>OX467708.1:86666056-87058556 GCA_950111635.1 Agelastica alni
AAAAAATTTGAAATCGTTTTTATAATAATTGTAATAATAATATGGTATTTTTTCATTCTTTTCACTGGGAAGTTAGTTGTATGGGCCTCTCGGATTACACCCAGACCACCGGAGAGCACTGATATTTATTTTAATAACTGTGTCATAGATTTTGAAAAATGTTATGGCGTTAGAAAAAGTACATTTTGCAACATCGCTTATTCAAAAAATTAGTTTGTGAATTATCTGTCCAATGTAAACAATGAATTTGTAGGTTAATACGAGTATAATTTGACAGAATAGTGGAGATTTCAAAAGAAAAATGTATGATTATTGTATGTATGATTTAAAAGGAAGTTTATGTGGATAAAAAACAAAATTTATTTGAATAATATATCTAACAACAATGACTTTAAACCCATATTTAACTAATATAATTTGCGCTGTTGTCACATTTACGACGTCATATACGAGTTTCAAAATATTAATATTTTGTTAAAATAATAAATAGTTAAAAACATTTTATTTATTCAAAAAACTGTTAAATAAATAATTTGCAATACATTTTTTAGTGTGCTATTATTATAGCTTTCCTCGGAAAAGGGTTTACCCAAGTTCAAGTGGCACAACGAATGGAAGTAACACAATCAACAATTTCCAGAGCAATTAGAAGATTCAGAAAAACGGACAGAAACTAAAGAATACCTGGACCTGAAGGTCGACCAAGAGTTACCACAGATCGTCCAGATCGCTTTCTGCTTCTCGAAGCTCTAAGACCGAGGTTCCTTACGAGTACTTTATTACAACAGGAATTTTCTCGATGCTACCAGTTTCTAGTCTAGTCAGAATTCAGTGCGAAGAAGATTAGCAAAAAACAATTTAAGATCTTGTAGAGCTGCCACTGGTCCGCTACTCACCGCAGATCATCTTAGAAGGAGGCTCCAGTTTGCCCGAGAACTCGTAAATTGGGTAGTTCATCAGTGGGCTAATGTATAAATTGGTTTCAGATGACTCCCGATTTTGCCTATTTACGCATGACCGTCGTAAAAGAGTGTATAGACTTCCGGAAGAGCGATATGCTCAATGTAACATTGTAGCTACGGCGGAGGGTCTGTTATAGTTTGGGAAGGCATCAGTTTTGAGGCTCGTACAGAGTTAGTGATTGTTTAAAGAGGTCGTCTAATAAATACAGATTTATTACGGACATTACCATGTAGTACCATTTGCCCCATTTGTAGGTGAGCATTTTGTTTTAATGCATGTTGCTAGAGTTGTGAAAAATCACCTCCAGGAGGTTCAAATTTCAGGTCCAGACTTGAACTGCATTAAGTATTTATGGGACATTATGGGACGACGTATTCGAGCTTTACAACCACCTCCAGTAAACTTACATGAGCTGTCATTGCGATTAGTGGAGATGGAATCAAATTGAGCAAGACGAGATTATAAACCTGATCTAAGGTAAGAGAAGACGATGTCAGGCAGTTCTTAGGGCCAGATCAGGCAATACTAGTTATTGATATTGCTTCCAGTTATTGAAATTCTTTTTTTGTAATTTTTAAGTACGTAATTAAAATGCAGATAATTTCATTACAATTTTTTCCCAGTAACTATCTTTGTTGTTGCACTTAACCTGAATAGACATATTGAAGAATTATACATTATAAAATATGCGTTAATTTTGCGGCGAAGTGTATTTTAGTAACACAATCTTGCTGTGTCAACTACTTAGAGTAGATTTAATAAAATCATCAGTCAGTCTCAAATGATACAGTAACATTCTAACTTCGTACTCGTAGAAAAAAATATCGATTACACCAAAAGAGGGAAAAGTGTAAAACATCTTTTACTGAAACTTTCTGATGTGACAGAAACGATCGTATGTCAGAAAAGAAGTAAGGGACCGAAATATCCAGAGCAATGTCAGAGAATAAATTTATGGGACGAAACCCTGCTTCAGCTATTTCTAGTGCTTAATATTTCCAAAAATACTTTAATATTTACAGACGACGTTAAAAGGGTTTGGAAAAGAACGGTTCAGAAGTAGATCAATAAATTTGAATATTGTTACAACAATAAACTGGATTAATAAAAAATCAACATTTTAAATTTAATTTAAATTAAATTTAAATTAATTTAAAGCATTTATGGAAAAACCATTGCAAATACTTGATGGAGCACCCAAGGATGAGATATTCCAAATCTTTTGTCTAGGGTCCATTTAGGGAAATGACAGAAAAAAATCCTGAAGCTTGGGCGAAGGACAATGATGCATGCAGCAAGGATCCTTACAGGACATAAAGAAACACCCATACAGTACAGGGCTTGCAGGAATCCCACTGTAGGTTTTGTGAAGAGGAGGATGAGACGATTATCTGACAGTCCAAAGCACACTCTTAAATCTTGTTTAAACAGAAAAATGGAATTATCTCAAAAACTAATAACTGTAGGTATAGGTAATGTTTAATAAAAATAGAAGTATGGTAACGGTAGTCTTCGACAGTGATATAACATACAGGGTAATCCATTTGAAATTACCGAGAAAATAATGTGCTCAAGCTTCGACATACGCTGTATTCGGTTTAATAAATATTCGTGTTCATAAACTTTGACAACCGTTAAAAAACTTTGGCTTGAATAGATTTATTATTCTTATTCTCCTTTTTTAATTATACAGGGCGTTAAACTTGTTAAGATTTCCATATAGAATTGGTTTTAACTTTTTAAATACCCCGTATAACATACAATAACCTTATATTGTTGTAATGGGTAGGTAAAGTGGATTTTAATATTAAAGTAAAATATAGGGTGACATTTAAAAAAAACAAAACTTTGATCTGGCACCGCCTTATGGAACACCTTGTAATATTGCAACTAAATTTGAAATGTGAAGCTTACAGTACATTACATTACATTTTTGCGGTTGGGACATTGGTATAGGCACCTATGTCACCTAGATCTTTGATCCTTTGTGACTTTCGCTGCGTCTTTAGGGCATCAGATTTCAAGTCCGCTGGTTTTGGCAAACCGCAGGATTTCTGATGGCCCTGTCTTATTAAGATCACTTGGATCCATTATCATGCGGCCCCAGGTTTGGTACCTGTACACCGCTATCATCGGGCAGCAACACAAAATGTGTATGCTGCTCTCTTCCTCTTTACCGCATAATCGACAGTTTTTCTTAGCCACCAACTGAAGTTTGAAGAGGAGCGCCCTTAGTGCGACGTGGCCAGTGAGCAGGCCAAGCGAGCTGCTTAGCCTACACCGGTTCATCGTCCAGAGTTCGTCTGCCCTCTTCTGGAGAGGTTTTTTCATCAACTGTCTTGATGTTCTGCAGCCAGTATTTGCATTCCACTAAATATGTTCTTGCTCAAAGATTAGTGAAGCTTAAAGCTGCCTACAGTTTTTAAACACATTTTTTTTTGGTATCTCTTATGATAACAGAACTACTAAGCTTTATCACACTAATCAATCACCCTGTATATAACATAAAAAAATTGTTTTGTTTTGTTTTTGTTTCTTTTTTGTTAAGTTCATGTCCTAATTAATAAAACTGAGTTTTCAAAAAAATTTTCCCAAATAACTATGTTATTGTTTATTTAATTATTCAAACAACTTGGTTGTAGCTTGTCCTTTTTATATTTAATTAGGTATTTTTAATGTAATAATAATAATGTAGTATTGTTTTTCGGACTGTATAAATTAAAAATTGACATTCTTCTTGCAGCCATTTTTGCGTTTATCCATAATAGTAATTGTAGTAGTTGTATATTTATGAAAAACTTTTTCGTACCTCTGTGTCAGCTTGCTTTCAAAATAAAGACTCGTTCGTTCGTCATGCTCGCGCTGCTCAAAACTGATTTGAGCAGTATTCGACTGATCGTTTTTTACAAGTAATTGATCAGAGACCGTTCGTTTGACAGGAGCAAGTTGCTATATATCAGATAAAGCAGGATTTATGTGCTCCACCAATTTAGGTAGAACAGAAAAATCATATCAGTTTGATCTAGCAGAATTTCAAAAATCGAACATTAAAAATGAATAGAAAATTCAGTAAAATTAATGGTGAAGTGACCGATGCAAATTCTGAGCTGAAAAATTATTTACCTAACGAAATGAAAATTCGGCGGCCAATTTGGTTTTTTTTGTTGGGATCACTATCAAATTGTTTTGGTGGGGGTTTTGTGTTCCTTTGAACTCGGCAGTTGGTAAATGCTCTTCATGAATTTGTTTCACGAAAATCATATCAATTTGCACATTTATGTAATTTATTGAGCAGCGTGAGCATGACAAACGAACAGGCCTTATGTAAATTAAATGTTGCTCCAAATTTTCAAACGGGAAACTATTGAATACATTTTTTTAATTCCTTTTATATGATGTAATGATTTAAATTTTTGTTAGTAAAAGAAATTCCCTACAACGCATTAGGTTATCTAATTCTTAGTCTCCCTTTTTTATATTTCGGTCGTTCCCATTTGCCGTATTATTTTTGGCCGTTTATCTTCGCATATTTTTCACATAACCTGGTTTTCGTGTTCTTTATTTTATCATTCCGACGCACGACGTTGGTATCAGACCAACATCACGTTGGAATTTTATCACTAGCCTCTTAATTTACTTTTTCAAAAAAGGCTTTTGTGAATTAAAAATTAGTTTAATGTGTATTACCGAGGCAGTGCATTTACCTCTTCGTGATAATATATCTGCATGTACTTTGACCATTGGAAATTGGAAAATTTAATTGGTGATTATTTTTTATTAATTTAAATTGGTAAAAGTGATTCGAATAAAATTTTTAATTTTTTTAGATTTTAACTATATTTTTAAAAATGGTTTTTTTGTTATACAGTGTCGAACAGCCAAATGGAATAAATGAGAGCGTGTTGGGAAAAACGCTTGGACACGTCGATTTGTATATTTGGATGCGCATTTTTTTCAAAAAAAAATAATTATATAGGGTGTGCCATGTGACAGTGGCCGATACCAACTTTCTTATTTTAAATACGACCCCTGTATATTATTTATTTTTTGTATTCTTCAGAAAATTCTAGACATAATTCATGTGCAATGTCCCATACCTATCTTCAACTGTTTCGGAAATATTAAGTGTTTTCAGATGTATTACAAAAATTAACATTAAAAAAAGAAAATTATTTTATTTCACAAATTCGCTACATTACACTCAATACATTGCCGCTATTGGTCTAATGAGAATCCATACTGGATGAGAGAGGAACATACGCAATATCCTGAAAAAGTTAATGTTTGGGCAGGAATTGTTGGAAATCATATCGTAGGTCCCTTTTTCATTGATGGCAACTTGAATGGAGATACATATTTAGAACTGCTCCAAAATAATGTCGTGCCAATTTTGACAAACTTATATCCTGATCCAGCACACTTACAAGTTCCTGCCAATATACTATGGTTTCAGCAAGATGGGGCACCGCCCCATTACCAAATCAATGTCCGGCAGTACCTGAACCAAAATTTTCCAAATCGGTGGATAGGGAGGCGCGGATCGATAGAATGGCCAGCACGATCTCCTGATCTGACGCCATTAGACTTCTTTTTGTGGGTATATGTCAAAAGTATTGTATACAAAACTGAACCACTCAACTAACATGACTTAAAAAGACGAATCACGCTTGCGATTAGATCAGTCACGCCTGAGATGTTGAGTAACGTTAGAAGACATTTCTATACCAGATCAGCATGTTGCCAAGACATTTTGAACATTTCTTACATTGAAATTAATGTTTTTTTTGTTTATTTTTTACATTATTTTTGAAACAAAATAATTTTCTTTTTTTAATGTTAATTTTTGTAATACATCTGAAAACACTTAATATTTCCGAAACATTTGAAGATAGGTATGGGACATTGTACATGAATTATGTCTAGAATTTTTTGAAGAATCCAAAAAATAAATAATATACAGGGGGTTGTATTTAAAATAAGAAAGTTGGTATCGGCCACTGCCACATGACACACCCTATATAATTATTTTTTTTTAAAAAAATGCGCATCTAAAAATACAAATCGGCGTGTCCAAGCGTTTTTTCCAACACGCTCTCATTTATTCGTTATCGGATTTATTCCATTTGGCTGTTCCACACTGTATAACGATATTATTTTTTGGGTCCTGATAGACCACCATCGTGCACTGATCCATTTTAATATACGTGGTGCGCTGAAGGATAGATAGATAGAAGTAAAACATCCAGCTAACAATTTTTTTATAAATGATTCGGTATTGAATTTCCGTACGCATTTAGCGGATTTCATTTCGTAATAACATTTTTGATAAAGCTTTCGTTTCTCAGAAACCGAACCCGGATAACAGAATATTAAAGTATCTACTCCAAAGATTGAACTCTATAAAATCCAACTTTGAGGTGTTTTTTATTGCCATTACTAAAAGGAAATCTCTTACCGGAACTCGACGAATCCCTGATGAAGCAACAGAGCCATAAAGTCCCCAGCCATGTCGTCCCTTTCACCAGTTAAGAAAAAAATGCCGTCGTATGCTTCTGGCCTCAACTCGAGACTAAGTTGGACGTGTTTGTAGGCCCCTCGCAGCGCGGGGAAGGCCAGCCAACTGGAACCCGTAAACCGGGGCGATTGGATCTCCTTGTCTGCAACAACAAAAAAAATGGGTGAAAGCTCTAAAGGAGATCATAAATCACATGAAAGTGCTTTATTGTAGCGCTTCGAGCAAACTTACGTGTGTTTAGTAAAGTTTGGTCAGGAAAAAAGTAGACTGGCGTTTATTCGTAATTAGGATTTTTTTTTAATTGATTAACCTTTATACCAGTAATTTTTATTACGGATAGTAAGACTCGATCTTCACTAGTGATTTCTAGTTGCTGCGACGAAAGATCGCTGTCGCAGAAAATTTACCAGGTGCATTGCAAGCATTATAATTATATATTATATATACATTATATATAGGATAGGTAGAAAACTGAAAAATAATTATATATTTATTTATATATATTTATTATATAAAATAATAATAATTTTATGTTTTAGAAGCTGATACATCCCATAAATTTGTTTTTATATTTGACTCTCATAGAGGGCGCTAGTTACACGGTTCGTACCAAGTAGTATTGAACATAACTTTTTTAAGGTTCGATTTATTAATCAAAATTTGAAGTGAACTTAAACATCATTCAATTTTACACCTAAAAGGTACTCTCGGTAAAACTCGATACTGTGTACCGTTTTCGAAATATTTTGATTTGAAAATTATGAAATAATAACCAAATTTTTTTTCTTAAACTCCCTTTTCTTAAATACGGATGGCGTTACAAAAATTTTTTACTAAGCAAACCCACAATTATTTTTTAGTTTTCTACCTATCCTAGAGACGGGGTCACTTTTATATATATATATATATATATATATATATATATATATATATATATATATATATATATATATATATATATATATATATATATATATATATATATATATATGAAATGTTCAGAAATGCTTCCGCGTTCAGAAAATTTGTTTTCTCGACGTTTCGGCTCCCGCTTTGGAGCCATTATCAAGAGTTAGGTTAGGATTAGGAAGGGTAAGGTTCAGTACGTTTTCGTGGTCTCAATCTGCCTACTCCTCAGGGACAACTGACGAGCACCACGACGTAGCTGGGTATTTATAGGACTGGAAATGGAGGGAGGTAGAGGCGGGTGATTGGAGGGCGGTTGATTAGAAGGTGGGAAATCGGAAGGCGGTAAATAGTAGTTGGGAGATTGGCGGGTAAGTAAAGGTTTCCATGTCGGAGGTAATCGTTGGCCGTCATCCCTTTTGTTCATACAATTGGGACGTTTCTCTATTTCTATTGCTTCTCTGATTATACGAGGTTTAAAGGATCGGATTGTTGCTATTGTTCTTGTTTTGGGAAAATCAATAGTGTGGCCTGTTTGGATTTTGTGTTGGACTAATGCATTGTTGGTGTCTAAATGTTTGACGGATAGGTAGTGTTCAGAAACTCTGTTCTGTACTCGACGGTTGGTTTGACCTATGTAAGTTTGAGGACAGTTACTACAGGGAATCTCATAGACACTATGATTTTCGTTGGGGACTTTATCTTTTATTGGCCTGATTAAGTGGGAGATCTTTCTGTCAGTGGTGAAGATGATTTTGTCGGTTACCCCTTTGATGTATGGAAGAATTATTTGATTTGGTGGTTGTTGGGTGGAATTAGAACAACTAGAGGACGATGGAGCTAGATGTTGTTGAATGACTCTTTTGATATGATTGTTATCAAAGCCGTTTTGCAAGAGGGCATGTTCTAACGAATTGAGTTCTGTTTGTCTGCTATTAATGTCGCTGAGTCGAATGGAGCGGGATACTAAAGTATTGATAACCGAATTGAGTTGAGAAGGATGGTGATGTGAATGGGCGTTTAGATAACGGTTGGTGTGAGTTGGTTTTCTATATACAGAGTAGGAGAAGCCACTTATTGAGTTTTTGGTGATGAGGATATCAAGGAAAGGTAAACATGAATTTTCCTCCACCTTTATTGTAAACTGTATGCTAGGATGTATACCGTTCAGATGGGTTAGGAAGGAATCCAATGCCTGTCTTCCATGGGGCCAGATAACAAAAGTCTCATCAACGTAGCGCAACCAACAGGTGGGTTTAAGTTTTGACGAATTTAGGGCGATTTGTTTAAAATTGTCCATGAAAATGTCGGCGATGACTGGTGAGAGAGGAGATCCCATTGGAGCCCCCTTCACTTGCCTGTAGAATTCGTTTTGGAAGGTGAAGTATGTTGTAGCATTTGAAATTGCTACTTGTTAATTTTGTTTTTTATATATAGTAAATTTTTCATTTATTGGGCATTGTAGCATTTGAAATTGCTACCTGTTAATTTTGTTTTCTATATATAATAAATTTTTTTATTTATTGGGCATTGTACTTACAGAGAACATTCAGTTTTGATATCAAATTCCTGAATAAAACATTTATTTCACTATTTCAAAACAAACATCATATGCTAGTAAATTCACAAGTTTCAACACTAGGTAATACTCTTGCTTCTGACATTCTAAGGGCTGTTGAAAGTAATGTAGTTAAGCTGCTATCTGTCTGATCCTAGGCCTGAAATTGAAGATGGTAAAGTCAATAAAAACATCCATTCACATGTGAGCAAGCGACATACCATTGTGTTCTCTAGTATGATGAATTCTAGGCTATTGAAGGTTGTCCCAGGATTTTGTTGATTCTGAATGAGATCTCTAGGTATTTACTGGGTTTTTTCTCTATTTTTCATAATATAATCTTAGAGGTTATATTTACTTTCTAGACGTCGATGTCATTGTGGGTGTGTCACTGTTCTTCTTTCATAGAACTTCTGTCATCGGTCTCAAGTCGGTTAGCCGTTAATGTTTCGTGCCCATAGTAGAAAAGAAAGAAGAAGAATGGTCTTTTAGATTACATTCGATGGAATTCATTCTGTCAATCAATAGCATTTATGGTTCTGACCAATGAGAGGCTAGGAATTCAAAACTGGCGCTGATTTCATAAAGGATGTGCAGTTTTTTCTGGCAACTGTTAGAAATAGAGGATGGTACCTGTCCTCGTGGTGGTCAGAGAGTTTTTTTTCGGTGCGGCCATGATGAGGTGCGCTTGTCTCGTGTTTGGGATTCTTTTTCGGTATTGAACCGAAAATTAACCCTTAGGGGGGAATTTACGAAGTGCCGTTTGGGCCGAGATCAAGTCGCACCCATCGTTAGTGGTTTTTTGGAGCCTTATATGGGGATTTGCGCCAAACACCGGTAGGCTGCCATGCGGTGGGAACACCGCCATTTTGTCCTGATGTCCTGTTAGTCCGTTTTAGTCCTGTTTGCTGTTTTGGATATCTTCTAGTTTTACCTCCCTTCTCAGAAGGTAAGTTATGACTTTTGAACTAGCAATGATATCGATCAGGTTGAAAATATACCTACTTCATTTTGTTGGTTTTTTATTTTGCACACTTTCTTTCATGAGATTATTTTTTGTTAGGGTGTTAGGGTACAGCTTAGCCCTCACCATCAGACTCCTGGTAATCGTTCGACAGACATCCACCGGATGAGATCTAGTAGTAGCCGATAGAGGCTAGAGACCTGCTGAGCTGCATCATCGACCCCTGGCTGACCTGGAAGGTTAAGCCTTTCTTCTTACCTTCTCTTCGTTTTGCTGTCTGTTTCCTGTCAACTTCCTGTCTTCGTTTTTGTGTCTTCAACTACATCAAGTGGACCTTGGATAGAGGCTACATATGTGGACCATTGGACTTTAATACCAGGTTTTTTTTACACCTTCAGTGTTCTCTTACCTTTTTGAAATTTTTTATAACTATTTTATCATATTAGTGCTTATCATACCATCATTTTAAATAATTACTAATTATTGATATCGTATATTATACCACCGTGATAATTTTATAAACTATAATCTAAAGGACTTTTGTGAAGTTCTCACATAGTACTGTGTGACAGCAGATTCAGTCACAGGTTTATTTCTTACCATTATACCCCATTCTGGTAACTTTGAGCGGTATAACACCAGGTATAAAAGTGTATGTATTTCGCTATAATACATTAGTTAATATTATTATATATGTTATTTAATTTATGTAATTATTATTTTATGGTTCCCTGGTCTACAACCTATTTTGCCTTGTCCACTTTGATATTCTAATTATATTCTTATATGTGATATGTTTTTTTATTCTCCTATTTGCCCAGCCTGAATGTCTAAGAAAATTTAATATTAAGTCATTTTAGGTATTTTGTTAAAGATAGATATTTGGTTTTCTCAATTATCCAAATATAGTAAAGCAATATCTAAATTGGGTGGCGCCCTTAATGAATTTGAATTTTCATTCTTAGAGCCGTAAATAATTCGAACTCACTTTATCTGTTCTCCGGCGAACAGCTGCCGTCAGCACATTGTGTTCTATTTTTTTATGTAATGAACATAATAAAGTAGGTCACATAAATGGCGCCCAACGTGGGGCCCGAAAATTCAGAAATTCATGTTAGAAATTTTTTGAAAAACCTGAATTGATTTTTTTAGATTTTTTGGTTTGGTACATTTAGTTGAATAATTACAACCTGTCCTTCAAGTCTTATTGTTTATTTGAAGACAGACATTTCAGGAACAGCTTTAGGTGTTTTTGAAACAGGTAAACAGGATAAGTTATTTTTTTGAGATATCTAGGAACCGTGTATGTGTGTTCATTTGTAATAATTATATATTTCGGAGCTAAGATAGCAAATTTTAAAGATTTCCTTTTTGAAAATTTCCTTTTTTGAAAATAATTTTCTGGTAACAATTTTGACAGATATTTTTCATAGGGATTTTCATAGATATTTTTGTGACTGACAACCTGATATTGATAACTCAATATCAAATTAGTTAGATATTACATTTGCTTTTTGTTTCTGCTCATTACAAGTCACTATGGATTCACTTAAGGTAAAACACTTGCTGATAGCTGAGATCAACTATGAGTTGAGGATCAGAGGTGTTATTTCTGAACGTAATATGGATGATAAGAGAAAAATTTTAGGTCGTTTGATTTCAAAAGAGATACAACAAGGACAGAATGTTCTGGCCTTAGTAGATCCATCTTTTAATTTTGAGATTGAAAAAACAGAGATAGAAAACACATTAACTTCTATTAAATTTTTAATTAGTGATTTTGATGGTCCTTCTACAGATTCCACTTATAAAAGAGTAGTATCTAGATTATGTCATGTGACTTTGAGGATTCAGAGAATTCCATTAAATAACACCGATGAAAACTTTGAAGATATGTCATTGTTTAAAAATGAGTCCTATGCCACATCTCTACAACTAGATGCTGAATTACATGACAAGGTGTCGGAACAGGAATCTGAACCAGTTAATGTGCCTTTAATGAATTCCACTGTTAATCCTTCTCTGAGACAATCTACCAGTAATTCTTTCTCTCCAAATTTCTCGAAATCAACTCCTGTCTACAAATTGGGAATACAATTTGATGGAGATTCTAAAAATCTTTTGTCGTTCATAGAGCGAATTGAAGAACTTGCTCAAGCTAGACATGTTTCTAAAGTAGAGCTTTTTGAGTCTGCTAGTGATCTTTTTACAGGAAAAGCTACCTTCTGGTATAGATACATTAAATCTCAGGTCACTGATTGGGACTCATTAACTTTAAAAATGAGGAAAGATTTTCTAGTGTCAGATTTTGAAGATGAAGTTTGGCTACAAATTAAGAACCGGAAACAGGGTAATACAGAACCAGTAGTTATTTATATTGCTTGTATGGAAGCTCTTTTTAATAGACTCAGTCATGGAGCAGCTGAGGTTACTAAAATAAGATATATTAAAATGGGACTAAAGTCTGATTATAGAAGTAGGCTGGCTTTGTGTGATATAGATTCAGTTTCACATCTTGGAACTTTATGTAAGAAGTTAGAGGAATCTGATGCACTATGCCCCAGTAGTTCTAGTCCCCAGAGTAGATCAGTAGCTATGCTAGATGATCCTGAATTAGCTTTCATTTCAAATACCCAAGTGAACAGAAACCCTGCTCATAAGAATATAGATTCTGGTAATAAATTCCGGAAAAATAAATTCAGAAATGCCACTTCAACATCAAATTTTCCACCTTCAAATTCTTCACCTGCAACTTCGAATTTGGCTTCAAATAGCATTCCTGCCCCTTCCTCAACAGTTGGTACAGCTAGTTATAAAGTGGGAAACCCTAAAGTGAGAAATCCTGTTATTTGTTGGAGATGCAATTTACCTAATCATACTTTTCAAGATTGTAAGTCAGGCATCAAGAAAAAGTTTTGTTTTAAATGTGGAACACCAAATGTTGTTTTCAGAGACTGTGTTAGGTGTAAGGGAAACGAATAAAGGAGAATGTTGTAAAAGGCTCTCAATTTTCTCCAAAAATTTCAAGAGCCAATAGTCAAAATTTTAATAATGAGGAAGATTCCATAAATTTTGTAGCTCCTTTATTGATTAAGAAAAACAATGATAATAGGCCTTATGTAAAAATTCAACTTGTGGACACTAATGTCATTGCACTTTTAGATAGTGGTGCCAACATATCAGTTATAGGTCAGGGAGGTTTAAGAACAATAAAAGATTTAGATTTAATAATAAGAAGTCCTCACTTAAACCATGTTCTAACAGCTGATGGTACACAACAAAAAGTTGATGGTATAGTGGATTTGCCTATCAATATAAATGGGGATATACAAATTATTCCTGCATTAGTAGTACCTTCCCTATCACAATCTTTTATTTTGGGTAGTGATTTTTGTAGTAAATTTAGTGTGTCCATTGATTTTCATGATTTTAGTTGGGACATTAAATGTCGAGTTTCAGGTGAAACTGTTGACATTGTTGCCACATCTCAACAATGTAGTATTTTTGAGACTAGTATTGATGATGAGTTCACACAGGAACAAGAGAAGCAGATGATAGATTTAGTAAACTCATTTAAGGAAATTAGTAGTGATTCTCGTTTAGGTCGAACTGATAAAATAACTTTAGAGATAGATACTGGTGATGCAAAACCGTTTAAGCAGAGACAGTATTTAATGTCACCGTATATGTTGAACATGCTTAATGATGAACTAGATGACATGCTCAAATTGGATGTCGTTGAACCGTCTCACAGTCCTTGGAACAGTCCCGTCTTGTTAGTTAAGAAATCTTCTGGTGAATACAGATTTTGTTTTGATGGACATAAGTTGAATGAACTTACTAAACACGATAGTTATCCACTGCCAAGGATAGACAGAATCTTAACTTTGTTGAGAAATGCTAAGTATATATCGAGTATCGATTTAAGAAAAGCGTTTTGGCAAGTTCCACTTACAGACTCGTCTAAAGAAAAGACTGCGTTTAGTATTCCAGGACGAGGATTATTTCACTTTAATGTTATGCCGTTTGGTTTATGTAACAGCGCGCAGACGCAACAAAGGCTGTGTGATGCGTTGTTTGGCCCCCGATTTGAACCTCATCTATTTACTTATTTGGATGATATTATCATCATTTCAGCTACTTTTGAAGAACATGTAAATCTTTTATATGAAGTGAAAGATATTTTAAAAGATGCTAATTTAACCATAAACTTGAAAAAATGTGAGTTTTTCAAAACATCTCTTAAATATCTCGGTTTTGTCATTGACAGGCAAGGTATCAGGACTGATCCTTCCAAAGTCTCGGTTATGGTTAATTATGCTCGTCCAACTACTAGTACTGAGATAAAACGATTTATGGGTCTTTGTTCATGGTATAGGAGATTTATTGATAATTTTTCTACTTTAATAGCTCCTATTAGTGCTTTGTTAAGAGGGAAAGGTAAAAAGCAACCTATAGAGTGGACTCCTGAGGCAGAAACTTCTTTTCTCGCCATCAAGAAGGCTCTTGTATCAGCACCCATTTTATGTCCCCCTGATTTTGCTTTGCCGTTTACCATCCAGTGCGACGCAAGTGATGTAGGCGTGGGTGGTGTGTTGACTCAGGAAGTTCAGGGTGCCGAGAGAGTCATTGCCTATGCCTCAAGGTCCCTATCAAAATCTGAAAGGAATTACAGTGTAACAGAGAGGGAATTACTCAGTTTAATCTTTTTGATAGATAAATTTCGCCCTTATATTGAAGGAACTGTTTTTAAGGTGACTACTGATCACCATAGTCTGCTCTGGCTACATAATCTTAAAGATCCTTCTGGCAGATTAGCCAGATGGGCTGTTAAATTAAGGCAACACACTTTTGAGTTGGCCTATACAAAGGGTGCAAATAATCGGGTGCCAGATTTTCTCTCCCGAATGCCTTTTTCAGAAACAGACAATAAGTTAGAAGTTGATTTAATAGATGTTAAGTCTGATTCAGACAATTGGTATTCCTCTCTGCGAGCTAAAGTTTTACAAGATCCTGTTGCTTATTCTCATTTTAAAGTAGATAATGATTTGATATATAAATATGTTCCTTCAAAAGTACCCATTAAATCTAATATAGTTGAATGGAAAGTAGTTGTTCCGAAATCACAAAGAATTGATGTCATAAAAGATTCGCATGATCCATCCATTTGTAGTCATTTTGGTTTTTTTAAAACACTTTCGAGAGTCCAAGAACATTACTATTGGCCTAAAATGAGAGGTGATATTTTGAGATATGTTAAGTTGTGTAAAGTCTGCCAGTCGCAAAAATTATCAAACACTCCTCGTATGGGACTTATGGGTACTCAACGTTCCGTTAAATATCCTTTTCAGACTATTGCTGTTGATATCATGGGACCATTTCCCAGATCTTCAAAAGGTTTCACTTATTTATTGGTTGTTTCAGATTTCTTTACTAAATATACATTGTTGTGTCCAATGCGAGATGCCAAGGCACCTAGCATAATTAAATTTATGGAAAATCAAGTTTTTTTGATATTTGGAGTACCACAGTTCATTATCTGTGATAATGGAACTCAGTTTGCTGGTAAACAGTTTAAGAAGTTAGCTGAAACATATAAAGTTCAGAAAATATGGTACACCCCTCGTTATTCAGCACAGTGTAATTTTGTAGAAAGAACCAATAAGACTATAGGTCAAGCTATTAGAAGTTATGTGGATGAACACAAGGATTGGGATAAAGAATTGTATAAGATTCAACAGGCAATAAATACAGCAACCCATGAAGTCACCCATTATTCTCCTGCTTTTCTAAATTTTGGTCGTAATGTGCCTATTTCTGGTAATTTTTATGGTAACCTTCCTAACACTCAAGACATAGAACTTTTACCTGATTGTAGGGATAGTTATGTTCAAGATGTCAAGGGTCTTAGTGAAGTATTTGTGACTATCCAGGATAGACTACATAAAGCTTATCAGAGGAATGCAAAATCTTACAATCTCAGGAAAAGAGATCATGTATTTAATGAGGGTGATAAAGTTTGGAAAAGGAATAAAATTCTTTCTGATGTTGCGAGTAAATTCAGTGCCAAGCTGGCGCCGAAATATATATTATGTATAGTGAAGAAGCGAATATCTCGTTTAGTTTATTCCTTAGATAATATGGATGGTTCTCCTGCTGGAGAATGGCATATTAAAGATCTAAAGGAATATTTTGGATCCAATTCAGATGTTTCTGTTGGATAGTTATTTAATTCAAACCGTAATTTTTTAGATTTGTACACAGAGTATATCTGTAGTGGTTTGGTTAAATGTTTCATTTAAGTAAACTTAATGCTAAAGTTTTACTGATTTTTTTGTGCGTTGGTGCACAATTTTTTTGGTGCGTTGGTGCACAAATTTTTGGTGCGTTGGTGCACAATTTTTTGGTGAGTTGGTTCAAAATTTTTGGTGCGTTGGTGCACAATTTTTGGTGCGTTGGTGCACAAATTTTTTGGTGCGTTGTTGCACAATTTTTGGTGCGTTGGTGCACAATATTTGTTGCGTTGGTGCACAATATTAGGTAATTGCAATTACAAATTTTGAGGTCAATCTTTGACAATTTTTGCTGGTGCAACTTAGGAAACCTTGGTTGGTTTTCCTATTTTTTTTGAAGAAAATAATTAGTAGGAAATCTAATTATGAATGTTCCCTTAAGAGTATGCATACTTTAATTCATTTTTCCTGTTGATGTTTCATATAGGTCTGATCAACCTGAAATGAACATCATTATTACCTTGTGTAGATATTTCTTCTATTTTTTTAGCAATTCATTCAATTTACTAGTGATTTTGATTTGACATACCGATTTTGACCTGTAAACCGATTTTGACTTGTAAACCGATTTTGATTTCTTTCCCTATATAGACATTCTACTGATTTTGACTTCCTTAAGGAACGTGTGGTACGCGAAGATACTATATATAAATCAATTACTATCACTAAGTAGCTACTACCTCATAAAAATTTGTTTACAAATTTTTACTCTTCGGAGAGGGGTATGTGTAGCATTTGAAATTGCTACTTGTTAATTTTGTTTTTTATATATAGTAAATTTTTCATTTATTGGGCATTGTAGCATTTGAAATTGCTACCTGTTAATTTTGTTTTCTATATATAATAAATTTTTTTATTTATTGGGCATTGTACTTACAGAGAACATTCAGTTTTGATATCAAATTCCTGAATAAAACATTTATTTCACTATTTCAAAACAAACATCATATGCTAGTAAATTCACAAGTTTCAACACTAGGTAATACTCTTGCTTCTGACATTCTAAGGGCTGTTGAAAGTAATGTAGTTAAGCTGCTATCTGTCTGATCCTAGGCCTGAAATTGAAGATGGTAAAGTCAATAAAAACATCCATTCACATGTGAGCAAGCGACATACCATTGTGTTCTCTAGTATGATGAATTCTAGGCTATTGAAGGTTGTCCCAGGATTTTGTTGATTCTGAATGAGATCTCTAGGTATTTACTGGGTTTTTTCTCTATTTTTCATAATATAATCTTAGAGGTTATATTTACTTTCTAGACGTCGATGTCATTGTGGGTGTGTCACTGTTCTTCTTTCATAGAACTTCTGTCATCGGTCTCAAGTCGGTTAGCCGTTAATGTTTCGTGCCCATAGTAGAAAAGAAAGAAGAAGAATGGTCTTTTAGATTACATTCGATGGAATTCATTCTGTCAATCAATAGCATTTATGGTTCTGACCAATGAGAGGCTAGGAATTCAAAACTGGCGCTGATTTCATAAAGGATGTGCAGTTTTTTCTGGCAACTGTTAGAAATAGAGGATGGTACCTGTCCTCGTGGTGGTCAGAGAGTTTTTTTTCGGTGCGGCCATGATGAGGTGCGCTTGTCTCGTGTTTGGGATTCTTTTTCGGTATTGAACCGAAAATTAACCCTTAGGGGGGAATTTACGAAGTGCCGTTTGGGCCGAGATCAAGTCGCACCCATCGTTAGTGGTTTTTTGGAGCCTTATATGGGGATTTGCGCCAAACACCGGTAGGCTGCCATGCGGTGGGAACACCGCCATTTTGTCCTGATGTCCTGTTAGTCCGTTTTAGTCCTGTTTGCTGTTTTGGATATCTTCTAGTTTTACCTCCCTTCTCAGAAGGTAAGTTATGACTTTTGAACTAGCAATGATATCGATCAGGTTGAAAATATACCTACTTCATTTTGTTGGTTTTTTATTTTGCACACTTTCTTTCATGAGATTATTTTTTGTTAGGGTGTTAGGGTACAGCTTAGCCCTCACCATCAGACTCCTGGTAATCGTTCGACAGACATCCACCGGATGAGATCTAGTAGTAGCCGATAGAGGCTAGAGACCTGCTGAGCTGCATCATCGACCCCTGGCTGACCTGGAAGGTTAAGCCTTTCTTCTTACCTTCTCTTCGTTTTGCTGTCTGTTTCCTGTCAACTTCCTGTCTTCGTTTTTGTGTCTTCAACTACATCAAGTGGACCTTGGATAGAGGCTACATATGTGGACCATTGGACTTTAATACCAGGTTTTTTTTACACCTTCAGTGTTCTCTTACCTTTTTGAAATTTTTTATAACTATTTTATCATATTAGTGCTTATCATACCATCATTTTAAATAATTACTAATTATTGATATCGTATATTATACCACCGTGATAATTTTATAAACTATAATCTAAAGGACTTTTGTGAAGTTCTCACATAGTACTGTGTGACAGCAGATTCAGTCACAGGTTTATTTCTTACCATTATACCCCATTCTGGTAACTTTGAGCGGTATAACACCAGGTATAAAAGTGTATGTATTTCGCTATAATACATTAGTTAATATTATTATATATGTTATTTAATTTATGTAATTATTATTTTATGGTTCCCTGGTCTACAACCTATTTTGCCTTGTCCACTTTGATATTCTAATTATATTCTTATATGTGATATGTTTTTTTATTCTCCTATTTGCCCAGCCTGAATGTCTAAGAAAATTTAATATTAAGTCATTTTAGGTATTTTGTTAAAGATAGATATTTGGTTTTCTCAATTATCCAAATATAGTAAAGCAATATCTAAATTGGGTGGCGCCCTTAATGAATTTGAATTTTCATTCTTAGAGCCGTAAATAATTCGAACTCACTTTATCTGTTCTCCGGCGAACAGCTGCCGTCAGCACATTGTGTTCTATTTTTTTATGTAATGAACATAATAAAGTAGGTCACAATGTGTTAGACATACAATGTTTGATGAGGGAGAGGGTGTCTTGAGTGGTTTGGTGTTTGATCTGCAAAATAGCTAATGTCTCGGTTATGGGTATATTAGTGAACAAGGATACGATGTGAGTGTGTGTGTGTAATACTTAAAGTTCGGGTTGAACCGCGTCTAGAAATTTGTTTATTTCGTCGTTTCGACTTCGATTTTGAAGCCATTTTCAAGAAGAAGAAAGTAAATTTTGGGATGAGAAGTAATTTTCACACTGAGGTCTCAATCTGCCTACTCTCTCAAAGGAGTAGGTAGATTGAGACCTTAGAGAGAACCAGTGCTAAGACCTGGGGAGTAGGCAGATTGAGACCCCGGCGTCAAGTCACAAATCCCCAAACCTTACCCGAGTGACTACACCTGAGGAGTAGGCAGATGGAGGCCTCAGTGTGGAAATCATTCTTCCTTCGTGACTACACCTGAGGAGTAGGCAGATTGAGACCTCAGTGTGAAAATCACTTCTCATCCCAAAATTTACTTTCTTCTTCTTGAAAATGGCTTCAAAATCAAAGCCCAAACGTCGAAATAAACAAATTTCTAGATGCGGTTCAACCCTTGATAAAGAACTGGTTTTATTTATTTAGTTACAATAATTGAATAATCATCAATGCGCACGTTGAAAATAAAATGTTTCATTGTCGTTACTAAATTATTTCTTCAAAAAATCACTGTTGCGTTTTAAAAGCAGTAAAGTGAAATAGTTTAATAATTTTTCTTTAAAATAGTTCGAATAAGACCGAGGAGATAATGCTTAATGGCATTTGTTGTAGTCCAGATATTTATACTTCGATGAATTTAAAGTTGAAACCCTCTTTAAACCATTTATAGATATTTTTTGAACCAATTATAACTTACAGGATCTTTTTCCATTAAAGTGATTAAAATGCAGTTTAAAAAATCGACATAGCAATTGATTGGTCAAACTTTTAAAAGTATTCAGAGATTGATTGTGTCACCAAGAAAGAAAAAAGAAAAAAACTTAATACCTACCCCTACTCAATCCTCATTAAACGAAAATTCTGTGTTAACCTCCAAAGCAGATGATAAATCAAATGTAAGTGATTGTAGAGAAGAAAAAAGTAAATTTGCCCGTTCGGAAAAGTTTGACATAAAAAAAAATTGACCTAAATTTTTTTAGCAACTTTTTTTCTTTCTTTTTTTTCCTAACTTAATTCCTTTTTATTCAATTCTTAATAAAAATAAAAAATGCCATAACACTCAAACTAAACATACATCTATTTACCTAGTTTATAGAAAAAGTTTGTTTGGAAGAATAAAATAATATTTAAAGAATAATAAATTAGTAATAATCAAAAAATTTGTCCGTCCGAACAAATAGTGGTTAGTGCTCGTACAAATACAATTATTGGAAAATGGAGATCTAAATAATAAGGAATTTATAATAATGGCAGGTAATCTATTTAGTAAACTACAGTTCAATTGTTGAACATTCAATATCCGTTCCCTTTTCGTAGGTATTCTGATTCAGAATTCATTTCCGGGATATTTACCTTAAGTATCATACTGTACCTATTAGAAGGGCGTTTCCGTCGGTAATAGCCGAGGATCATTAGTGACGCCCTCTAAGTAATTTAATCCGTTATGTTTTTTCTACAACTTTAATTTTTTGCGAAAATTTGCTGAATTTTTGGTTGTGGTTTAGAGCCATTCTCAAATTCATCTGATGGACCAAAATGATCGTCATTGTCGTTGGGGTAATAAATATTTTCACCGTTTTGGTTATTTATAAAATAAACATTATTTATACATACATATATACATATAATGACGCCTTTTTTCCGTAGGGGTAGGCAGAGACCACTTCCTTCTACTTGCTACGGTTCTTACACACATCTTTTGCTTCCTCTACTTTCATTAGTGCTCTCATACATGCTCGTCGGTTGTTGGTACTCTTGACCTGGCCTTTCTTTAAAACAATGTTGATCTGATCGAGATATATTCTCTGAGGTCGACCTTTACCAACTTCCGTCCATTCATACTCGCCTTATAAATTTTTTTCGTCAATATTCCTTCATCCATTCTTTCTACGTGTCCAAACCATCTAAGCATTCCTTTGTCTATCTTTGTGACCACATCTTCTTTTACACCACAGCGTTCTCTTACCTCACTATTCTTCACTTTATCCAACCGAGTCACTCCAGCTATACTTCTCAGCATTAATCCTATTTTCATGCTTCTTCTGCCAAACCCAACATTTACTACCATACATAAGTGTGGGAACCAACACACCTGTATGCACAGCCAGACGTGCCTTTTTTGACACTTTCTGGCTATTTATAAAGCCACGCAGTGCTCCATTTATTTGTTTTCCTGCCAACACCCTTCGCTCAATGTCACTGTCATATTTTCCATCTCTTGTAAACTTTAAACCCAAGTACACAAATTCATTTACTTGTTCCACTCTTTCTTCCTCAATCGAAACTCAACAGTTTGTCATGCTTTCTTCTCTTTTAAAAACCATTACTTTCGTTTTGCTTATATTTCTTATCATCCCTCTGATTTTCAGGGCATCATGCATAACATTAACCATCGCCTGCAACTCCTCTTCAGATGACGCTAATATGACTTTATCATCGGCGTAAAGGCAAGTACAGACGGGACAATAAAATGTTGGCAAGACGTGTTGGCAACATGTATCCCGACAACAAGATACAAGTTGCTAGATACACGGTAACATTGTGCGGCGTGACAACAAAGAAATTTGTTGGTTGTTGCATGTATCCGCGTGTTCCCCATTCAAATGGAAAACATCGCTTAGTGTGTACGTGCTAGTGCTGTTGGCAACAAGTAGGTACAAGTAGGTGCGCTATTATGTATAGTTTAGTTATAGTTTAGGTGCGCTATTATGTTATAGTATTTATGTATAGTTTATTATTTTTATATTGCAGTTTTTTAGTTTTCTAGCGAAGATGATATGGACAAAGGAGCTGGTAATGGAACTAACTGAAATGATAAGAGACGCTCCCACTTTGTGGGACATTTCATGCAAAGAGTACAGGGATAGAATTTTAAAATTTGATGAAACGTCGAAAATAGCTGTGAATTTTCAAACTAATGCGGATGAAATATCTTTCATTTTTAATTCAACACTGACTTTGGTGTGGACGTGCAAGTGTTGGAAACATCAATCTACAAATATATTGACAACACCGGTCTGTACTTACCTTAAAGAAGGCATTTGACGATCAAATCATTCATTTTCAATCCATACGCACTCTCTTTCAAATCTTTTAAACAATCGTCTACCTATGTATAAGTTAAACAGCCATGGCGAAGCCACACATCCCTGTGTAACACCTTATTCGATGATAAACCAGTCCGTGTAAGCTCCGTTTATCCTGAATGTGAAATCCTCGTAAAGTGATTTCAGTGCTCGTACTAAACTACCGCTCACCCAATACATAGACAATGTCGACCACAATTCACTTCTCACGACTCTGTCAAAATTATTTATGCTCACTTTAAACATTAATCAGACTCGAGCTTTAATGAAATTGTCATTAATATAAATATCGGTAAAAATCAACGTTCCGTTTTGTTAAGTTTTATTTTGATATAAACCTTTTGTGTTGTTTTAAATTAATTTTATTTAAATATAAGGTATTTTTATGCACTAAATATTGTCGATAATAATAATAATGTAAATTTATTTAAAATTTAAATCTTGTTATATTTTGTTCAGTTTGAACAGTTTAATGAACTTGGTAAATTTATACCAATTTGGAGAGAGTGGACCTTTTTGGTGCAGTCATCTGCATACAAGAGGTTCGTTATGTAGCCGACGTGAGCCTTTCAAAGCTCGAAGTAGCATCAAATTAAAGAGACCATCTGATTTTACACTCCTCTTCGCCGTTTGCACTGTTTAGACAGTTTAACATGGAAATGTTTTAGTGGTAATGAAATCTCATTTTAATCAAGTGTGAGTTTTAAATACGTTTAATTCATTTTAACTTTTTAACACGCTTATATTAGTTTCACCTGTATGTTTGTTTGTTTGTAACTGATTTTTTGGCCTCGATTTTGCCCCACTTTAAGCGATCAGATTTAATTTAAACTTTGCACACTTGTTAAAGACCGACGACAATGCAATAGTTCTATCAAAATATCCGATTATGCTGATTACTTTTGCCAGGATTCATAAATTTCCCCAGGGATCTTTTGCATAAAAGTAAAAAAGAACTAGAACTAGTACGTGACCTACGCATGCGCGCAGTTCTTTTAACGAAACAAAAATACGCGACAGTTTTCTGCTTCCCAAAATAAGTAGTTTGTCTATTATCTAGTAGATGGCGCCACTAGCAAAACTAAAAAACATGCTTTTAGAGTTATTCAAACTAAACAGTAAAAAATAATTCTAAACATAAGAATAAAATTACTGACAAGAAAATTAATGTCATTGTGGGTTGCTTTGTATGACATTTTTAAACTAACTCTCCGTTATTTCAAATTGATTTCAGTTAATATTTTAAATTGAGAGTTTTCGCGAATATTCTTATTGTAGATATTTTTTATTATTTGCTTAATTTTTGGTGGTAATGCAATTTTTCCGCTCGTAAAATTTAAAGCCAGTATCAACGCTGGTATATTGTACAAAAAATATAGCAATTATTGTAGGGTAACAGTATGATAAAGAATATTAACAGCGGTAATAATTCACAGCATCAATTTTGATATCACAAATCTAGATCAGAATTAAATCGTAAATGATCTGATTAGCTTATTCGAATCTCATCTCTTGCGATTACGTTGCTTTATAATCAATATCTGATATTGTAAATGTATAGTTACAGATAAGTAAATAGTTATAGCTCGTTCAAGTCTATCATGAGTTAAAGTTAATTCTTGTGTATGACGTATAGGTGTCCATACACGCCAGTGTTAAAGGATCTTCGTTAAAGCGTTACTCGCGATTTCAGCGTCTTGGGAGACATTATTTTACAGAACATGGAATAGATTTTTTTTTAATATCTCCGATTTGGATTCCGAAAGTAACTTATTTAGGTGCTTATTTGGTGCTGAGTTCATTATTTTCGTGCTCGTTTCAAATTTTGAATTATTCGTAATAGCCGAATTTACCAATGTACATTGCTTTTGTTTTCAATACATTAGACATAATTGGATTTTCATGCTCAACCCCTAATTCGAGGGCACCATCCCGTACAATACGAAAAATCTTCTCAACGATAAAACCGTTTTCTCAATCGGTAGAAATATGCTATAAATTAGGTGCTCTCGGAAAATATATCGTTTGATTTTGTTGCTCCAATTTCAAGGTCGGTATACCACCCCCGCGTGTTCGCGAATAAAAATGTTGACGTGAAAAAGTCCCTAATAAAAATACAACATTTTCTCGCGATAGAAATATGCTATGAATTAGGTGCTCTCGGAAAATGTATCGTTTAATTTTGGTGCTCCAATTTCAAGATCGGTATACCAACCTCTGCGCGTTCGCGAATATGCTATGAATTAGGTGCTCTCGGAAAATATATCGTTTGATTTTGTTGCTCCAATTTCAAGGTCGGTATACCACCTCCGCGTGTTCGCGAATAAAAATGTTGACGTGAAAAAAGTCCCTAATAAAAATACAACATTTTCTCGCGATAGAAATATGCTATGAATTAGGTGCTCTCGGAAAATGTATCGTTTAATTTTGGTGCTCCAATTTCAAGATCGGTATACCAACCTCTGCGCGTTCGCGAATATGCTATGAATTAGGTGCTCTCGGAAAATATATCGTTTGATTTTGTTGCTCCAATTTCAAGATCGGTATACCAACCCCCGCGCGTTCGCGAATATGCTATGAATTAGGTGCTTTCGGAAAATATATCGTTTGATTTTGTTGCTCCAATTTCAAGGTCGGTATACCACCCCCGCGTGTTCGCGAATAAAAATGTTGACGTGAAAAAAGTCCCTAATAAAAATACAACATTTTCTCGCGGTAGAAATATGCTATGAATTAGGTGCTCACGAATAATGTATCGTTTAATTTTGGTGCTCCAATTTCAAGATCGGTATACCAACCCCCGCGCGTTCGCGAATATGCTATGAATTAGGTGCTTTCGGAAAATGTATCGTTTGATTTTGGTGCTCCAATTTCAAGATCGGTACAAAAGTCCCTAATTAAAATACAGCATTTTCGCTCGGTAAAAATATGCTATGAATTAGGTGCTTTTAAAAAACGTATCGTTTGCTGTATTATTATTATTAGGGACTTTTTCACATCAAAATTTTTATTCGTGTATGAGCGGGGGTGGTTAAGTGACCTTGAAATTGGAGGACGAAAATCAAACGATGCACCTAATTCATAGCATATTTATACAGAGTAAAATTCTGTATTATTATTGGAAATTTTTTTCACGTCTAAATTTTTATTCGCGAACGCGCGTGGTTGGTATACCGACCTTAAAATTAGAGATTTTTCTTATTGTAAGGGATGGTGCCCTCGACTTAGGGGTTGAGCATAAAAATCCAATCATTACTTATTAAAAAGCAACTAATGTATTGAAAACAAAAACAATGTACATTGGTAAATTCGGCTAATAAAAATAAATCAAAATTTGAAATTTTGATAAATTTGCAAAATATTGATTTTTCGATTTCCGGTCGGACTTCCGGTTTGATTCTTTTGTATATTTTTCGTTATTTTCTTTTAAACGTTGTTGTGAATTCGTGTTGTGACGTCGATAGGACTTCGACATTCTAGAAAGATCCTTAAATGAGAATAAATTTTTTTCCAACATCCGATTTATATGAAAGCCTATATTCTGCTCGCAGCCCGAGCTCTATATAGCCGTGAAAACCGCATTCAAATCCGTTCAGTAATTTCAGAGATGTGCCCGGACAAACAAAAAGACAAACAGAAGAAAAATTAAAAAACGCGCTTATGTTTTGGTAACATGCGATTAATTACACGAGCTTAAAAAAATGAATTTATTTTGAAATAACAGACAGACACTATCAATTTTATTTAAATGGATGCTCAATACATTACATCAGTCAGGTGTTCAATTTGATTATGCAGGGCTTTTAACGATGAGCGTTAATTAGACGTTTACTGTAAACCAGACAACGGATCAATTTGAAAATTTTATGGTATGCATAAATTAACATAATCTACTCGCCTTAAATATATTAGACGATGCGGCTTTGTCGCTTCAACTCTAAAGTGGCGGATACGTTGTTTTTTTAAATGGAACACCCTGTACAATATCATTTTGATTTTTTATCACTTTTCCAACAATTTTATGTACTATTTTCCTATACCTATCTGTTACCATTTAGGAGATTAAAATTAATTTCGATTTTT
Organism: Agelastica alni; assembly: GCA_950111635.1. Lineage (NCBI taxonomy): Eukaryota > Metazoa > Arthropoda > Insecta > Coleoptera > Chrysomelidae > Agelastica > Agelastica alni. The sequence continues at coordinate 86,692,549 of OX467708.1, forward strand.
TTTCTACCAGAACATGCGCTTCAATAAACGATGACAATCTTGAACTCTCTGGTACTGATACGATCAATGAATACAAGGATTGTAGATTGTAGGAGGGGTCGTGAAGGCTATGCAACCTCTCAAGCACCTCGACCTATCAGATCTTTTGTGAATAACCCTTAATCTATTCGAGGCCCGGGATTCCGAGACTTCGAGCAAAGTTTATCAGTTTCCTAAGGGATAAGTTTCTGACATCGAAGGGCTTTAGGAAGGCCCCTTCCAGAAACTTGAGCCTCTTGCGGAAAAGCGCTGGGCATTCGCAAAGTAAATGTTTTGCAGTTTCAGCGAAGTTCCCGCAGTAGCGGCAACTATCACTCTCTGTTTTGCCCATCTTTTTAAGGTGATACCTCTGAGGGCAGTGTCCAGTGAGAAGTCCAGTCACCAATTTCAAGTCTTTCTTATCCAACTCGAGAAGCTTTCCTTGGCGAAATGCTTACTAGCCTTTTTGCTTGTCGTTTTCCTGGCACTTTATGCCAGTGACATTTCATTTCATCTGTTTTCCAGCGTCGAACCTCTTCTTTCAAGTGGGCTTTGAAAAGTCCACAGAAGGGTTCTGGGCCGGATGATAATCTTGAACTCTCTGGTACTGATACGATCAATGAATACAAGGAAACCACGTCAGTTTGTGTTTGAAACAGTTTATCTCAAAAACGATTAGATATCGAAATATGATTATCTGAAGAAAGTCGATCAAAAATTGAATGTAGAGCTCAAAAATGTAAAAATATACAGCGTGTTTCATTTAAAAAAGTTGACTTTCACTCATTTTTTCATGTGAACAAAGTATCTGCATTTTCTAACTATCCTGTATGAGTCAAATAAAAATATGGCTCTGAAGTGAGGAACCTCTTGGTATCACCTCACTCTTTCGTATTTTATAGTCTTAGTACCTACCAGAGAATTCACGATTATCATCTCGTTTATTGAAGTACATGTTTGGTAGAAAAAAAATCAAAATTAATTTTTATCTTCTAAACGGTAACAGATAGGTATAGGAAAATAGTACATGGAGTTGTTGGATAAGCGATGAAAAATCATAAAATGATTTTGAACAGGGTGATTCATAACTATTAGGACATAGGCTAAGGGCGGGTGATTTGGACCAAATATGCCTTAATAAAATATTTCTGCGGAAAAAGGCGTTAAATTTGAAATTTTGTTTTCATTTTTGCTAATAATTTTACTGTAAATTTATCAATTGTTATCAAAATCGGCAGAGGCATAACTTTAGACAAGAAATATTTTTATATATTATTTCACGTTTTGTTATGGTAACTTTTTTTGACAAAACTTTGTAACGTAAGGCTTCTATTTCGACGATAAAACTTAATTAAAAACAATTTAATATAAACAGAGCAAACTTAAATTAAATGTTCTACGTGGCCTCCTTCGACTTCAATGCCTTTTCTAAATTCTTTTAATAAAGGACTTTCGAACTTCAAAGAAAATATTATTCTGTCCCGTTGTAATATTAGCCGCATTTTGGTCGTCTCGTGAATTAATTTCATGGGCACAAATTAAGGGCTTCATATGTCCTTCTTCTTCTTCTAGGTGCCATGACCGTTTAACTATCGTTGGCGATCATTCTAGCTATCATGTTTGCAATCATTATTTTGTTGGTAGCCGCTCGGAAAAGTTGTATAGTGGTGAGACCAAACCACTGTCTGAGATTTTTGAGCCAGGAAGTTCTTCGTCTGTCGGGGCGTCTCTTACTATTAATCTTACCCTGTATTATAAGATGTAGAATGTCATACTTTTCTGGGTGTCTCATGATATGTCCGAAATATTCAAGTTTTCGTTGTTTTACAATATTGACCACTTCTGTATCTTTATGCATTCTTCTTTATGCATATGTCCCCAAACATATAAATCAATCGGGTTATACTCCCATTCAAAATCACTTCCTCTGCCAATCCATCGTTGAGGAAATATGTCACTTAGATGATTTCTAACAACTAATGGGAAATGAGAAGGAGTTCCATCTGGCATAATCCACATTTCCCTTATTACACCTAGTGATATATTATCCAGTATTTTGCAAAAAATATAATAATTTGTATTTAAATTTGGAGGCAGAACATATGGCCCTAGTAGTTGATCGCCTATAATGCCACACCATACATTAAATTTAAACTCATGCTAAAAATATCTATCTTTAATAGCATGCGGGTTTTCTTCTTCCCAGTAATGGCTATTTCACCAATAAAAAACACATCGTCTGGTAAAAATCGCTTCATCGGTGAACATAATATTCTTAATAAAATTTCGGTCATCATTATGCTTGTTGAGAATACGTTGGCAGAACTGTAATCGTCGTGGGAGATCTCTCGGAGGCAAATTTTGAACGGGAGGAAGGTAAAAAGGGTGAACATTTTCTTTTTTTATAAGTCTAATAATAGATGACCGACTTACTCCTATTGCTGCTGACAGATGACGTGGACTTACTGCAGGATTTTCATCTACTCCAAAAATTTCATTTTCTTTATTTGGTGTGAATTGTTTCGGATGATCACCATGATTTTTATTTTGAAATGACCCGGTTTCACCCAAACGATGAAATAGATTTGCAAAAGTTTTGTGATTCGGTTGCCTTTTACCTGATATAACAATTCATACTTTCTTGCTGCAGTGCGACCGCAAAAATTTGCTTATGCGTATACACAAATCATATCCCGCATTTCTGTATTTGTAAAATGATTGGGACGAGGCATTTTAGCTAAAAAAAAATTTGATAGCTTTAAAAAAATGCAACAATAGACTATAACATCACAGCAACAATAATTCACTCACAAGAAATGACATTTACCAATAACAATTACCTGACAGTCTTTAGCACACTTTTAATGAATTAAATAATAAGTATTTGTAATCCCCTTTCTGAGACTCTGAATTGTTCAATTGCGTTTTTCTCGAAAACGGATGAAATTATCGTGTTTAAACAGTAGTACCAATATTACGTAAAAATGACGTCTGCGTCATATTTTCTAATTAAAATTACTAAAAGTTTTGTCGAAAAAAGTTACCACTCGATTTCATTATCAGGAATCATTCACATGGCGCCCCCTATAACAAAATGTAAAATAATATTGCCTCTTTGTCGATTTTAATAACAATTGATAAATTAACAGTAAAATTATTAGCAAAAAATGAAAACAAATTTTAAAACTTAACGCCTTGTATCTTCTTCCACAGCAATATTTTATGAACGCATATTTGGTCATATCTTTATATTTTGGTCCAAATCACCCGCCCTTAGCCTATGTCCCAATAGTTAGGTAGGGTGTTCTATTTGAAAAGTCAAAGTAGCCGCTACTTAATTGTAGAAGTGGCAACGCCGCATCGTGTATATAATGTTTATTTATGCATACCATTAAATTTTTAGATTGATCCGTTGTCTGGTTTAACAGAAACGTCTAATTAATGCTCACACTGAAAAGCCCTGTATACATAGACGAGTCCGAAGCAATGATTATTATGAGTGACTCACTATAACGCATTTATGATCCAGAAAAAACAAATTTAATAAACTTTAGGAATGTTTTGGGAATCTTTATGCAAACTTTAATTGGAAGTTTGTAAACGCGAAACCTTTATGCGCTTAAGTTGGTAAAATCTTTTTGCAACAGTTCATTCGTTGTTTTTGTCTAAAACTTTAATTAAAAAAAAGGATAAAAACTTGTGCTTCAACACTGTGAAGTACTGTCAACTACTCGAAGTTTGATTTGCGTTCGATGCAAATTTTGTAGCTAAAAGTTCGTGAAAGAAGAATGTTACTAAGACTATCATCTAAAAAAATTGTAATTGTAGTTAAGGAATTTTAAAATTAATAATTTAATTAATATTTTAAATTAATTAACTTTAGAGTAATGTTAACGTTATAAAATAAATAAAAAGTTACATCACTGTAAGTTTTAAAAATATTGTTTGTGAATAGAATATTACTGACGTATACTTAGTCGTAGTGGAGTATCTCGATCTCATGGGAAGTTGTTTTTTCCCCTTTTATCTACGACGTCTCTATAAATGTTATATATTTATGGTGCCCTCACGATTTCGATTTTATAAGCAATAAATAAAAGCTCTCTACCCAGATGTTCGTTCTATAAATTCATCCTTAACTTAACCTTATGTCTTTGTTCTACTTTTTTCCGACTAAAAAACATCGTTGGCTTAAATATTTTTTCAATACGAATTGTAAATTGATGGAGTTCGGTTTATGGAAAAAGGTAAAAGAAAATTCTAAATTTTTTAATATGATTAAACAAGCATTTTTCTCACTTACCTGGTAAATTGGATACTCTGAACAGACTGAAATCCAATGAACCATATATGAACGATCAATGCCGAAAAATTTACTCGCTTTTATAAAAAATTACTCCTAAATTTCTGAGAGTTTAAAAAAATTTTTAAATGTGATATTTTTAAGAATATTTAACACTGCAATGTTTAATGATTATTAATTTATTATTACAAAATACCGAAGATTATTGGCAGGGAAATGAATGGAGCGCTGTATTAAAGTATTCCTGTGGCCTGCGCAATTACCTGACTTAAATCCAAAGAGCTAATATAGGGCATGTTTCAACGAAGAGTTGAGAGGTGAAATAAATTTTCAGAACCACGAGTATACTTGGATAATTTTCTTGTGTGTGTATATATATTATATTTTTGAATAAATGTTATTTTTCTTCTATCGCAATAATACTTTTGGATTTATGAATGTGTTTAGCAGTAAAATAAGTTTTATATTTTGAACTAAGCGACCTGCTCAAAGTTGAAACACGATCCATTTATCTTCGTAACCAAAGTTTATACCGTTAATAATATTTTAAATAACAGTAATAGCTGAATGTTAAGGCTAGTTTATACAGCAAATAAAATAAAATAAGAAACAAAATAAAATAAAATAAAAAAGATAAACATGCCCAAAACTATGAAAGCGTTTATACAAGAAATAAGATAAAATAAGAAATAAGAATGAGAACAAAAGATGGCCAATTTTTATTTCTTTGTCTTAATTTATTTTATTTTGTTTAAAAGCTGATAATGCGCGTGACCCAAACTTTTCTGTTCTAAATGTTCCGAGTTTACAATCAACCTAACTTGACCTAATAATATTATTTGTGAAGGTATTTTTGATTTTCCCTCTATGGCCCGTATATTTATTACTTAAAAGCTTTCATCTGTGTTCAGAAGCTTCAGCTACAGAAAAAGTGATTTAAAAAACGTTAAATTTTCTGATTTTTTAGCCCTTGCACGTGCTTTCTCCATTATGTTGGCAATTGTGAGCAATGAGCAAAGCTTTTTCTTTCAGTCGGCTGATCTTGTATTTTCCATCAGTTTTTGCATATAACTGAGGAAAGGTCCATACCTTCTCTATCCATTATAATATTTTTTAATAGGAAATGGATGGTGGATATATAGTTGAGTCATTTTAGATGATAAAATTCAAAAAATCCGTATTTGAAATAAAATAACAAATCCATTTGGAGATTATGTACTGTTATGCACAAAACACAAAAAAAAGGTGCGATTTCATCGGCTCATTCTTATTACTTATTTTATTTTAGTTATCTGTATAAACCAATATTTTTTACACTGATTCCTTATTTTAATTTATTTGCTGTATAAACTCGCCTTTAGTTCACTTATTTGGAATGTCGCAAACGTATTGATTTGAAACGTAAATGGGTCCCGGTTTTTCTGATGTTTCTTTCTTCTTCGATATAACACGACGGCTTTTAAGAAATGTTGGTTATGATGCGCAAATTTTTAAATTTACCAAATGACTTACATTTTTTCCAAGCTTTTATTGTATTTTCTTAAAATTATTGCATATTTGTGAATTAAAAATTATTTTATAGTAATCTTCTTAATTATCTAGATTCGCGGACAAGCTAGAGACTCCTTTTTCTGCAACTATCTTCGTTAAAAATCCTTTTTTTTACTGTTTAACATTCCACAAAGGACACGAATGGGTTTTAAATAGTAAAAAAGTAGGAACAAAAGGATAAATCTTAAAAATTATTTTCTAAAAGTACCGTTCATAAATGAATGTTGAAAAGTTTTTTGGAGGCGAAGAGTAATAATGGTTAAAGTCTGTTGTCTTTTTTTAATCCCAACAAGTATCCCAGCTTTTAAGCAGTTACCTTGACTATTAAACTTACATGTTGATGCCAATCTCAATGCAACATCTACCATCTTTAAAAGGAGCTGATGATTCTTATTTACACAATGGTTATTAGGGATTATCCTTTTGTAAGTAGACAAATATAGGAGCGTTTAATAACGCCCTACCTCAGTCATTCTATACGTTAATTAGGGATAGAGGAATCGACAGTAAAATCTGTAACTGGATCAAAGGCATGATTGAAAACCGATATGTAATATCATCACTGCATGGAGAGTCAGTTAGGTTCAGGGTGGCAAAGGGGTGTCCACAAGGTGGGGTACTTTTCCCCCTAATGTGGTCACTCCTAGTCGACTCTCTGCTGAGCGAACTTTCCATGTAGGGAGTAGATTTTCAATGCTATGCGAATTTTTAGTTTATTTTTTCACAAGTTAATGTCATGGTTTTTAATTCGTAAAATATGAACACATTTTTAGAAGAGAAATTATTTAATCTTTTGCATATGACGTAGTCTCTTTCCTGATAAGTCAGACGTACACACCGTCGCTAACAGTTTCATACTGATTAGTAACGTCGAAAATATATGTTGATGAAGTGGGACAATTTTAATTATAGTATTATAATTAATTACTTTGTTATTTATCGTGAATATATATTTTGTGCTGGTCGACTGGATACCGTCCAGTTGTATTTTGCATTGAAATTTCTATGTTCCACAAATATTTTTCCGTATTTGTGTAAGCAGTAGTATCATAATGGGGTTAGAAGGAGCATGAGGAAAGCGGACTAGCGGACTAGCTGTAAACAGCGCTAAAGCGTCCCCCTTTGTAGAATAAAGATAAATAATGGTTTGTATGTTGATATAACGAAGAAATACCGTGGTAGTCTCACGTTGCTATGGTGAAGTTCCCATTTCCACGGGTTGAACGAAAGTTTATTGCAAGGTTATTGTCTTATGATGGAAAAAGATTAAATTGGTACAACGCCAGTGAGATCATATCAGTTTCTTCTTCAGTTGTTTTCTTGATTTTTATTGCAAACCAAATAATTTTAAAATATCACAGAATTATACTAAAAATTGTTTTGGAAATCATGAAACATTTAAAATTTCCCTATTGTCTCTTTTAAATCGTTTTCTCCAATATGAAATGTTACTTTAAAATTTTTCATGTCATTAACACCATTATTGTATGCTCCGTAAATTCTGCTATAAAATATCTCTGGGAGTACATTTTCTTGTACTTTCTTAACGAGCGCTATTTCTCACAAAATAAATTAGGTACTCGAGGAAAAATTACTTATTATTTTATGCCCAATTTGTCACTTTTGTGTAGTAATATTTAGAAGCATTTCCTTAGTTTTATTCGGTTAGTTTCTGGATTTGGATTTATTTTTTAATTTAAAACTTTAAAGCAGTGTTTATACAAAGTATACTAGAAAAATCTGATCAAATTATCTAAGCTAGGAGCAAGAATATAAATATCAACAATTAATTGTATGTGTTTATATAATATCATATAATGTCCTGAAAATCAAAGCGATGAAAATAACTAAGCAAAACGAAAGTAATGGTTTTAAAAAGAGAAGAAAGCATGATAAACTGCGAGGTGATAATAAAGGGAGAAAGAGTGGAACAAGTAAATGACTTTGTATACTCGGGTTCAAAGTTTACGAGAGACGAAAAATATGATAGTGATATTGAGCGAAGAATGTTGGCAGGGAAACAAATGAATGGGGCTTTTTTCCATAAAAAATTTGAAAAAGGATCAACCTGTACATTGTGGTAAGAGGCATTATCTATCACTAAAACGCATTTTTTTGGAGCATTAGGAATAAATTTGTCTATTAACCATTGCGTAAAATTTTTGGTGTTTTTTCGTTGTAGCAGTCGCCTGCTTTACTTCGCAACTCCACAAGCTTTAGCTATTCGTTCTTTAGATTGCTTGGAAGAATTGTTAGAGCTTGTTATTCTTTTTCGCCTTATATAAACTTATAAACATTATAAATAATTTCTCAACCTTGACTGTGAATTTAAATGGTATCTATATCAAGGAAATAAATAAATTTTTGTCAAACGCCCCTTGAGTTTTTTAACATTTAATACTAATAATACAGTAACTATATAAAACTAATAATAATAATTATTTAACTAAATTATTAAACCAAGTTATTAGTTGTTATTGAACTAAGTTATTTTGGAGTAACGGTGCACCTTGTAAATGGCCTGAATTATTTAACTGTATAACAAAAATAATTCATAAAATTGTGTATAATATTTTAAAAATTAATTAATTATTTTTTATTTTAATTCAAAGTCCCATTGCGAAGCAAGTTGGATAATTTTGCGCAAGTGCACACAATTTGCCAGCTTTTTTCCACTTAACTACTCGCTGACATTTAACTGAGGAAAATTAATGGGTTTCAATAAGAATGAATAAAAAAAGAAAAGTTTCGACTCCATCATTTGACAATTTTCCAATCGGATATGGTTTTGATTCGCTTAATTTTTTACATTTACAAAATTAAAATTATTTGAAGTCGAAAAAAGTCATAATGTAAAAGATTCAGGTTTAAATTTAAATGAGCATTGTAATAATATTCAAACAAAAGATATTCTTAATGTACCTCAATGCTTATTGGAATAAAAAGTGTGTTAAGTAAGTAAAATTTTAAAAAATATTCATTAGTACACTATATATTTTTTCCAATATACATCATACATATAGTCACACCTTTTTCCCGTAGGGATAGGCAGGACCACTATCAATATTTCTCTATTTGGGACTTTTTTTATTGCCCGTCTGAGTAGTGTGTAAAATTCATCTATTTCATCATCGGGAGATTCACTGGTTGGTGCGTACACTTGAAAATCTTGAAGCAATCGTCGAGTGGGGAACCAACAATCTTGTTCAGTTCAACGCCTAGAAAACACAAAGCGCCACGTTTTCCAAGAAAGAGAATTCTCCAAATCATTCCATCACAATGTCCGGAAATACCCTTGAATCAAGTCCCTATCGATTTTGGGAGTCACGGTGTCTAATAATATGTTTTGGCATGACCATGTTGCTGACATCGCAAAGTCAGCAAGCCAGAGACTGGGTTTTCTGTGGAAAGCTAGAAAGTTTTTTACTGTTGACGACGTACAACGCTTAAATCTGACCTCTACTAAAGTATTACTCGCACATTTGGGGTTCAGCACTAAGGCATTCTCTTCGTCTTCTAGATTCCATTCAGAAAAGGGCCATTCGGTTGATCAACAGCTCCGCTTTTACAGATTACCTTCACCCACTAGAACATAGAAGAAGAGTTGCAGACCAGACATAACTCTACAGATATTTTTATGGCAGATGCTGCAGAGAAATAAAAACTCTTATACCACCACTGGCTACATTCCGCCGAAGAACTCGGCACGCTGATTAGTCTCACCCATTTACTCTCAAGATTGACACTACAAGGACCAATCTCCATCAAGAATCCTTCTTTTACAGGGCTGCTACGAAATGAAACAAGCTTCCAAAGAACTATGACCTGCAACTTTTCAAAAAGCGGGTCCACAATTATTTCCTTTCTATAATCCCTTCCCCTTATAATAGTCGCAGTGGGGCCGTCTGTGGCCCACACGATAGGTCTACCCTTTTTGCGACTATTTCCAGTAAAAAAAAAAGTATATTTAGTGTGATTGGACTGACGTGGAGTCTCAGGATTAGGATCCAGTCATTGACTGCTTCATATCCCATGTCCCATGATGTCAGAAGACAGTACAAATGCAACGCCACGTCTACTACTAAACATACATTTATTTACCTAGTTTATAGAAAAAATTTGTTTGGGAAAATGAAATAATATTGAAACAATAATAAATTGTTAATCGGCAAAAAAATTTGTCCGTATGAACATATATTGGTTAGGGCTCGTACACCATGCAGAATTTTTTATGAGGCATATTTTTTTTCATAAAACTAATAATAAAAAAGTTTCTCACATGCCGCCAACTAAAGTAGACAGTAAAAATAGTCTTGGTATATTAATTTTATTAATACAAAAAAATTTCAACTAATTTTTACTGTTTTACGTCAAACCGTAAAAAAAATAAAATCAATTATTGCATTGTTTTTCAATTGACTAAAATTCCTGCAGTGTCGGCATATCTAAGAATTTCTTTTTATTTTGTTAATGCGAAAAGGCAGCGGAATTTTCATATGAATCCATCAATATCTATAGAATTTTGCATCGGGACGTATAGCAATAAAAAAATGTATTATTTAAAAGTACTGGTGCTGAAAAAATGGAAATTCATATTACGGGTATTGACAGAATTGTCTCTAGAAATTTTTAAGGAATTGGCGAAATTTTTTTATTTAAAATGAAAAATGCCAGGTTACGAGGATCTACTGCTTGTTTGTACAAGATAATGAAATTTCGTGAAAATTAATCAATTTTGTAAAATATTTATTTATTATCCCATTAGGATGTCTGCTAATATAGTAAAATCGATTGTCCCAAAAATGGCAGTTTGGGATTTATGTTTCATTTTGTTGCCATTAGTGATCTCCACAAACCTTCGCAAATCTCTTAACTCCAAAAAATGTAATAATATTAGAAAAGTGAAAATTCGAATTTCTTATCTTTTAATAGGGAATTTCGTTAATAGCAGACTCCATGTTTTCAGTTGTAAGCAATAAGCATGACAGAGGCAACAATTGTTATCACTTTAGTCAGTGATTTTTGTGATAATTAGTACTTGCGTGACAGTTGCAACCCAATACATAAAATAATGTAAGTACAACTTTGTTATTATCATAAAGTTATATTACTATTTTAACTATTATGTTCTTAATCTAAGTAAATAAGTAGCTGATGGAGGTCAACCGAAAGTTACAGACATACGCTGTCTGTTATTTACAGAAGATGAAAAGATATTTTACAGACTAAATTATGACGACGAGTACAAACTGCTACCAGTTTTAGAACCCAACAATATATATATATATATATATATATATATATATATATATATACATTTATATAGATCCGGTTTCATAGCGTCCTACGTCTTCCGGTTCCCAGCCTTCAGCGTCTTCTATCCTCCCATTCTCCTGGTTGCAAATCTCTTTCCGACATAGCTCTTTGTATTTCACTTATCCATGTAGTTTTTGGTCTACCTCTGCGTCGTCTTTCGGCAGGTAACCATTGTTGTATTAGTATTGGGAGCCATCCATCTGTCAATCTCTCTACATGGCCATACCATGTTAACTGCCTTTGTTGAATGTCGTAAACAATCGTATGTTTCACCTTCATAATTTCTCTTATTCGAGCATTCGATATTCTTTCCATTCCTGATTTCCCGGCCGCTCTTCGCCAGAAATTAATTTCCAAAGCTAAAAGACGTCTCTCCATGGTTCTTGTCATTTGCCATGTTTCACAGTCATACATCATACTTTTAAAGACGGAATTATAAAGATGTTTTCTTTCATATGAGATTTGTTTTGACCATTAATATTAACAAAAAGTAAATGTTGCTTTCTAATGATATTTTCCTTTTAAAATGCTACCAGCTTAATGCATCGGATAAAATCCACTAACATTAAGATAACTTTAAAATTATTTTTCTCGACAAAAATCGGACTTGCTCTCGATATGCTTTAACACATTAAAAAAAAAATAATATTAAAAAGAAAAAAAACCTGTTCAAGCGTTGCGACGTAAAATTCCAAATAAAAAAACACAAAAGCGCGTCAATTTACTAAAAATATCACTTGTGATGTATGTGAAGTGAACAAATAACTGGAGAATCCGAACAACTAGGCACACCAGAATTACTCATGTAGTTGACGTGGCCGAGCTCTACATGACATCAGACTACATGCAACCCCTGTACTCATTTGAAAAACCATTCGAAACACGGCTGGACTGGAACGGATGGGACTCGAGTAAAGAATCACAACCATCTGCAGAAATAGTCGGCTTATTCCAAGCTGAAACACATTTCATACCGGTATGCATGCAGAAGAATCTAGTCAGTGGATACCAAAGAAAACACACACATATATATACTAGCGGACCCGGCAGACGTTGTCTTGCCCGAACATTGTAAACGTACTTTGGGAATATCACTATCAAACTTAGCGACCCCAAAAACTATTAATTCGACACTAATATCAGCGTTTTTAATAGTTTTTAATAGTTTTTATATTCTATCCCCTTTTCTTTCCCTTACATACATATAGTCATGCATTCCTCTATGTATGGGTGTTAAAATTATTGGAAATGTCACTATAAAATTCATCGTCCCCAAAGACTATGAATTTGATAATGTCGACGTTTTTAATAGGTTTTATATTCCATCTCCTTCCTAACCCTTTTGTATGGGTGCTAACATTGGAAATGTCACAATCAAACTCATCGTCCTCGACTATGAATTCGACACTAATATCAGGCGTTTTTGATAGTTTTTATTATCCCCTTTCCACCCCTTTCATAGGGTTGCTAACAAAATTGGGAAGTACGCAACTAAGAACTGATTAGATTTTCAGCAAAATCGGTCAAGCTGTTTTTGATGGAGAATCAAAAAACTGAAAAAAATGGTAAACTACCTAAATTTTGCAATTTATAAAATATACTAATTTTAATACAGAATTTTAACATCTTTTAAATAATATGATTATTGCATGTTAGGAATATTTGTATGAAAAATATGATGATAATATTTCATAAAGAGAGATAGTATCAGTATTGAGAGAATAGCATTGAAAACGCTATAACAGTGAAAAATATTGTTAGTAATAATTAAGCATTGTTTATACCACTTGAATATTGTTACTAACAAATAAATATTGGTTATAATAATTAAAAAAAAAATTCAATTGTTATAAACAATTAAAAAAAGCTTCCGCTTATAAAAGAATACGGTTGACATAAACAGAATATTGTTAATGATAATTATATTTTGATATTAACAATTTGAAATCGTTTTTTATAATAATTTTAATAATAATTATAACAACAAAACATATATGGTATTTTTTTATTCTTTCCACTGGAAAGTTAGTCGTGTGCACCTCTCGGGTCACACCCAGACCACTAATATTTATTATATTGAGTTTGGAGGGTTTTTTTTTTCTTTTTTTCTCAGAGGTGAAGAAAATCCTTTACAGAGAGGTTATGAGTCCAAAAGCTCAATTTCTACTGTGAGACTCCACTGACTGTGTCAGGACTACTCACTAAAAACTCCACCCCTATTTAGGTCCGTCTGGCTATTGCCTCCGGTGACACTTGGACCTGTTGGCCCATTTTATCTTGCCTATGTGTTTTTGTATCATTGTACAATGGAGACCCGACCATCAGACCGCCCAGCAAGGACCCAAAAACAGCAAAATACACACTGCGCCGCCGCGTGGCACTGGTCCGAAAAAAGACATAGAACCACGCTGCACCCAATCCAGTATCTTCGTACCTTGTACAATTTCTGTACTAAGTGGGAACAATGTAGTCACCCAAAACGGCTCATTCCCCCCAGCGCACCGCAGCAGCACAGCAAGCGCTCCACCGCCCCCGGATCCCCGCCGCACAACCCGCATGCCAGGCCTCCATTATACATCTCTAGCTGATTCCTGTTCATCGGTAACTGTTCTGCGTCCTTTTATGGCACGATCTTTTGATGTATTATTTCCCATGTTTTTTTTCCTGGTATACGTTTCCAGTAGTTTTTGTGTTTTTTCGAACCTCTTCTTGCAAGTTTGTCTACTTCCTCATTACCTGCAACCTCCTGGCATCCTGGAACCCGTATCAGTTTGACGTGATTACGGTCTACCAGCGTTCTTAGTTTTTCTTTGCAGTCAACGAGTATGGGGGAAAGGGTGGTCTGGCCCTGAGGTGCCACCTGCACAGGACTAAGGCTGTCTACTACAGGATTTCGCCCGGTTTCCTGTAGGCTCCGTTAGCGACGGTGCTTCCCCACCGCCATGTATCCATCAGCACGGGTCGCATAACACTTTGGATTGGGAGTCTTTAAGTCGCCTTTTACGACAGGCAGACCATACCTGGGATCTATTCTATTTTCCCCGTATCCCCAGGGACAGACTTTGGAGGGTAGAGATAACAATCTTCTATGGTATTTTTATTGAAAATGTGTCCACCAAATTATGGTATATAAAGGTGGCGCTGTTAGACGTGTGGTTAGATCTGAACTAAGCTATTTTAGATGAAGCGGTGAAGTTTGTCGAAGAGAAAAGATATGCAATAATTTTTAAATATTTAAATATTAAATATTTTGCTACAGAAACGACATTTTAATTCAATACACTTTTTAGGAACATATTTTTAACACAGAGATCTTTCTCCTTATCTCTACCCTCCATATTTTGATCACTGCTGACAGCCGCTGTTATCTTCTACATTGAAAACACCCATATGTTGGTGACGTTGACGTCATAACGTCCCCGTACCAAAAATTGTTCAACGCGTCTAAAAAAGTTTACTTCAATTAAAATTTTATAATTTGTAAATTAAAATCACCAAATAATAAATAACCCAAAAGGTCGTGACTTACTCTGAATGCCTGTGTGTTTCGCCAAATGCTTTTTAGATGACCAGAGAATGACGCAGCTTTGTTCACGTTTCGTTTGACTTCTTCCTCAAAATTTTCCCCGGCTAAAGATCTTGCAACCCAGGTAGTCGAAATCCTGTTCTATCGGCACGTCAACAATTACTAGTTTTCATCTTAGTGGGTCTTTTACGATGTTCATCGATTTTGTTTTTGATTTCGAGATTTTCATGTTCCATTTCCTGGCTTCCTTGTTAAAGGCATATAGTAGTTTTTGCAGATTGTCTTCGTTTTCGGCTATTAGAACAGGTCATCTGCATAGCAGAGAATTTTTATTTCTGTATTGCCCATTCTGTATCCGAAAGCGGTATCTTTAACTCTGTTTATTATGTTGTTCATTATGGCGTTAAATATCAGTGGGATTAAGCTGTTCCCTTGACGTATACCAGCTGTATTGTTTATTTCTCCAGTTAATTTGGAGTTGATTCTTATTTGGGTGGTGTTGTGAGTATTCAGTTCCAATATTAATTGTTGTAGTTGATTTGGTACACTTTTCTGCTTCAATGTGTTGATTACATCCTCCAATCTTACTCTATCAAACACCTTGGTTAGGTCCACGAAGCAGAGGAATGCAGGTGTGTCTTATTCTAGGAACTTCTCTGCTATTTGTTTGATGGTAAAAATCGCATTTATTGTGGATCTATTTTTGCGAAGGCCTTGATGTTCTTTATTCAGTGGTGTCTGAGGACTTGGTTTGATAGCTTAAATGCTGGTAAATGGTTTCATAGCTGAGCTTAGGAGGGTAATGCCCCTATAGTTCAAAGGGTCAGTTTTTTCTTAAATAAAGAGATTTTTGTGCTTTTCTTCCATTCGCCAGGAATTTTTCTGTTCTTTGTAATGTTGTTGAATAGTTTCGTTAGGTCTTGGGTTAGTAGTTCTCCTACATATTTAATGAATTTATTATGTATCCGGTCTTGGTTTGGTGTCTTTCGATTCTTGAGTGTTTTTGAAGCTGCTTCTACTTCCTCTCCTGTTATAATTATTTGAGTTTCCTTGCCTTTATCTAAAACTATATACATAAATTACCTAAAAGTGGGCTGTCGGCTCGAGGCCATTTTTTGATAGACAGATAGAAGAAGAATAAGCATGACGTCACCCATCTGTCGCTTATGCTGACGTCAGCAAGGTTTTCCTCCTGCTAAAAATTGCTAAAAAAGTCTTGACTTTAATAATTCTTTATCTGGAACGAATTATGCTCTTTTTTTATTTATTTATAATTTAATTATTGGTCCATTTCGTATATTAGTAATTATTGTTTGCAGCAAATTGACACCTTGTATGTAACAAGTTGGTTGATTAAAAGTTTCGTAGATTAAAATTAATTGGAATCTCTTTGGCGCAGCAGAGGTTATAAATTTTCGACGAAACGAGAAATCGAACTCGCATCCGACCGTATTTACAGAATCGTTATAACTTTCAGATGTATCTGGAAAAGTATGACGGATCTTCTGATAAAGCAGATTTAATGTTTCAGTTAATTCTTTTACTGATTCCCCTCTAATCGATTTTGTAATTAAGCTGCTTTAAACCGGCATTTTATATATCTAGACGTTTTGGGCCGTAAAACTTTATTTTTTATCCTTTTCGTTATTGGATCTTCTTTTTCTGCAAGAGTAATAGTATCGGTAACATTAATCGAAAAGGAACGTTCGATTGAATTACACTTTTGTGGAATTACTTTTCGAACGGTAGAAATTCGAAAATGTCTAAAAGTATACTTACTTGCCTTTTATTGACCTGCGCTACGAAATTTCGTGGAAAATCCTAAACGTGTTGATAGTATAAACAACCGCGACGGGAAAATTTTCAAGGAGCTCATTGATCTGATTTGTCGACAAAATTGTTATAGTAAACTTTGGGAGATTTTCCCATGCGAATATTTATTTTATTGTTATTCCACGCGAACCCATTTTGTGAGATCGTTATATTTATTATCGGCATATATTTTAAATTAAATCTGTTTTATCGAGACATTTGAAAAACAAAGCGAATTTTTAAAACGGTTGTGTTCGTTTTAAAAAAATTTCATACCCATTTAGATTCAACAATTGAAAGTATTTATACACATTGTATAATTTACTGTAAGTACGAAACATCTGCATAAATTTCGATCGATAACGGATATTTAAAACTAATTTTTAATTTTGGTGAATAGTTTATTTAAAACTAGAAGAACCCGGCAGACGTTGTTCTGCCCGAACGTTAGCTTGCCTGCTTTGGGAATATCACTATTAAACTCAGAACACCGAAAACTATGAATTTAACACTAATATCGGCGGTTTTAATAGTTTTTATATTTAAACCCCCTCTTATCTCTTTTATAGAATTGCCTAATTTGGTAATGTCACTATCAAACTATGCGACCCGAAGACTATGAATTCGACACTTATATCGGCGTTTTTAATAGTTTTTATATTTTTCTCTTTCATACCCTTTTCGTATGAGTTTTAACCAAATTGGGGATGTCACTATCAAACTCAGCGACCCCAAAAACTATTAAAGAAAGATTGGTTAGCTGGAATCCCGGGCCTCGAATAGATTAAGGGTAGGAGCTATTGTTAAAATTTTCATTAATATTCCCACAGTCTACCAGTTGCTACCAAATGTCAGGTCTGTAGAAGCTACAGTTAAATTTTTTTCATTTTTTATCATTAACACTGAGCAATCTCTTAGGGGTGAAATTTTATCTTATTTGGTCCTAACATTACAAAAGAAAGGTTGCTGCCAAATTTAAAGTCTGTAGGAGCAGTAGTTAAAATTTTCATTTTTTATCATTAACGCCCCCACAATTTCCTTTGGGGGTGGAATTTCGTAAAATTCGTTCTTAGCTGACCTCTACTCGGCGAAAGGAATATTCCTACCAAATTTCAAGTCTCTAGGCCTTATGGTTCCAGAGATATCGTGATGAGTCGATATATAGGTGGATATCTCTTATATATACCGGGTAAGAAAAAAGTATGGAAACCCCAGAAAATTCGGAAAACCGCACGAGGTTAGTCGTAAAACAAAGGTCATACCCTAGGTAACTTTCAACGAGGAATCTAACGGTGACCTCTGATTTGACCTTGAACCTCAGTTTCAATTCACACTCAATATCCTCAAAAATTGAACGTGTTGGCAGGAATGGTAGGCGATACAATAATAGGTTCTATTTTTATCGAAGGAAATTTGAACACTTTAAGTTATGAATAATTTTTGCGAAATCAGATTGTTTCAGTTACCGCACTTTTAGATTCCGGTATTAAAAATAAAGGTTCCCTTTTAAAAAAATAAGGTTGACCTTGAAATAACCTTGAAAATAAGGTTCAAGGTCAAATCAGAGGCCACAGTTCGATTCCTCGTTGAAAGTTACCTAGAGTATGACCTTTGTTTCGCGACTAACCTGGTGCGGTTTTTCGAATTTTCGGGGTTTTCATACTTTTTCCTCACAGGGTATATAATATTTATATACATTTTAATAACAGTATTTAATATATATATATATATATAACATTAAATACTGTTATTAAAATGTTTTAAACATACGGAAAGGCTCATAAATACGGTGACATATTGATTAGAAAATTAGATCAAAAAAATAGAAAAAATTCAATTAAAATAAATTTATTAAATGCGGTACTCTATGTGGATAAAAGAAAAAATAAGAAAACAATGCAAAAAAATGAATTAAAAAAAAATCAAAAACATAACCTGGTTGGCATGGTTGTTGATTTTTATTTTATTTGCCATCATGAGTAAATGATTTATAGAACGCCAGAAACATAAATTAGAAGTCACAAGTTTTAATTAACAAATTCTTGGGTTGATATTGCATAATATACCAATTGTATTAGTTCAATTAATACATTTCTTCACACAGAGACGGATTAGCACCCATTTTTTTTAATAATAATTATGGTATTTTTTATTTATGTGCGATTTATCATTAAACTCATAAATAGAAGATAATGGCGACGGTTACAAAAACACATTTGAAATGCAGAAATATTTTTAAATATAAATTTAAAGGTACTCTTAAAAAGGCACATCTTACTAATGTTTATTCCTAAATAAATGTTTTTCGTCGCCAAAATATCCCTATGAAATGGCTCTAAACAAAAACACCGAAATCAATAAAAAAAATCAAAATTACCGCATTATATTTTCATTAAATCTTGTTTTTAATTAGTTACTAAAAACCATTGTGCATTTTAAAACAGAAATTAGTTAAATGACAATTTGGTCAGTGTATGGTGTATATACTAAAAGCATCGTTTATTAATAAACCGAAGGTGGTCTAAATTGCGGTCGCTATATTTTGTGATGACCCAATTTGCATAGCTCACATATTAAAGGTGATGTGATATATTAAATTAATTAATAACATAAAATATGTCAGCGACCTAATCATGCTCATATCAGGGATATTCAATAATTTTAAACTCATTTAAATTTTAAACGAATACCACTGGTGAAATATGTTAATAATATGCATTAATTTATTTCTAAAGCTCTCTAATAGTTTTTAAAACGATAGTTCTACATTTATAAATAACCATGAATCTTATAGTACAAGAGATTAGGTACAAAATAGTACATACATACATCTAGTCACGCCTTTTTCCTGTAGGGGTAGGCAGAGACCACTTCCTTCCACTTCCGCTACGGTTCTTACACACATCTTTTGCTTCCTCTTATTTTTTCATTGCTCTCATACATGCTCTTCGGTTGTTGGTACTCTTGACCTGGCCTTTCTTTAAAACAATGTTGATCTGATCGAGATATGTTCGCCGAGGTCGACCTCTACTGACTTGTCCATTCACACTCACCTTATAAATTTGTTTCGTCAATCATCCTTTATCCATCCTTTCTACGTGTCCAAACCATTTAAGCATTCCTTTATCTATCTTTGTGACCACATCTTCTTTTACACCACAGCGTTCTCTTATCTCACTATTTTTCACTTTATCCAACCGAGTCGCTCCGGCTACACTTCTTAGACTACTCATCTCCACAGCATTAATCCTATTTTCATGCTTCTTCTGCCAAACCCAACATTCACTACCATACATAAGTGTAGGAACCAACACACCTCTATGCACTTTCTGGCTGCTCATAAAGCTATGTAGTGCCCCATTCATTTGTTTTCCTGCCAACACCATTCGCTCAATGTCACTGTCATACTTCCCATCTCCCGTATACTTTGAATCCAAGTACACAAATTTATTTACCTGTTCCACTCTTTCTCTCTCAATCAAAGCTTTACAGTTATGTCTTGCTTTCTTCTCTTTCAAAAACTATTACTTTTGTTTTGCTTACATTTATTTCATTCCTTTGATTTTCAGGGCATCATGCATAACATTAACCATCGCCTGCAACTCATCTTCAGATGACGCTAATATGACTTGATCATCGGCGTAAAGAAGGCATTTGACGATCAAATCATTCATTTTCAATCCATATGCACTCTCTTTCAAATCTTCTATGTATAAGTTAAACAACCATGGTAAAGCCACACATCCCTGTCTCACACCTTTTTCGATGTTAAACCAGTCCGTGCAAGCTCCGTTTATTCTGACACAAGCAGTGGAATCCTCGTAAAGTGATTTCAGTGCTCGTATTAAACTACAGCTCACCCCATACATAGACAGTGTCAACCACAATTCATTCCTCACCACTCTGTCATAGGCCTTTTTGAAGTCTATAAAAGCTCAAAATATCATTATGAATCAATTTACAAAGTTTCATCAATTTGGTTTCGTTTTAAAATCTCGAGTAATAATCCTTAATGGGAAAAATGAACTAAAATTATAAAAAAATTCAATGCTGTGCATCAATTACAATTTTTCTAAAATTTTGTATACAGCAAAAGTAAATCTACATACTTCTGCACTTTTATCATTGCCTTAAAAAAATCACAAAAATAACTATTTGAAATTTATGTGGAAACTTAAATTTCCCTAGAGGCATATATATTATTTTTCAATAACGCAACTTTTATTTACTTTATCGTCTAGAGAACAAACGAATGAAAAAATCTATAGATTATTGAACAAAAGCACACTTGATGCATGGTAGGCGGGTAGGCCCTTTTTGATTAAAAATACCGAGTTACCCGATTATAGTGGTCTGTTTTTATCAGACCAACTGAAATTTATGGAATTTCTGAGAGAATGAAATCGCACTAGCTTAAGAATCTAACGGCGCAATAAAATTCGAAATCAATACCACGTAGATTTTTTGCTAACGTAACTAGGTTTTTGTTTTTATTTAAAGACGTCACGTACATAAAAATCAACTAATCAACTGCAATAAACATTTTCACGAAGTGAAACTTTCTTATCTTTGCTTTATTTTTAAAAATATTTGCCTTTTCATTTTTTTGTTTACTTAAATACTTGTGTCGTTTATATTCTTGTATGTGTTTTGTTTTTTACAAACTTTAATGGTACAGACTTTATAATTGTTCACTTCATGTAACGAAAATTCTTGACGTTGTGCCAAGTGATTTTTCATAAAGTAAATCAAACCTCGAAAAAATTTCAACCGTACTATTTAATTTAATACTTTTAAAACGAACAACGTATTTCGGGTTTAAGGCTGTCTCCACCTCCCTTTCTTGCAAAAACAATTAAAATTGAAAAAATAAATACTGGTTTATTACAAAATAGTATATTTCATTAGGATTCGAGAAAATAGGCTTTTCCGTGCGCGCGCGACAAGTTTCCGTGGGAGAAGCAGCCGTTGGTAAAAAAATAATCAGAAAAATTTGCGATTTCTAGAGAAAAAGCCCACTTTTGGTACGCTAAATAGGCATGTAAATATAGTGTTTCTAGGTAGGTATAATAAAAAAACTGTTAAAATCCCCTGAAAAAGAATTATTAGAATATTGAAATAAAATAAAAATGAACAAAATTAAAAATACAATAAGGAAATTTGAATCAGATTCAAAACGGAGATGGGCGATGGGGAAATCCACAACATTTGGGAAGCTAAAAATCCACCGGCTGAGCGGCGAAAACTGAAATGCTTGAGCAAGCAAAAATAAAAAATGCCCGGACGGCAACAGACCAACGTCTGCACGGCAAAAATGGCTCAAAAATGATGAAAATCCAGCGAAATGTCAGCGCCAAGCTAAAGCGTCATGAAAAAACACATCGGTCTAACGCAAAAGCCAAAAGGCGACAGACCAAAAAAAAAGGTCGATAGCTAAAATAATTTAAACTAATAATAATAATTGCGAATAATATCATCACATTACCAACAAGGCCTTTGATATTAAAGATTTAAACATTGTTGAAATGGACCAAAAAACTTGCCGTCAATGCCGAATTACAATCATAAAAACAATTTTAATTAATAAATAAGAAAACCTACACATTATTTCCCCAAAGAAAAACGTACAGCATATAGTTATGGAAATAATAAAATAAGATCACTGTTATTCTTGGAAAAATAATTTAACAAATTAAATAAATTTACCAATTATATCACAAATTTCACTACATTAAACTTATAATATAGCGATTATCGACTTTTGATTGTTGGACTGAGATTTGCTTGACAAATACACAAATACACGTTAAAATGCGAGGGCCGGCTGTAATGATTTTCTATCAAAATCTCAAGGAAAAATTCCCGTTACATTCACCAAAACAACGAATTTCTCAGTATTAAAAAAATGTTGGTTAATAATCTTTTAAATTTAAAAAATGTCTATTAAAAATAAAATATCAATAACTTGAAAACAGTTGGACTCACTTTCAGATCAAGTTTTTCCCTTTACTTATTTCTTAACATTTCAATATCTATAATAACAAGCTAACACTCGCTTTACATAAGGATCATAAGAGTCTCTAAGTGTATGCACCCTTACACCGTGTCTTTACTTTCATATGAGATATTCTCTTCCTTTATAACTCGCTATTTTACCAATCGTTTTTAAAAGATGGCTCCTGAATTTGCGTATCTCGATTTTTTCACGTTTCTTACGACAAGGAAGTATTTCCAGATCGCACGTGTTTAACTCATTCTTAAAACATTATTTAAAACATTTGCCTTAAATTATGGACCCATATTTGAATTACATGTCGTAGTAAAATTATGGAAAAGTGTATTAATGCCAAAATATAAAATTTTTCTTTTCGAAAAAAAAACACTTTTGCCATCAGAACTTTAATTTCCACAATGATTCGTGTTGGCATCCATGATTTTTCTTTTGATTTGAAACATCTACTGGTGCGCTTGGCAAGTAACAACGATTGTTGTTGCCGCGATGCCGTAACACGAAAGATTCGGGCAGCCCCGTAACTATTTGGCTCGATTAGAATTTATAGAAACGTCACTATAAATATATTTATCAAAATTTAACATATGATTACATAACAAATATATTGTGTTCAGAATTCAGATTTGTTTAAAAAACAAGATTATCAAATTTAAAAATTGTTATCAGAGTGTGTTAATATTGTTTTTTTAAAGTAATAACTACAATAAAATATGATTGACAGTAATGGTTTAGACAGTTTTGCAGATAAGAGATTCATACATAAGTCTTTTTTTTAAATTACCCAATGGAAATAACACAATAAAAGAACCCAATACTTCCAAAATAAATTTCTAGTCGCCATAAAAAAACTAACAATAGTTGAAGGACAATAGACGAGGACGAAAGTTGTCTAAAGAGAAGCCTTGATTAATAAATAATCAACTTTTTTTTTTTATGAAAATAGTCGCAAAAAGGGTAGACCTATCGTGAGGGCCGCGGACGGACCGCACTGCGACTATTAGAAGGAGAAGGGATTATAGAAAGGAAATGATTGTGGACACGCTTTTTAAAAAGTTGCAGGTCATAGTTCTCTGGAAAAACTGATTTTGGAAGCTTATTCCATTTCGTAGCAGCCCTGTAAAAAAAGGATTCTTGATGAAGATTGGTCCTTGTAGTGTCAAGCTTGAGAGTAAATGTGTGATATTGATCAGCGTGCCGAGTTCTTCGGCCGAATGTGGCCAATGGTGGTACTCTTCTTCTATGTTCTAGAGGGTGAAGGGTATCTGTGAGAGTTGAGCTGTTTATCAAGCTAATGGCTCTTTTCTGAATGGAATCTAGAAGACGAAGAGAATGCCTTGGTGCTGAACCCCAAATGTGCGAGCAATACTCCAGTAGAGGTCGGATTTAAGCCTTTTGCGTCGTCAACAGTTGATCAGGAGTAAAAAACTTTCTGGCTTTTCACAGAAAACCTAGCCTCTGGCTTGCCGACTTTGCGATGTTAGCAACATGGTCATGCCAAGACATATTATTGGACACCGTGACTCCCAAAATCGAGATGGAGGGACTTGGTTCAAGGGTATTTCCGGACATTGTGATGGAATGATTTGAGGAATTTACTTTCTTGGAAAACGTGGCACTTTGTGTTTTTTGGGCGTTGAACTGAATAAGATTGTTGGTTCCCCACTCGATGATTGCTTTAAGATCTCTATTGATGGAATCAACCTGTTCCTGCCTGAGTCTATTTGTATCATTCACCGAAAGTGATCGATAGGATGTAAAAATTGAGACAAGTGTGCTATCGTCTGCGAAACTGTAAATGGGGTTTTCATGTGGTTTTCAAGAGGTCGTTGATGTGTAAAAAAAATAAGGTGGGGGAACGGGATGGAACCCTGGGGACCCCGTCATTGGTTTTAAACGCATCAGAAGAAATACCGTCAACTGCCACATGTAAGGAGCGATCTTGCATAAAGCTCAAGAGCCATTGGCGTAGTTTGGTTGGGAGACCGTAGGCAGATAATTTACTTAACAATGCCTGGAGCCAAACGCGGTCAAAGACTTTAGATATATCCAAGGCTATTGCACGGGATTCATCAAACTCATTCTCAACAGCAGTATTTTTTCTTAATTTTTTTCTATTTTGTTTTAATACGATGATCCGTAATTCATACTTTCTTTACAATCAAACACTACAGTCCATGCGATCGAAGCCATAAAAAAAAATTAATTGTACTTATTAAAACATTTCCATTCATCATCATTTTGGCTGTTTAATCCCGAGGGCTTATGACTAGCTCAAAAGGTAGCTGTACTAATCCTATTGGCGAAGTGGATTACTTCTCTTATATCAGTGCATTTATAATCTTTTTTATAACTCATGCGGGATAAATAGTATCTTAGAGCACGCTGTTGCGGTTGAAAAATAGCTGTTTGCCCATTTGAGTGCGACAAGTTTACTTAACCAGAACGTGACAAAAAAGGCAGGACTGGCTGTGCTTAGAGGAGTGCTGGTCCCTTACAAAGATAGATAAAGGAATGCTTAGATAGTTTGGACACGTAAAGAGGAAGGATAAAGGAAAATTGACGAAACAGATTTATAAGGCGAGAGTGAATAGGCAAGTCGGTAGAGATCAAAATTATTTTGCAGAAAGACCAGATTAAGAGTATTAACAACCAAGAAGCATGTATGAGAGCACTGATGTGTGTAAGAATCGTAGCAAGTGGAAGTAAGTGGTTTCTGACTAGCTCTACGGGAAAAAGGTGTGACTTTATGTATGTATGTATATTTCAAGTCTCTGATTTTCAATGCTATTTATCTTCATCTACTTGATCTCACTATCTACTTCGTAACCTCCCTCTTACTATCTACTTCGTAACCTCCCTCTTGCTCCCGTTCTTAAGGGAATCCATGTCATCAATCTCTTAAAGGTTTCTGTTGGTTCTCTTTGCATAATATGCATTATTTCCAGTTTTCTTGCTTTTATTATAGTTCCTTTTCTATTTCTTTAACTCTATATCCTTTTTAAATTTTCTTTCTCTATCTCTTGTTATGTTTGGTTCAAGTATTGTTCTCAGTATTTTTGGATATTTTTCTTTTTTATTTATGGTTGTTGTTTCTCGAGCTAAAGTAATGGCTGTTCTAATTAGGTACGAGTATTATAGAGTTGTGTCTTTGTTTTTTGTCCAGTCAATTTAGATTCTTCGCCAAGAGTTTGGTTTTTTTTAGTAGAATGTTCTTTTTTTTTTCTTGTCTTTTTTAGTTTGTCTTATAGATGTTCCTAAATAGTTAAAACTTTGTACAATTTCAAACTATTTTTTATTTTTAAACGGTTATCATTGTTCTGTTTATCTTCTATCAAAATTGACATTAAATGTGACCAAATAAACATTCAATGGAAATTTTAAAATTCAATTTTTTTTTTTAATAAATAATAAAGTAACAATACAATGTGACACGATATACTACCATTAAAATGTCTGCAATGCACGAAACCGTTAATGGAAAAAATTATTACAAATTCAAAAACTACTTCTTGGTAATGTTGTTTGAGCTTGTGTTATTGATATATTTCTATTTAATGTTGCCTTATTTTCTTCTAGGATTATTTTTACCAGCAACTACATTGGATTGCGTTATTTATTTAGACAGGAATACAGCGCACGCACTTTATTTAATATTTTAGATATTACCAGGGTGGTTTAACATAATTTTAAACTGGTGCTAGAAAGAATGTGTTAATTTAATATTTTTTGTAACAATGGTTTTGATTATTTAAATTAATTAATAAAAACGTTATTTTGTCCTCGATCAAATAAACATCTAGTTTAATTTTCCACGACCATTAGTAAATGTACATACGTACATACAGTGTGGAACAGCCAAATGGAATAAATTTGATAACGAATAAATGAGAGCGTGTTGGGAAAAACGCTTGGACACGTCGATTTGTATTTTTAGATGCGCATTTTTTCAAAAAAAAATAATTATATAGGGTTTGTCATGTGACAGTGGCCTATACCAACTTTCTTATTTTAAATACAACCCCCTGTATATTATTAATTTTTTGGACTCTTCAGAAAATTCTAGACATAATTCATGTACAATGTCCCATACCTATCTTCAACTGTTTCGGAAATATTAAGTGTTTTCAGATGTATTACAAAAATTAACATTAAAAAAAGAAAATTATTTTATTTTACAAATTCGCTACATTACACTCAATACATTGCTGCTATTGGTCTAATGAGAATCCTCACTGGATGAGAGAGGAACATACGCAATTTCCTGAAAAAGTTAATGTTTGGGAAGGAATTGTTGGAAATCATATCGTAGGTCCCTTTTTTATTAATGGCAACTTGAATGGAAATAAATATTTAGAACTGCTCCAAAATAATGTCGTGCCAACTTTGACAAACTTATATCCTGATCCAGCAAACCCACAAGTTCCTGCCAATATACTATAGCTTCAGCAAGATTGAGCACCGCTCGATTACCAAATCAATGTCCGGCAGTACCTGAACCAAAATTTTCCAAATCGGTGGATAGGGAGGCGCGGATCGAAAGAATGGCCAGCACGATCTCCTGATCTGACGCCATTAGACTTCTTTTTGTGGGGATATGTCAAAAGTATTGCATACAAAACTAAACCACTCGACTTACATTGACTTAAAAAGACGAATCACGCTTGCGATTAGATCAGTCACGCCTGAGATGTTGAGTAACGTTAGAAGACATTTCTATACCAGATTAGCATGTTGCCAAGACCTTTGTGGCGAATATTTTGAATATCTCTTGCATTGAAGTTAATGTTTTTTTGTTTTTTTTTTTACATTATTTGTGAAATAAAATAATAAAATAATTTTGTTAATGTTTGTAATACATCTGAAAACACTTAATATTTCCGAAACAGTTGAAGATAGGTATGGGACATTGTACATGAATTATGTCTAGAATTTTCTGAAGAATCCAAAATATAAATAATATACAGGGGGTTGTATTTAAAATAAGAAAGTTGGTATTGGCCACTGTCACATGACAGACCCTATATAATTATTTTTTTTTGAAAAAAATGCGCATCTAAAAATACAAATCGACGTGTCCAAGCGTTTTTCCCCACACTCTCTCATTTATTCGTTATCGAATTTATTCCATTTGGCTGTTCCACACTGTATAGTCACGCCTTTTTCCCATAGGGGTAGGCAGAGACCAATTCATTCCACTTGCTATGGTTCTTACACACGTCTTCGGCGTCTTCTACTTACATCAGCAATTTCATACATGCTCGTCGTTTGCTGGTGCTCTTGACCTGGCCTTTCTTCAGAACAGATACGTTTGCGTAAGTCGACCTTTACCGACTTCCCATTCTGCCCATTCACACTCGCCTTATAAATCTGTTTCTTCTATCTTCTTATAACTATATTCTCTATATGTCCGAACTATCTTTTATCTATCTTTGATACCACATCGCCTTTTAAACCACAGCGTTCCCTGATAACACTTTTCCTTACTTTTTTTATCAGAGTCTCTTCAACCATACTTCTCAGACTAGTTATCTTCGCAGGATTGATCTTACTTTCATGCCCTTTTTGCCAAACTCAATATTCACTACCATACAAAAGTGTAGAAACCAGCACACTGTTATGCACAGCCAGTCGTACCTTTTTGACGCGCTCTGGCTGCTCATAAAGTTATTTGTTTCCCTGTCAACACGCTTCGCTAAACATCACAATTATTCTTTCCGTCTCTCGTAAACTTTGAACCCAAACTTTCACTTTTTCACCATCAATCAGAACCTTGCAGTTTATCATCTTTCAAAAACCATTACTTTCGGCAGTTGCGATCGTTTCGTTCATATTTTCCGTGAGACTTATAATAAAAAACAAACTAAAACTTACTATTAAAACGGCAGCGTGGCGAAAAACAAAACTGCAAAGTGCTGTTACAAAAAGGGGCAATTTTGCCGCCCTCCTAATGGTGGCGCCCGGGGCGGAGCGCCCCTCCCCGGTACGCCATTACAATATTTATTCTGAATTACTTTTATGTTGTGTTCATGTCTTTTCATTCTTTAACAAAGTTCAAAATAAATATTCCGTAATCGAAATGACGAGATATATTTCCATGAGATAATTCACAACAGACAATATAGGATTTCGACAACTTCGGTCTACTGGAGATTTGCTGGCTTATGTCACTCAGCTCTGGACAAACACTATTGAGAAGTTTCGTGAATCCCGTGCAATAGCCTTGGATGTATCTAAAGCCTTCGACCGCGTTTGGCACCAGGCATTGTTAAGCAAATTATCTGCCTACGGTCTCCCAACCAAATTGCGCCAATGCCTCATGAGCTTTTTGCAAGATCGCTCCTTACATATGACAGTTGACGGTATTTCTTCTGATGCGTTAAAAACCAATGCCGGGGTCCCCCAGGGTTCCATTCTGTCCCCCACCCTATTTTATTTAGACATCAACGATCTCTTGAAAACCACCACGAACCCCATTTACAGTTTTGCAGACAACAGCACACTTGTCTAAACTTTCACATCCTATCGATCACTTTCGGTGAATGATACAAATAGACTCAGACAGAAACAGGTTGACTTCATTAATAGATATCTTGAAGCAATCGTCGAGTGAGGAACCAACAATCTTATTCAGTTCAACGCCCATAAAACACAAAGCACCACGTTTTCCAAGAAAGTAAATTCCTTAATTTACTTCATCACAATTTCCGGAAATACCCTTGAATCAAGTCCCTACATCTCGATTTTGGGAGTCACGGTGTCTAATAATATGTCTTGGCATGACTATGTTGCTAACATCGCAAAGTCAGCAAGCCAGAGGCTGGGTTTTCCGTGAAAAGCTAGAAAGTTTTTTACTCCTGATCAACTGTTGACGACGTATAAGGCTCAAATCCGATCTCTACTGGAGTATTGCTCGCACATTTGGGTTTCAGCACCAAGGCATTCTCTTTGTCTTCTAGATTCCATTCAAAAAAGGGCCATTCGGTTGAAAAACAGCTCAAATCTCATAGATATCCTTCACTTACTAGAACATAGAAAAAGAGTTGCAGACCAGACATTACTCTACAGATATTTCCATGGCAAATGCTTTAGAGAAATACTCTTATACCACCACTGGCCACATTCGGCCGAAAAACTCGGCATGCTGATCAGTCTCACCCATTTACTTTCAGGATTGACACTACAAGGACCAATCTCCATCAAGAATCCTTTTTTTATAGGGCTGCTTCAGAATTGAACAAGCTTCCAAAATCAGTTTTTCCAGAGAACTATGACCTGCAACTTTTCAAAAAGCGGGTTCACAATCATCTCCTTTCTATTATCGCTTCCCCTTCTAATAGTCGCAGTGCGACTATTTTCAGTAAAAAAAATTTATTTTTAAACTGTCAGTGTCAGATGTAAATAGCGGCTTTTTAAGAGGTAAATACTTTTAGTCAAATTTTAATTGAAATAAAATAATGAGTGAAAAACCGAGTAAATCAAATATGAACTTTGATAATACTTTACCTGAAATTACAAAGTATGCAAATAATATAAGCAATAACCAGCTGTTGTAAAAGATATGAATACATACATATAGTTACACCTTTTTCTCCCATAGGGGTCGGCAGAGACCACTTCCTTTGCTTCCTCTACTTTCATCGGTGCTCTTATACATGCTTGTCGGTTGTTGGTATTCTTAACCTGGCTTTTCTTCAAAACAATGTTGATCTGATCGAAATTTGTTTGCTAAGGTCGACCTCTAACGACTTGCTCATTAACACTCGCCTTATATATCTGTTTCGTCAATTTCATATTAATATGAAAAGTATAGTGTGCTGTTAAGGGATATTTGCTTTTTGGAAAATAAAACGGACTTCTTTCTCGAAAAATGTTCTAATTGCATTTTTTAGTGATTTATTAAAAAAATGGAAATCCTCGACTCTATGGAAAATATATGCAACACGATATCGATATTTCACGATACAAAGAATTAAAAATTTTGTTAAAACACTTTTTTTATTTCAATTGTTTTTAAATCGTACCCTTTGGTCGTGGAGAAAATATAGTCTTTTATTCGATTAGAATAAAAAAATGTTGATACTCGTGGTTCCTCACGCTCTTTATTTAACCAAACAAATACACTCTGGATTAAACAAAATTACATTACATATCTCGAGTCTTCTTTTACAAAAAAAAAAGATATGTTGAAGCCAATTCCTTGTACATTAGATAAAAAAATGGAACGCAAGAATTCTGTCAACTTGAAATATGACTGCCCTTATTATCCTTTGCTAGTCAGTTTCTGGTATGATACTTCACGTAGAGAAAAATATTAACGAAAGAAAATAGGGGAAAATGTCTTGAATTATTACATATTAATGAAAAAAGAAGGTTATTACACGAAAAATTGACGAAATGAAAGTTATATATTTTTGAAACGAGCAAGGGCGTTGGAAAAAAATCACAAAATTTTCTCTTCCTGCCAAAAGGTACGAGAAAAATTAATTCACATATTTTAGCCAAAAATTTGTTGTACTATAATTTTCTGTTTGAGTTTTTATTATATGAAATACCAACTTTTTAAAAAGCGTGTCCACAATCATTTTTTTTCTATAATCCCTATAATCCCTTCCTCTTTTAATAGTCGCAGTGTGGGCCGTCCGCGGCCCACACGATAGGTCTACCCTTTTTGCGAAAAAAAAAAAAAAAAAAATTTATGCAGCTTGAGTTTCCAACTTAAATAAAAAATAAATGAATAATGCGGAGTTAAATTCATAATTTGTATTTATGCACAAGCTACTTGTTTTTATTGACAAATAAAATGCTTTTTAACTTTTTTAAAATGATATAAATTTCAGTCACACAAAATTTTATTTAATTTAACAGTTTTGGTATAATATACAAGAACTTTTTATACTACTAAGAAAGTTTTCTTACACTTTATTTTAATATTTTCATCAATTTTTTGAATTTTAATTCTTCAAAATCTTCCAAAATATAGTGGGACATCTTAGGTTAAATACACACATTAAAATAATATAACAAATCTTATTTATATTTAAATATAACATACAATACTGGTTAAAATTACCTACAATATATATATATATATATATATATATATATATATATATATATATATATATATATACTGAATAAACTTAATGTCACTGTATCATATAATATTTTAACTAGGTACAAAAAAAAGTTTATCAAAAACAATTAAAAAAACAAGTTATTGTTACTGTCTTAAATGGTATCGATTTCAAACACTAAAGAAAATATATTAGTAATGATTTGGGTTCAAAGTAAATCGCATGAATTTTTAAATTTAGAAAGACACCATTGAAACCGCGAACAAATGGCATGCCAGAAAATAGCGCTCAATAAATAGAAGTAGCGCGAGCATTTGGCACATCTAAAAGCATAATTCTTCGTTTAAATGCCGGATATGTAGAAACTGAAAATGTAACTTACATGTATGGGACATACTTTGAGAGGTGGCAGGAATTTTTAAGAATCACCATTAAATGTCTTAGGCTTTGCAGGGAGCTATACCAACAAGAAATAGATAACTAAATTATATCTATGCAAAGACGATGTAAAGCTATCAAAAAAAAAATAATTTATTTTATTTTGGAATAAAATAAATTAAAATTAAATAATTTAGGCAGTTATTTTAAAAATTTTCTAAATCATGTCATTTTTAAATATTTTGTGGTTTAAATAAAAACTTGTTTTAATTTATTATTTGCAAAACCACAATTTATTTGGAAATTTCTAGCTCAGTATACATACATATAGTCACGCCGTTTTTTCGTAGGATTATGCACTTCTTTCCACTTGCTACGGTTTTTACAGACGTCTTTTGCTGCTTTTATTTTTTATTAGCGCTTTTATACATGCTCGTCGGTTGCAAGTACCCCGACCTTTCTAAAAAACAATTTTAATCCGGTCGAGAAACATTTGCCTAGGTCGACCGCCTGCCGACTTATCCATTCACAGTCGTCTTATAAATTTGTTTCGTCAATCTTCCTTCATCCATCCTTTCTACGTGTCCAAACTATCTAAGCATTCCTTTATCTATCTTTTTAACCACATCTTTTTTTACACCACAGCGTTCCCTTATCTCACTATTCTTCACTTTTTTAACCGATTCACTCCGGCTATACTTCTCAGACTACTCATCTCCGCAGCATTATTCCTATTTTCATGCTACTTCTGCCAAACCCAACATTCACTACCATACATAAGTGTACGAACCAACACACCTCTATGCACAGCCAGACGTGCTTTTTTGACACGTTGTGGCTGCTCATAAAGTTTAACAGCGCCCAATTCATTTGTTTCTCTGCCAACACCTTTCGCTCTATATTGCAGTCATGCTATTCGTCTCGTAAACTTGAACCAAAATATACAAACTGTTTTACTTGTTTTACTATTTTTCCTTTAATCAGCACCTCGCAGTTTGTCATGCTTTCTTCTTTTTAAAAAAACATTTACTTTCGTCTTGCTTACATTCACTTTTTCTTGCAGATCTTTTAAATAACCGTATGTATGTAAGTTAATCAGTCATGGCAAAGCCACACATCCCTGCCTGGCAATTTTTTTGGATGTTAATCCAGTTCGAGTAAGCTCCAGTTATCCTCAAAATAGAATAGATTGTTTCCATATGATTATTAATACACAACAAAATATTTATTAACAATGTTTTATAGCAAAAATGGGTAAACATTTTACATTAATTATTTAAAAGTGTCATTAATATAAGCTGTTCCAATTTTCTTTAGGAGCAATGTTTCTATTATTTTAATAAATATTATATAAAACTACTATACTATATAATACTTATACTAAAATGTATAAAACTGATTTCTTATTCGCTGTCAAGAATTTTGTTATAATTCTTTACAATAGTGTTATAGTTTTTTATAATATTTATATTTTAATACTTCCTTTCAGAAGCTATTTTTACTGGGTGGTGCTTGTTAAAAGGTATAGATGTGACTAGCGGCTCTTCGTGCGGTACTTGTGTACTTGGTAAGAGTTGGGATTTTTTAATTTGTCTCTTCAAAGGGGAAACGTGAGTTTATCAAGACCTACCCTATGCTGATGAGAAGCAACACCCCGAAACCGATCCATAGGTGGTCGCTTCGAATGGATAAATGTAATAATTCTTTCTTTTACTTAACAAGCATCTTCATATCACCCGAAATGGATTATGCACGATTATCTATCAGATGTAATTCAATGTTCGTCGTAGGCATATAGCCAGAAGTGTAGTTATTTTCTGATATATACCTCATATACCTATAGAATAGGTTAACATGCGGCGAATTTAGCTGGTTCTTTAAAAATCAGTTTTATACATTTTTATTTCTATTATTTAAAAAAAATTCTAATGTTATAGAAAATAATGAGAGTCTTGCGAAAAATGAGTCAGTGTTGATGGTCGGATTGGTTACCCCCTTTTGCTGAATTTTTTAGGAATAATACAAATTCGTTAAGACATACACTTAAAATATTTTTCGACAGACCTGACGGGGTATCTTTATTTGTTTATCGTAGAGCAGTCGGGCAAACCTTTTTCAGTATTGGAGATAATTTAATCTACTTTGTTTTAAGAAGCTGTCCATATTTCCCTTTTTAATTGCGTTAATAAAAACCTCAAAGATAACAAGGACATTTCAATTGAAGCATTCTTTTTTGAAAAGGGTCTCTAAATTGGAAAACTCTCTTCGATCCAAAGTTTTTACTCTACCTCAAATCCTTTAGCTCTTTCGGACCCTAATTAACTAACTCTCACATCTAATTAATTAGTCACCCAAAGTTTATTATTTTGTACTTTTTTACTTTATGGTTTAACTTAATACATATATATATATATATATATATATATATATATATATATATATATATATATATATATTTTTTGTTATGATATGATATTTTAATAAAAATAATATTTAAATAAAAATTTCATAAATCTGTAAAGAATAAAAATTCAAAAATAGTTGACACCTGAATATTAATTTGGTTATAAAAACATTAAAAAGAATTTGATGGATAACTATAAAGAATGACGGATGTGTTCAGGATAAAACAGGGAGTTCAGTTAGAAAAACTTATAAATTATTTTTATCTAAGACTGTATAAAAATTTAAAACAGTGTAGAAACGAGTTTCTAAGGTTTTTTGTTGATTATAAAAAAAATAAAAATTCTTAGTATGTTAAGAATATTAAAAGAGAGCAGACGTCTTTTTTGAAGATAGTAAGAAATCAGTTTTAAAAAAGAGAGTAGATATTTTTTTGATATAATATATTGTATTGTAAAAGTTTGTTAAAAGGGTAAAGAAGGTAATAATAATTTAAAATAGCAATAAAAAATAAAAGTGAAGGGCAGTTTCCTGAAAACAGTCAACAAGTTTGGAGTTCCTGGTGAGATCATCTGAGCTGGAGGAAGGGTGTCGACCGACAGAAATAAGTAGTGAGTTTGTTTTGTTTTTAAAAAAAAAACATTATTATTTGGAAGGAAAAAACATTTATTTAAATATTTTGGACATAAAGTTGATAAATTTAAATTTTGTAATAATATTTTGTTTATATATTTGGTAATTATATTTTTTTGAATTTGTATAAATATAAAAAAAAAAATTTGTAAAGTTTATAAATTTTTTTTAACTGAACCACTTTGAGAAATAAAGTCACATTTAATCGCATCATTATAATTATATATATATATATATATATATATATATATATATATATACATTTTTACCTTTAAATTAAACGATTTTAAAATTTTCTATTATTTAATTATTTATATGGGGTAGCAACTGACTTTAATGCAAATGTTATGTCAAGTGTAATTGGCACTTTTAAAAAAAAAATCTGACCTTTGTTTTTTGATACCTACGTCCTTTACAATTTCAGGTATATTTTTATCCTTTATCGACCTTTCGCTAGTCCAATATAAATAATGTATTTCTAAAAGAGCCTGCTAAGTGTGAGATCCGTTTTTGGGATAGACGTCAGCAAAAATACTTTTCGGTAGAATGAAAAGAGAGCACTTAATGTATTTATGGATTTAAGAGAACCACTCTTTCTTAATACGTTCAATTTGCTCGTTGAATGTTCATTAAAGCAATTTAACGGAATACGAATTATTTGTTAAATTAAAAATAAACCTATTTAATGTGTTAAAATTTAACGTCACTAAGGACAAATAGAATTTGTCAATTATTGTACCATATTAATTTTTCTTTAAAAAAACGTTTTGTACGATTATGTAAGAAATAACAATATCCTATTTTATTTCCAAAATACATTTATCGTAAAACGTAGTCAAAACTATCAATCTATTATAAAAATACGTTTTTACCCTTGAGTCTCATACCAAAGACTGCCAAACTACCTACTATATCCCGCACCCCTCCTCGTCTTTTTATTTAAGGTACCCAGCAAAACAGATCTGTCAGTTATTGTTATATCAAGTAACCTTCTTTTATGACTCCACCGATGGAACTTGTATACAGGGTGGATCCAAATATATCTTACAATTATGTTTTGTTAAATATTAAATATTAAAATTAAAATATTAATACTCACCAACATCACACCTTTCCCCTCCACGTCCCAATGGGCAAAGACACATCGGCAATTCTTCTACGTTTTCTAAACTGCATCCGCCACCAGGACCGCAATCCAGCGGACAAGGCTTTACGGTAGACACGGACACCGTAACATTAGTCACAGCAATCGTAATAGGCTTTGTCGCCGTAGACACTGCCAAACTTTCGGAGGTTAATTTCTGCTCCAACTGAGGCCCCAGCGTCGTAAAATTACTTTTGGTTGATAAGGGCGTTGTGACGTTTATTGATAATTTCGGAATTTCGTTGGATTCGGTTATGTTAAGCGGGGCAAATTCGACTACGTCTATCACTGCGTCCTTTTGGTATAAAATGTCCTCCACTCCGTTGTATTTTAGGTCTTCCAAGGACGGAGGAGATGCTGTCGAATTTATTTCTGAAATGAAAAAAATAGTTATGAGGGTTTTACTTCAAACATTAATATGTATCATATTATAACACTCACAAACATGTTTTTTTTTAGTTAGCCCCTCTGAGACATCACCCCTAAAAGGTGGTGAGCAAAATTAAGTTTCAATTTTGGTTGTGGGTCTTTTCCAATATTTATTATAAATCGTATTTTATTCTTGCATTTTCCTCCTTTACTGTTTTCCATTCTACGTAGTTTATTATTTAGTAATAATTTTTCAATTTATTGATTCTAGTAAAAAACTGTAGGATTAAGAAATGTTTTTAATTAAACAGGCATTTTAAGTTATATTTTTAATTTACAAAACTAAATCTCAAAAATAATATTCGATATTAAATAAGGTAAGGGATGCTAATTACATCCCCTTATAATGTAACAGGGATGTTGAAATAATTCCAGTGGTTAGACCTTTGTGAGTGCACGGAAATTAAAAATTTTTAAGTTTCTGTCTTTACTTAAATTTGAGAAAAAATATTTAAAAACTTATTTTTACTCACCACCTTTTAGGGGTGATATTTTGGAAGGGGGTGGGCTAAAGAAATATTGTAAGATCCATTATATTTTCATACAAGCAATTACCTTCTGAATTTTTTCGCATGAATTTAGAAACACCCTGTATTTTAAAAGTAGAAAGACGCATCCTTTAAAAAATTCGCTTATTAGATACGGAGTTACAATCGAATTTTTGATTTAAAACTAACTCCATCCTATGTAAAATTTAATTACAAAATCTTTTTTCCTCCTCAATTTTTTCATAAAATGCATAAAAATTAAAATATATGAAAGATTGATTTTTTTAAATTTGACGAAAAAGATTGAGGCGAGTGTGAATGAGCAAGTCGGCAGAGG
The DNA here is from genome assembly GCA_950111635.1 of Agelastica alni. Lineage (NCBI taxonomy): Eukaryota > Metazoa > Arthropoda > Insecta > Coleoptera > Chrysomelidae > Agelastica > Agelastica alni. Next base: position 86,729,974 of record OX467708.1, read on the forward strand.
ACGACCTATCCTAGGTCACCTAGGCGAACGTATCTCAGATCGAAGTTGTTTTGAAGAAAGGCCAGGTCAAAAGTACCAACAACCGACGAGCATACATGAGAGCCCCGATAAAAGTAGAGGAAGCAAAAGATGTGTGTAAGAACCGTAGCAAGTTGAAGGAAGTGGTCTCTGCCTACCCCTACAGGAAAAAGCGTTACTATATGTATGTATGTATGTATATTTGTATGTTTAAAACAAGGTAAGCCCACGTTTTTAAGCTTACGCATTATAAAATTATCATTTTTAGTGATGTTTTGAAACAATTAATCCAAAATTATGAGATTCGCCCAACCACTACCTGCTTTAAATAACGAATATGTTTGTAACATACATACATACCTACACATAGTCAGGTCTTTTTCGTAGGGGTAGGCAGAGGCCACTTCTTTCTACTTGCTACGGTTTTAACACACGTCTTTCGCTTCTTTTACTTTCATCAGCGCTCTCATACATGCTCGTCGGTTGCTGGTACTCTTGACCCGGCCTTTCTTTAAATCAATTTCAATGCGATCGAGGGTTACCTAGGTCTACCTTTACCGACTTGTTCATTCAAACTTGCTTTATAAATCTGTTTCGTCAATCTCCTTTTATCCATCCTCTCTACATGTCTAAACCATTTAATTATTCCTTTATTTTTTTTTGTTGCTACATCTTCTTTCACACAACATTCTCTCATTACACTCTTCCTTATTTTATCCATCAAAGTCACTCCAGATATACTTCTCAGTATACTCTTACAGCAGTCATGTTATTTTGACATATTCTGGCTGCTCATAAAGTTGTACAGGGCCCTATCTATTTGTTTCCCTGCCAACATCCTTTGATATTATATCGTAAACTTTGAACCTTAGTATACAAACTCATTCGCTTGTTTTCTCTCTATCTTTTTCAATCAGTACCCCGCAGTTTGTCATGCTTTTTCATATACCATTACTTTCTTCTTGCTAAGATTCACTTTTATTCCTCTGATTTAAGTAGGTACCAGTTAATTTTATCAACTTTATGTTTTCTCTGGGTACAGTTTTGATTAAGCATTTGCTTAATTTGTGATTGTATGATTTACGATTATATTAAAGCAGCGACAATTTAGATTATATATGCATAATAAAATTAACACCTTTTATGTAGTCTGGAATTAATCAAAATCAAAATTACGGTTTGTAGACGACAGTAGGTAGTAAGACGTGACATCGCTAGCGGCTTGCATATGAAACTTAATCTCGACGCGAGCTAGAGAATATCTTTATCTTGGTTAATTATAATAGCATAGGTATTTGAAATGAAGATAAATTTTAACACAAAATAAATGGGTTTATTTCTTATCTTTTATAACAATTAATGTAATTATATTAAATATTTTAAAATGGACCGTTGGTATTGTACTGACGGGTTAAAGGCAAAATTTCGTTGAATTGTTTTGAAGAAAATCCACGTATAGAGTACAGACGAGCTTGTGTTAAAGCGCTGATAAAAGTAGATAAACCAAAAGAAGTACCGTAAGAAGTGGATAGGAGTGGTCTCTGCCTACCCCTACGGGAAAATAGCGCGACTATATGTAGGTAATGTTTAATACAAGGTAATCCTACATTTTTGAGCTCATGAATCTTAAAATTATAATTTTTTGTGAAGCTTTGACACAATTAATCCAAAATTCTGCGATTATATGAGATTCACCCAAACATATTGAAACGAGACACTACCTGCTTTAAATAACGAAGATATTTGTAACATACATACATAGCTGAAAATACATACATAAAGTCACGCCTTTTTCCCATAGGGGTAGGCAGAGACCACTTCCTTCCACTTCCGCTACGGTTCGTACACACATCTTTTGCTTCCTCTACTTTCATCAGTGCTCTCATACATGCTCTTCGGTTGTTGGTACTCTTGACCTGGCCTTTCTTCAAAACAATGTTGATCTGATCGAGATATGTCCGCCGAGGTCGACCTCTACCGACTTGTCCATTCACTCTCGCCTTATAAATTTGTTTCGTCAATCTTCCTTAATCCATCCTTTCTAAGTGTCCAAACCATCTAAGCATTCTTTTATCTATCTTTGTATCCACATCTTCTTTTACACCACAGCGTTTTCTTATCTCACTATTCTTAACTTTATCCAACCGAGTCACTCCGGCTATACTTCTCAGACTACTCATCTCCGCAGCATTAATCCTATTTTCATGCATCTTTTGCCAAACCCAACATTCACTACCATACATAAGTGTAGGAACCAACACACCTCTATGCACCGCCAGACGTGCCTTTTTTGACACTTTCTGGCTATTCATAAAACTATGCAGTGCCCCATTCATTTGTTTTCCTGCCAACACCCTTCGCTCAATGTCACTGTCATACTTTCCATCTCTAGTAAATTTTGAACCCAAGTACACAAATTCATTAACTTGTCCCACTCTTTCTCCCTGAAAATAGTCACGTCTTTTTTCGGTAGGGTAGGCAGAGACCACTTCTTTATACTTGCAACGGTTCTTACACATGTCTTTCGCTTTTTCCACTTTCATCAGTGCTCTCATACATGCTCGTCGGTTGTTGGTACTCTTGACCTGGCCTTTTTTTAAAACAATGTCGATCTGATCGAGATATGTTCGCTTAGGTCGACCTATACCAACTAATCTATTTACACTTGCCTTATTAATCTGTTTCATCGTTTCGTCAATCTTTTTTCATCTATCTTTGTTACTATATTTTTTTCTACACCACAACGTTCCGTTATCAGTCTATCCGTTACTCACTTTATCTATCAGTCACTTCATCTGTACTTTTCAGAACACTCATGTCCGCAGCATTTATCTGACTTTCATGCTTTTTTGCCAAACCGAAAATTTACTAAGTTTAGCGACCAGCAGCACTCTTCTATACACAGTAAGTCATGCCTTTTTTGACACGTTCTGGCTGCTTATAAAGCTATGTAGCGCTCCATTCATTTTTTCCCATCCAATATCTTTTGCTCAAAATCACAATCATATTTGCCGTCTCTTGTAAACTTTGAACCCAACTTCTTTAATCAGCACCTCAAAGTTTGTCATGCTTTTTTTAAATACCATTACTTGCATTTTATATTTACTTTTATCCCTTTGATATTTTAGAGGATTATCCAGAATATTAACCATCGCCTGAAACTTTATCTTAGATGATGCTAATATGACCTGATCATCGGCGTAAAGGACGCATTTGACGATCAAATTATCATTCTCAATCCATTCGAATTTCCTTTCAAATCTTTTAAACAAACGTCTATGTATAACTTAAATTGCCATGTCAAAGCCACACATCCCTGTCTAACACTTTTTTCGATGTTAAACCAGTCGACACAAGCACTGAAATCCTCGTATTTTCAGCACCTGTATCAAACTACCGCTCACTTCATAAGTAGACAGTGTCGATCACAATTAATTCCTTGCCACTCTGTCATTGGCCTTGTCCAAATTTACGAAAAAGCAGTAGACTTTTTGACTTTTATCCAAGAATTTTTTGACTATGCTTTGTAAGGAAAAGACCCTTCCTCTCCTCATTCAGTTTCATTTGTAACTCTTTTAATCAATACCTTTGCATAAAGTTTGCTGATGAAGCTGAGTAAGCTAATGCCTTGGTAGTTTTTACAATCCTGTTGCAAACATTTACCTTTGTAAAGCAGTACGATAACACCCTTGCTCCATTCTCTTGGTATGCTGCCGCTCCTTTCTTCTTTTTCTTAGTCTAACATCGAGACCGATGTGTAGTGATTATGAGACTTTACTCTACGTCCATGTTATGGATAACTCTGTGTACAATACGTCTCCATCCTTGCTGGTTGTTCGTTTCGCGCGCTGCAGTTTCCAGCCTCATGTTCGTGAGCTTGGAAATCATACCGGTCCATCTGGTTGGCGCTGCCCTGTTGATCTTCCTTGGATAACTAGCTTCTCCATATTATATTTTTTTTGATGTGGCCAAAAAATTTCAAGATCCGGCCATATGTTAGAGAAGATAGTCGCTGTTGTGGACGGATTTTATTTAAGATTGAAATATTGGTCCTTTAGGCTCCTTAAGCAAAGGTTTAAAAAGCGATACAGTAGACTAGCTACCACATGTGTTGACAATTTAACTACCAATTGACGAATATTTTCAAATATTTAAAAACTTCTTGAAAGTTTATTATTAGGTAATGGATGAATAAAATTTAAGTTTTATGATTAGGTACTTTACAAAACATTCTGTATAATGACAAAAAAAGCTATAAACATTGTAGCGATATTTAATACAAAATAACGTCACGAAGTGATGAGAGTTGTCTATTGAGAACAGCGTAACAGAATAAAATAAAGAAAACAATTTTCCATTAATTATCCAAGATAATTAGATACTTTGTCATCTGATTAAAGTCCCAGCGTTCAGCTTTAATCTGTGATAAGACATTTTCGCCATTTTAATTACCCAGCTGTAATAAGTCTGGGAAGGAAACACGAAACTTTTCTATTAAACTTTTTCACTCTAGATGAAAATCGTGAGACAAAAGGTGAGATGAACCAGAAATGTTTGCAAATAATGGAAAATAATATAAAAGCTTTTTACGAATTTAAAAATATGTTTCTCTGTAACTTAATTATTTCATACTCGTTGAATGCAAGTATTCTTCTAATGTACCAATGGCTGTAATAGAATAAACAAAGAAACTAAGCATTTCCTTTTTAAACAACCCATCAATCAACAATGTTTTTAAAGAATATTGACATGTAAAATTAGTCAAGTAAACGGTAAGGTAAAGAGGCAAGCAACGGAAAGCATATTAACTTAACCAATGTAAGCAGTTGAACGAGTAAAAAATCGAATAAACGAGTATTAAACGAGTAGAGTGGGCATCATAGTGACTCGCCCACTCGGCCTCTTTCCCACCACTTTAAAATGAACTTGCTTATTAACTCGCCCAATATAAACACAGTAAAAAATAAGAAAACAATAGGACGACTCGAGTGCTAACACCAGTTACTGGACACAATTCTCTAGACTGAGTTACTGTACCAATGTAAACACCAACAAAAAGAACTAGGGAAAGTCAAGTAACTGCACCGAGTTACTGGGCCCAGTTTACTAGGTCGAGTTACTCTACCAATGGTTTTGTAAGGAAACAGCGTAGAAAGTTAGTTCAGTCCGGGCATAAATAAGTTCTAGGTAAAATGGTAAGATTCAACGCTATTAGTAATGATATATTTTTTGAAAACAGTAGTAATTTTTAATAAAAGTAGTGATTAGTTCAATATTGAATGTTGGATGCGTCACGACAAATCTAAAATTATCTTTAACAAATACAAAATAGACAAAAAAAAATCTGTAATAAACTTAGTACTCTATACAATTCTCTAATCGGTTAGGCATTGACGATCGATATTTCCAATTGTTATGAGGTTAACATTCAGCATAAGGCATGACAAAACAATTTCTGTAAATACAACGGATCTGGCGGCTCCAAAATAAAAAAGTAATGTTAAAATAACAAATATGGTGATAAAAACAACACACATTGCATGGACAGCTCTTAACTAATGTTATTTCCAAAATAAAAATAGTTAAAAAGTGTAATATAAATGTATTGTTGTAAATGTTTGCTAATATTTATTATTACTTTGTTTCACTCACTAAAGTTTGTTTTTAAAAACTTTTTAGAAACAACAATTCTTGGTGAACTTTTATATCAAAAAGAAATTCTACATTGCTTTGCTTTTTGTGCTTTGATATTGTCTAAAGAAGCATCTCCTTGTTTTTCTGTTACCGACAGAATTTTATACAGTGTGTATATAAAGTAACGTAACTTATTAATATTTCGATTTCTGTTTGGGTTTACAAAAAAAATGTTGAATAAAAGTTTTTTCAAATGAATCAGGCCATCTGCATAGGTCAATTAAAAGTATAGAGGGTGCACCATTACTACAAAATAACTTATTAACATAATTTTTTAATTAGTACCTACACCCTATATATATTTTTAGTTTCTCATAATCTATTAAATTACAAATACAACCGTTAAGTCCGCATAATTCTACCTTTAATAGTTCCAAAGTTACAGTGGTTTAAAACTAAAATTATAAAAAAATTGTTTATGTCAACAAGTAGTACGTTTTTTCTACCATTAATTGTTTCTAAATGTCATGAATTATTTCTCATTGTCATTAGTGAAAGGTGTTTATTGTAATTAGTTACTTTTAAAATTTCAGTATGGCTACCGAACAGAAAAGAATAATGATTCTTATGATGAGAGGTTACGGTGATCTTAAAAGAACTTATGATGAGGTAGCTTACAAATTTAATGATACGTATTCAAATCGCAACCAAATTACCAAAACTGCAGTTTGGAAGATTGTGAAACTATTTGAAGAAGTGGGTTCAACTAAAAATCACCCTAAAACTGGCCGACCAAAGACCGTACCTAATGATGAGAATTCATTGGACGTTATGTAAAGTTTTGTAGAAAATCCTTTTACATCCATTCGGAAAACTGTGTCACGTGCCTATTTTCTCCCTTCTACTGGTTCATTATAATTCTTACTCGTATTCCTTGTTGCATACAGTACACTATGCTATAACTCGAATATATCATTCGTTGTAGATAATGTTGCATAACTTTCGATAGTTGGTTTGCAATTTATGTGTGAATGGGACTAGATATCCACACGAACGAGGCACAGATTTGAGAAGATTGTGGGTTGACGTTTATTCCGCGCCATTTTTCTTGATTTCCGGGATAGGAGCGGCAGTCGTGTTTTGAGAGTCTTGGAGGCCAGGTGTCGGTGAACGTTGTTGGGGACGGTGTGTTATTAGCACGTGTGCAGAACCTCTATGGGATTTCTTTCATATCTGGCTGTATTTGGGCCATCTTAATTGGATTTTGAAGAAAAACCATTTGATTTTTAACTTGACCATTTTGTCTTGCCATTGTTGTGGATATTGTTGGAGTTGGTGTCAAGTTAAAATAACCGTTATCGGGATCTATTTGAGGGAAGCCATTGTTAACCAGTGCCGTCCCCATAATCTAACCAGCCCCCGGAGTAGGCCACAGGAGTACATGTGAATTTGTATACCCAAAGGTTATCAGTGATTTATTTTTAAATATATAACGCTGTGTCTCATTTCGACACCACCAGTAAGTTCTGTTTCAGTTTATAAATATAGTACTTTGTGAATTCGTATACCCAAAGGTTATAAGTGATTTATTTTTAAATATATAACGCAGTGACTCATGCTGACACCACTATTATGTTCTGTTTAGTTTATTAGTATAGTACATTGTTGGAAACTATTTATTGCATTAGATAATATGCCAAAACTAAACTTGGATTAAAATAACCTTCTCAATAATTCTTTATGTCCAAGTAAAAACATATTTTCTTCCTACTTATTTGTAAATATCCTACAATCTTGATATTTTAAAGGTCAACCATTGTAAAGATATTTTTAAATGAACTCGATTGTTTTGGCAGTGAAAATCTTTATGTAAACGGTTAACTAGTGAATCTTCTTTGCCTTTATGTAAATGTTTGAATTAGTGTTATTAATGAGTTAACTTATATATATGTTTTACCTTTTGTTCTTTGCCTTTATGTAAATGTTTGAATTAGTGTTATTAATGAGTTAATTTATATATGTCTTACTTTTTGTTGTAACTTGGTAAAGTCTGTTACTCTTACTGCTGTTCTGGTCATTTTATAAAGTTGTAAATTTTACATTTTTGGTTTGTTTTAGCAAGGAAATTTTACGATAGCTGTTAACTTTGACTATATTTGTTATGATGTTGCTATTGAACTGTGTACCTTAATTATCTATTGTGTGAGTAAAGTATCCAACATATTTTTGCTATAATTTTATTTATTTGGTTCACCATAATCATAGTTGTTTATCTTGTAGCTCTGCTAGTGCCTATAAGATCTAGGGGTTTCCGGCTTATACCGTTTAAGTCGGTGGCGCAGCTCACTTTTATATTTTTTTCTCCTACCCTCTACGGCTGAGCTCGGGCATAATTTGCCAGTAGAGAAACCGCTAGCAGAGTACTCTTAAGAGAACGAAAAAGACGTGGCAGAGTTTTTAAATAATCACGCAATGACCAAAAAAATAAATATCAGATCATAAAAAGCGAAACCTTAAAATTAGGATCAGTAAAAGCTTAGGTTTGGTTAAAAAGGCGGTTCAAAGAGAACCCACCAGTAAAAGGTTAAATAAAGTAACAGTAAGCATATCGAATTGAAAAAATATGATTTTTTATCGCCATACTTATTTTCTCGCTCTATATTTTTTACAGCAAACAATTCAAACGTCAGCTTATGACTTTTGAATGACATTTATTTATTATTATTATTATTATTACAATAAGGTACGGGCAGGGGCCCCAAGATCCATAAGCCCTGAATTGCACTATACAATGATTACAAAAATTAAAGTAATTAGAAAATTAAAAATTACAACAAAAGATTAATTGGAAAATAAAAAAGCATCCAGTCTGTTCTTAAAAATATTGACAGATACAATATCCTCAGGTAGACAACTCCATGTTGAGAAAACACGGTTATATAAAAAATGTTGCCTTGTCCTACAAGTGAATTTACAGTATTTACAGTTTCCATTTGTGGGCCTACTACGCTCGAAGAATAGTCTGGTTGATCGACGCTGAACTTTTTCGAGAAGTTTTTTATCCCGCACTAGTTCCGGACACCATACAGTTCCACAATACTCCATAATTGGACGAATTTAAGTTTTTTATAAACGAGCGGAACTATGCAATGACACTTTTGTGAAAGACCTGCTGAGGAGGTACAGCCTACTTTTTGCTTTGTTGGTAATATTTACAACATGTTCGGACCAGCTCAAATCTGTAGTAATTATAACAACAAGATCATTTTAAGAACTTACTTCATTTAAGGCGTGACCGTTAAAGAAATATTTATGTCGCGGATTGTTTTTGCCGATGTAAAGAACTACACACTTATCTGAATTAAGAGGTAACATCCAGTCTGAGCACCACTTAGAGATCAAATCCAAGTCTTCTTGAAGATTTATGTGAAGAGATGAATCTGAGAATATTTTTGAGTCGTCTGCATAGAAAACTTTATCAGATTATATCCAGCAGCATTTTTTTGGTTAGGTGTCATATCTTTCTTAAGCTTATAATTAAAAGCAAAATCAATGGCAAACGGGGCACCAGGCGAAGATAATGCTCATGGTAAAGAATGTTGCCGATCTTCATTAGAGGAGTTGGTAATTCAAGAAGAGTCAAAGAAAAAGGAAATGCTTATCAAGCATGATCTCTCATTTTATATAGGAATTTAATTTAACTAAATAGCAGAAATTACTTTTAATATTTTTATTTTAGTCAATAAAAGTATTTATTTAAAAGGATGTAATGGACCAACGAAGAAAGATACATGAACCTTTGATCATACCAGTTACTTTTATGAAAAGAATACTCCAAGCTTTGTCTTATTTATTGTGTAAATTATTATAGAAAAATACTGGGTTGATAAGAATAATGGTTGTAAATTTTGAAGATAACGTTTTAGATCCTAAAAGCCACGCCTGCCAATTTATATTTTTTTTTGCTGAAAAATGCGTGATAGTTACGTTTCACCAAAAATTTTGCCTTTGTTGTCAAACAAATCCTTACCAATCTTGTCAACTACCCTATTATCGCAAACCAGAATTTCAATCCACTTGAACTGTTTATGATCACCCACAACCTAACAACATTTTTTGTTATCTTGTATAATCGATCTAATCAACCTTTATTTTTATTATAACATTAGGTTTAAGTCTGACAAAAGCCCTTGGACACCTCGACCTTAAGATCTTTTGTGCCATCTTTTTGGTTATTTATTGTATGGCTTCTGGGTCTAATTTGAGCCCTTTGAAGTACGATATCTTCAGTGATCTTGCGTTACAATTTTTAAGATTTTCGTTGGTATGAGTTGCCTTACAGAAAGATCTTACTGTTTTGTGATAGTGTTTGACATTATTTAACAAGATGGTATACATATTATTTGTCCCCGCTACAGAATCTGCAGGACTCATTTGCCACCTTGCCCAAATGTTTTAGCTGTTTATTAACTGGGTAGTAACCTGTAGTTATTCTAACTAGTCGTTTTGGATCTTTCTTATTTAGGAGTACATAATTGTTGTCCCCACAGTATTGCATTTGGCCTGTTTGGCCAACTTTACTCTCTCGTGAGTTTTTGATGTGAAACATCTAATGGCGCGCTTGGGGGGTAACAACGACTGTTGGTGCCGTGATGGGAAAGCTTCGGGTAGCCCCGTAACTACTCGGCTCGATTTAATTTTCTAGAAACGTTATTATAAATAAATTTTTTATAATTTAACATATAATTACATGACAAATAGATGTCATAAAATTAGATTGTGTTAAGAATTCAGATTTGTTTAAAAAATAAAATCATCAAATTTAAAAATTGTTATCGGAGTTTGTTAAAATGTTATTTAAATTTCAAATTAGAAAATCTATTTGAAAGTAATAACTACAATAAAATACGATTAACAGAAATGGTTAATAACATGAAAGTGAGCGGCTTTTTGCAAAGAACCTAAAATTATTAAGTGATTCAAATCAAGAGTAAGTTAATTATATTTTTATTATTCATTTATGAGCGCCTGTATATTTTTAATATTATCTGAATTTTTTTTTTGATTATGCCATATTTATTTCCTTAAATAAACCATACTTTTATGTTCTTTATCAATTAGTTTTGATGTTTCACACCTGCCAGGCGTCCCACGACGGCTCATTTTTTGTATCCTATTTAATTCTTCACCTCTTTTTTAGTATGCACTGTTAAAACAGCTGAGATCAAAAACACTTTTGTAAAATTTTCTTAAACTCCTTTTATTTCCGAGATTGTTTGTTTGTATACCAGATTATTTTCTGAGTTCGTGGGCTTTAAAGATAAATTACGCATTTTCCACTAAAAAAAACCTTACTGAATATTTTAAAATTCATCTTCCCAAAATATAACTTGTAATCCGACTTTAAACCACCCACTTAATTACTTGTACTTTACACAAATAAAACGTAAAAAGCATTTCAATATTCGCTGAAGCAAAAACAAACGAGGCCGGATTAAAGAGAAACTTCCACTTTAGTTTCCATTCGCGTTGTACTCGAATAAAAGATTATTTGAGCTGAAATTTAATTGAAAAGCATAAATGGAAAAATGAATAAATCAATTTTTCAGTCATGAAATGGAAAATGTTAAAGAATCATTCTTAAGCTTACTATTTTTGTTGGCTACAGCTGTGAAAAGTTTTAAATTTTTTTCCCATGTATCTTAACCTTAGATCTTTCAGTTTCATACGAAACACGAATAGGTTGATGATGGAAAAATTACTTCAGCTTCAAACCCATTATACTAGAAATTTTACAACATTATCATAATTCCTTACAAATATTTTCTTGACATTTAATATTTTTTTTTAAATGCTTCATGTTGGAAATCAATACTTCCAACTGTACAATTTCTCTTTGAAAAATTCCTTGATTTTTAAAACTACTCAGTACGGCCCTGACGCCGACAAAAATCAACTAAAATCGCGCGCATACGATCACGTGATAAAAAACGGTTTTGCAAAGCCACGTCTGACCGGGCTTCCCGCTCTCACTTTCTTTCGCTTTAGCATATCTTCAGCCGAGGTATAACCTCTAGCGTTCAGAGCATTACTTTAAAAAACACCACGTGGTAAAATGCACATAACTATAATCAAGTGAAATACATCAAACAAAAGCTAGTAACCAGTGAAATCATTCTAAAGATACAGGAGGCTTTAAAACTGTAAGCTCCATGTATTAAAATTAACAATATAATATCGATGACGCGTGTTTGTTTCATTTACTTTAAAAATACCAATTCCCGGCGATAATTAGCAGTAAACTCGTTAGCCTACAGAAGTAAAAAGACAGATCGAGTCAGCGATTATTGAGTTATCGAAGGATTCATCATCTACGCAGTAAAACGACGCCGTCCACGAGCTAGGAAGTCAGCAGGCAATAGAGGTTCCGGCGGTGAAGCTGCCCACACCTCATCACACAGTAAAGCTACAAGCCCTTTAGTGCCTGGTGAGGTCGGCGTAGGCGCGCACTACAAACTAAAAAATTTAATATATTTTATAATTTCTTTTACTTACCATAACAGCTGTAACCATCTTCTCGCAGAATGTATGCGTCTTTGCAATCGCATTCGTACATTCCATCATGCAGTTCGTAACAAAGTTGCTCACAGGGACTGTTGTCGTCGCATCGTCCTGAAATTAAGTAACGAATTTTAACAAACTTTTAATTTAATAACAAGTTGGAAGTTGTTATTCATTTTTATTATCACAAATAAAATTCCTGTATTGTTTTTTCGAATAATTAAATACAGAAAAATCTGCAGTAATTCACTTACTTTTATGCATTTTTTTTTCATTTATGTAAGGAACTCTATTTTAAAATGGTACGGAGTAATAAATCATTTTCTGAGAGCTGTTACATAGGCGTACATAGTTGCGTTGGTTAAAAAGTGAAAAATGTAAGTTTGGAATATAAAGTACGACAGGATAACAGTTGAAATGCTGAAAGCTGGATAAAGCGTGGTAACTAGTCTGCTGTACCGCCTTTTTAACCTTTGTTGCAGAAGTGGTAGCATAGCAAAAGACTGGTGCAGGGCCGTTATCGTGCCACTTAACAAGGAAAAAGGCTCGCAGCAGGACTGTAAGAACTACCAAGGTATTAGTTTACTCAGCATAGTCGGCAAACTGTATGCAAAGATATTGATTAAAAAAATGACGAATGAAACTGAGAAAATGATATGGGATGTGCAAGCAGGATTTAGAAAAGGAACGAGATGTATGGATTAGGTCTTTTCATTACAAGGTATAGTCGAAAAATTCTTGGCTAAAAGTCAGAAGGTCTATTGCGCTTTTGTAGACTTGAAAAAGGCCTATGACAGAGTGGTGGATTGTGGTCGACATTGTATGGGGTGAGCGGTAGTTTAATACGAGCAATGAAATCACTTTACGAGGATTCCACTGCTTGTGTCGGGATAAACGGAGCTTACACGGACTGGTTTAAAATCGAAAAAAGTGTGAGACAGGGTTGTCTGGCTTCGCCATGGCTGTTTAACTTTACGTTGTTGATCAAGTCATATTAGCGTCAACTGAAGAAGAGTTGCAGGCGATGGTTAATGTTATGCATGATGACCTGAAAATTAAAGCGATGAAAATACATATAAGCGAAACGAAAGTAATGGTTTTTGAAAGAGAAGAAAGCATAACAAACTGTGAAGTTCTGATTAAGGTAGAAAGAGTGGAAAAAGTAAATGAGTTTGTATACTTGGGTTCAAAGTTTACGAGAGATGAAAAATATGACAGCGACATTATGAACAGCTAAAAAGTGTCAAAAAATAGACGTCTTGCTGTGAATAGAGGAGTGTTGGTTTCTACACTTATGTATGGTAGTAAATGTTGGGTTTGGTAGAAAAAACATGAAAATAGGATTAATGCTGCGGAGTGACGGAGTGACTCGGTTGAATAAAGTGAGATAAGGGAACTCTGTGGTATAAAAGAAGATGTGGTTACAAAGATAGATAAGGGAATGATTAGATGGTTTCGACACGTACAGAGGATAGATGAAAGAAGATTGACGAAACAAATTTTTAAGGTAAGTGGTAATGGACAAGTCGGTAGAGGTCGACCTCGGCAAACTTATCTCGATCAGATCAACATTGTTTTGAAGAAAGGCCAGGTCGAGAGTACCAACAACCGACGAGCATGTATAAGAGCACTGATGAAAGTAGAGGAAGCAAAAGTTGTGAGTAAGAACCGTAGCGGAAGTGGAAGTAAGTGGTCTCTGTCTACCCCTACGGGAAAAAGGCGTGACTATATGTATGTATGTATGTATGGAATATAAAATGACAGTTTTTGTAACTGCTACGGGTAATGAAAGACGTCTTTTTCTAACTAGTTAAAAAATGGATTTCTTTATTAACATAGTTTAGTTTATAGGTTAACATTTTCAATCAAATAAGTGAATTTGTAAGACGTTACAACCCTGACTTTTGTAACAATAAAGCAGTTTTTATTTAACTATATAACAGTAAGAGTTGCCTTCTTAGTATACTGAAAAACAATGGAAAGATATAGTATTTTTAGTACAAATATTTTAAATACTTTTTACAATAATCGCCCTTAAGATATAAAAAAAAATTTTAGAACTCGTTCTGGAAACACGTTTTTCTTTCTGAAGGTTTTTGAAAGCTTCAATAGATCCTTAATATCCTTGGATTATTTCCATGTGTTTAAAATATGCATTACTATTATGCATGATGTTCTAATTTCAAAGAAATAAAAGTGACTGTAAGCAAGACGAAAGTAATTGTTTTTGAAAGAGAAGCAAGTAAGACAAAATGCGAGGTTCTGATTAAAAAAAAAAGAGTAAGCAAGTGAATGATTTTGTATACTTGGGTTCAAAGTTTACGAGAGACAAAAATTAAGCGAAAGGTGTTGGCAGAAAAATAAATGAATGGGGCCCTGCATATTTCTATGAGCAGCCACAACGTGTTAAAAAAGGCACTAGCTGTTCATTTTTAAACAATAAATTCTTACTTGGCAAATCACTTAGATACAATTTCTATACAATCTTTTCATAACACCTTATAATTAACTTAATAAATTTAACATCAAATTAAACTAAACTTGAAATTTTTTTCTTATATAAATCTTAATCAATTATTCTAAATAGAACGATTTCTTTATGGTAATGTAACGAATATCCGCCGTCCGCGGTATGAAATCATCCGCTAAAATGTTGTTAGAGTAAAATGTTGTTAGAGGTTCGATGCTGGGAAACAGATGAAATGAAATCTCACTGGAATAAAGTGCCAGGACAAAGACAAGCGAAAAGGCTAGTAAGCCTTTCGTCAAGGAAAGCTTCTCAAGTTGGACTAGAAAGACTTAAAACTGGCGACTGGACACTGCCCTCTGAGGTATCACCTGAAAAATATGGGAAAAACAGAAAGTGATCGTTGCCGCTACTGCGAGAACTTTGCTGAAACTGCAGAACATTTGCTTTGTGCTTTTCTGCAAGAGGCTCAAGTTCCTGGAAGGGGCCTTTTTAAAGCGCTCTCATGTCAGGAACTTAGCTCCCAGGAAACTGATAAACTTTGCACGAAGTCTCGGAATCCCGGGCCTCGAATAGATTTAGGGTCATGCACAAAAGATCTAGTAGGTCGAGGTGCTTGAGAAGCTGCATATCCTTTACGCCCCCCCTCCTCCTACAATCTACAATCTACTCCACAAATATATTCTCGTTTTTCCTCCAAATTCCTCTATTGTAACAATTTTTGTTTAAATTTGCTGTAAAAAGTCCGTTTTAGTGTAAAAAAATTACCAAGAAGACACAATAGATAGCGTAGTTTTTAAAAATATGAACAATTAAACTTTCATAATACCACAGAAGTTCAGTATACGATTTATTTTAAAACAAATGCCCATTAAAACGTAACAGCCATTAAAACTTCACCTGCTACTTTCGAAGAATTTATAATTTTGTGCCAACTGTGAAAATTATTCAATTCTTTTACGCAGCTAGATAGACCACTTAAAGTGGAACTTTTAAAGTACGAAGCGTTTTCAAAAACTCGACCTTTTTTTGTTGTAACCATAATTTAAACCTTATTTTAATTGGCCAATAATTAAATACAGGTATACATCTTTTGGCTAGTTTACATAAATCCAATTGATGATACACAGTTTTAACGGGCAATTGCTAATTAGTAGCCTAATTTTAATTATATTATTCCGAAGAAAGTGAGTGAATTTTAAAGTAAAAAATTTAGCACAAAATCTCCATCTATTTTGATTACATTTTTAAAAATTCATGTAAAAAATCAACCACTCAAATGGATAAAGGAATATATTTTCAACATTTGTTTGTTTAATATCTTTATCAATGACATTGGTGACATAATTAAGCTTAATTTTTTGCTGTATGCTGATGATCTAAAAATTTTCTCTCCTATCATTAATATGACTGAATGTGAGAAACTATCGAAAAATCTTAATCAAATAAGCCAATGGTGCAGTCGTAATAATTTAGCGTTAAATCCTACCAAATGTTGCGTAATGTCATATACATTGAGATCTGATCCAGTTATATTTGACTATAAAATAGACAATTATTCTCTAGACAGACCATGTAATTTTAAGGATCTTGGAGTTACTTTCGACCGAGAGCTATCTTTCCAAAACCAAATAGACAATATAACTACGTCAGCAAACCGTATGTATTGATTTACAATTAGAGTAGGCCGCGACTTTAACCATTTAACACTTAAAACTCTTTACTATGCTTTTGTGAGATCAAAGCTAGAATATGCATCGGTTATCTGGAACCCATATTATCAAGTGCATATTTATAAACTGAAGGCAATCCAAAGACGCTTTCTCAAATACCTAAGTTTTAAAGTAGATCGGATTTATCCACTAATTGGCACGGCACACGAGAGTTTACTGTCAAGACATAGCTTTTTCACTCTGGATAGAAGACGAGAATGTTCTAGTGTCATTATGCTACACAAAATAATTAACAATGAAATTAAATGTCATCATCAGATAAACTTTAAAATTCCCCGTCAGGCATCTCGATACACCGACTCATTCTACACTACCACACCACGAACAAATATACTTAAAAACTCTCCTGTTCATACTATGTGTAGCAACTATAACCTTATAAGTGACCGGCTTGATATATTCTTTTGTAATGTGAGGCAAATTAAGAGCTATTATTATCAGCAGTAATATTGTTGTGTTAGTCTTAAGCTTTCTACAAATGTTAGTCTGATTTTGTAAATTGTGTATTACTCTTAAGCTTTTTTATTGTTAGTACTATTGTGCAAATGTTTACTTTGTTCCTGTTCTGTAATTGGAAATATTTTTTTCTGTAGAACAGTGTAAATGAATAAATAAATAAACATTTTTGTTAGTGTAGAATTTAAAATTAGCTTTATCATCGTATCATCGTAAGCAGTGTTATAGCATATTCGGCCAATAGTTTGAAGGCGTCATGTTGTTGTAGTGTCACGTGTCATTTCATCTCCCGTCGCCGCCGTCGTCGGCAGACTCAGAAATTCTGCCACTTTGGCTGGATTCAACCACAAGTCTGATGGGTATAGGAGATGTGGGGTTAGTAGGGCAGGTAAAAAATTGGATGGTATCATGTAGAACAGAGGTGCTCATACGGTCGATCGCGATCGACTTGTGCTTTTTCAGTCAATCTCGAGAAAAATTCCGATATAGAACTATTTACACAGGTTTTGTTTAAGTAGGTAGGTAACTAAAACAAATTTAATGAATGAACTACTAAAATTTATTCGAGCCACAATTGGGCTAGAATATATATATATATATATATATATATATATATATATATATATATATATATATCCAATTCCTGCGCCTGCAGGAATTGGAGTCAGTCTGAGTTGTAACTTGAAGGCAATACGTCGATACAAAGTTTATTAATAAATATTACACAATAAGAGCGGCGAAGAAAAGTAAAACGTATTATTTTAATAATGATTGGGAGGAAGATTTTTTTCTTTTCTATAATAAAGGATAAGTGCATTTGTCTCATTTGCCGTGCGACAGTTGAAATACCTAAGCGTGAGAACTTAAATAGGCATCATAAAACGGTTCATAAGAACTATGAAAGTAAAGAAATATCGAATTATCATATTTAAGGGGCAGAATTATCAAATATTTTGGGTCAATTCGAAACGCGTTTTTATGATTTCAGTAAATTGGCAAATATCACATCATTTATGAGTTATCCTTTTTCGTATAAAAACATTTAGGAATTAGCTACTGAAATAGCAAGTCAATTTAACTTGGACTCATGTTCTGTTGAAAATGAGTTATTGCAGATTTCAACAGATGTACATCTCAAAGCCACAGCATCTAATACAAAATTCTGGTCTTTTATATCTGAAGATAAATATCCAAATCTAAGACAAATTTCCCTTGTACTGTCGGCAATGTTTGGGTCAACTTACTTGTGCGAGTCTGCATTTTCTGAAATAAAGATAATTAAGTCAAAATATCGCAATCGATTAACTAACGAACATTTGTCATCATGCTTGCGATTAGCACTCGGTAATTACGTACCATCTTATGAAAAGTATGCTTCGGGCATGCAGTTCCAACGCTATAACATCCAAAGTCACTCTTTAAAGTTTAATACTAGAATTACCCAATAAACTTGCAATGTACAATAATTGAGAGGTTTTTCATTGATATTTTAGAGAAGATCTACATTTACCTTGACTTAATAATGCATATTGTGCGGTAATAGTATATTGTGCAACTAGTGCGATAAGTTGGAGATTGCTCACGAGAGCGAAGTTGAACGCACGAGCGAATCAATATTTTTTTTTACGAATGCGGAATAAACGCGAGCATAAAAAAGGGTTCCAAACCAAAAATAATAACTGAAATAAAAATATAAACTTTGTAATGTCAACTTGATAGTTGCGCGTTCGGCTGTTAACAGAAAGGTTGGTGCGTCAAGTAACACTCAAATGACGTAAGTATGCGCCAAGTAAACTTACATACTTACATACATATAGTCTCGCTTTTTTTCCGTAGGGGTGGGCAAAGACCACTTCCACTTGCTACAGTTCTTACACACATCTTTTGCTTCCTCTACTTTTATTAGTGCTCTTATGCATGCTTGTCGGTTGGTGGTACTCTTGACCGGCCCTTTTTTTAAAACAATGTTAATCTGATCGAGATATATTCGCCGAGGTCGAGCTCCACCGACTTGTCCATTCACACTCGCCTTATAAATTTGTTCCTTCCTTCTTCCTTCATCCATCCTTTCTACGTGTTCAAACCATTTAACTATTACTTTATCTATCTTTGTAACCACATCCTTTTTTACACTTCGGCTATACTTCTCAAGTAAACTTGTCACACTCAAATGGGAAAACAGCTATTGTTCAACAGCGTGCTCTAAGATACTACTTATCCCGCATGAGTAATAAAAAACTAAAATTTATAGCACGGATGCACGCTACCTAGACGAGTATCCTGCATCTTACATACTTGCGGCCTCTCAGAATTGATCAATCGTAGTCCTAACAATATTGAGGTAAATCTCCAGCAGTTCAAGTTCGAGCACCCCTGATGTAGAGTCCTAACAATATTGAGGTAAATCGCCAGCAGTTCAAGTTCGAGCACCCCTGATGTAGATATTGATTATTTTGTTTGGGGGTTTTGTTAGAATTGTTGTAGATGGACTTTTGTCGGATTTTTTTGTCCTTTATTGAAGGTGTTTTTACCAATGTTGTGTACTAAGAAATTTTCATGAGTGCCCGTAGTCGTTTCAGGAAAGGTGATCACTAACAGTGGTTTTACTGTTTTATCTCGTACACTTATAAAATGGCTTTGGTAGGGTAGAAATTACTTGTGTAAGAGATAAATTTCAATATCCTTGTTATATATATATATATATATATATATATATATATATATATACAAGAGTATGAAAATTAAATAGCTTTACTTTTTGTTTAGCACTGCTGTGTAGTCAGAATTGGATCCGCTGGGCTATAAACAGAATAAAAACCCGCAGGGGCTTTAGCGGTCCCTTGGGACCGTTATACATTTTTTATGCGAATACTTGTTTAAGATGAATTTTACCTTTAAGGTTTGTTAAATTTAAAAAGATGTTTGTGGCGTTTTTTTTATTAAGTTATTATGCAAAATACAAAGCTTGATTGTAATGTCTATTTGCTACCAAAAAATATCTAGGTAATACTATTAAGCATAAAAATGGCTTTGTTCTCGGTTAAAACGGGTATACCAAAAGTTATCCTGCTTTGAGGTTTAAATTTAGGGATTCGTAAACAATGTATACAGTGCAAGCGCTGTCACGACGTGGTAATTTGATAGAGAGGTTTATGTAATTACCTCTCGGTGACATTAAGAGCCCCAACTCGGACATTTTCCAAATTGGATGTTACACAAAACTGATGTAAAATTCAAATCACGTTTCACAAAACTGAATCATGTCACAATTTGCATAACACACCAATTTTTGCAGTAGTTGGTTTCGATTTGGCCGGAAGTGATTTAAAATAATAAATTTTGATTGATAAACCATCATGTACTATATTTCTTTTAAAAAGTAGTGGCAATAAGTGATATTTTTTATGTCTTTAATAAACCAAAATTTTTACAATTATAGTCATTACAAAAAAGTGGTTTACGAATAAAGATTTGGAAATTTTTCCTGAATTAAAATGCCAAATACTATTTGTAGAATAGGAGAAAGAACTCATCCAAGTTACTTTTTGCGCTTTACCTACCCAATAAAATAATTTAATTAAAAATTAACCCAACTCTGCTTAAAATGCTACCCCCTGTGATACAGATTGGACCATTTATTAACATATCATACAGTTAATACAGCAAAGGAGTATTTCCGTCCATGTGGAAAAACGCTAAAATCCAACCCATGCCGGAAAAAGAAAAGAAGACTATTCCTGCGAATTATCACCCTATTACATTGCTCTCAGTCATATCCAAAGTTATGGAAAAAGCGATTAACATAGAACTCATCAAACATCTGGAGAAATTTGAGATAATTCATGGCAGACAATATGGATTTCGACAACTTCGGTCTACTGAAGATTTGCTGGCTTAGGTCATTCAGCTCTGGACAAACACTATTGAGAATTTTGGTGAATCCCGTTCAATAGCCTTTGACCGTGTTTGGCACCAGGCATTGTTAAGAAAATTATCTGCCTACGGTCTCCCAACCAAGTTGCGCCAATGGCTCATGAGCTTCATGCAAGATATCTCCTTAAATGTGGCAGTTGACGATCTTTCTTCTGATGCGTTGAAAACCAATGCCGAGGTCTCCCAGGGTTTCTTCCTAGCCCCCACCCTATTTCTTTTAGACATCAACGACCTCTAGAAATCAACACGAACCCATTTACAGTTCTTCAGACGACAGCACACTTGTTTCAAATTTCACATCCTATCGATCACTTTCGGTGAATAATACAAATAGTCTCAGGCAGAAACAGGTTGACTCCATCAATAGAGATCTTAAAGCAATCGTCGGGTGGGGAACCAACAATCTTGTTCAGTTCAACGCCCAGAAAACACAAAGCACCACGTTTTTCAAGAAAGTGAATTACTCAAATCATTCCATCACAATGTCCGGAAATACCCTTGAATCAAGTCCCTCCATCTCGATTTTGGGAGTTACAGTGTCTAATAATATGTCTTGGGATGACCATGTTGCTAACATCGCAAGGTCAACAAGCCATAGGCTGGGTTTTCTGTAAAAAGCTAGAAAGTTTTTTACTCCTGATTAACTGTTGAAAAAGAGGAAAAGGGCCATTTGGTTGATAAACAGCTCAACTCTCACTCACAGATACCCTTCACCCACTAGAACATAGAAGAAGAGTTGCAGACCAGACATAACTCTACAAATATTTCCATGGCAGATGCTCCAGAGAAATAAAAACTCTTGTACCACCACTGGCCACATTCGGCCGAAGAACTCGGCACGCTGATCAGTCTTACCCATTTACTCTCAAGATTGACACTACAAGGACCAATCTTAATCAAGAATCCTTCTTTTACAGGGCTGCTACGAAATGGAACAAGCTTTCAAAATCAGTTTTTCCAGAGAACTATGACCTGCATCTTTTTAAAAAGCTGGTCCACAATCATCTCCTTTCTATAATCCCTCCCCCTTCTAATAGTCGCAGTGCGGGCCGTCCGTTAAAATATCCACGTACCTAACTATATTTTAAAATATATTATATATTTAAATAAAACCTGCAAATAATTTCCAAAAATAAAATACACCTCGCAGTATTTATAGATATATTAAATTAATTATTCAAACGATGAAAAATAATTTGCCAGGAATTAATTCACTGTCGAGAAAATGCATAATTTTTAATTTTACATCGATGGAACCGAATATCAATTCTGAGGGTTATTAAATTTATTTACGTTGATTTATCAAAATATTCAAAACCAAATATGGATAATTTGCGAATTTAACAGCAAACAACAAAGAATTAAATCAAGTAAATCATGTACACTGTTAAAATAAAAACAGTAAAAATTAATTTATAACTAAAAAAGTCTACAAGGTCTACAAGGTTCCGTTTCTGGGCAGTTGGAGGTCATTTCCAAAGTATTTTGCTGCTTAGAATCCGAATTCGAGGACAGAATTGGGCCATCATGTCATGTTTTTAAGGTATTATCATAAAATGGGTTTAATGGCTACTTTAATGGTTATGCACATGGTGCAATAATTTTTTTTTCAGTTGCACCATTTAAAACTACTCTTGCCCTTCAAAATAAACTATTAAGCGGTCACCTACGATTTTTTGGTGCCAACGTTTTTCACGGCATTGGATTGGGGGAAGAGGCAGCATCGAATGGCCTCCACGATCGCCAGATTTATTGCTCCTCGATTTCTTTTTGTGGGGACATCTGAAAAGTTAAATCCATAAAACACAACCAGCGTTGTTGGAATATTTGCATCAAAGAATCGTTGACGAGTGCCGTCGAATTACTCCGGAAATTCTTCGAAATGTGCGTGAACAAAATCTTTATTATTGACTATTGTGAAAAGAATTGTCAAAACTTTCAAAAGACATCTTATCCGACCGCCAATGCCATTTAAAATGTTTGGAGTAATTCTCACCCTCAATTAGGGTTGAAAATAGTGGAGTCAAAAATACAGGAAAAGAGTGTCCCACTTTAATCAAAAATCGACGGGTCTGAGCGTTTTTCTAAAATGTTGATTAAGTTCGGTTGGCCACCCTGTATACCTATTAATATAAAAAAAATTAAACAGTATAAAAATTCATCTGCATAAAGTTTATGTAAGATTATAAAGTATAAAGTTATTTTATAATTAAACACTTTTAATAAGGTTTATTGTATACGTGACTGACGTTTCCCGTTTCTTTAATAAAACTTATGATTATTTTTTGACAAGATATGAAAATACTTTTAACATAATTTTTTTCCGAAAAACTTTCCCAGCTGTTAACTTAGACTCCACCACTAATGGAGTACTTGACGAGCAGATCTCTTGTGTATAAGTGGAAAACGATTTAAGTTTTGATTTTTAATTTGGTATAAAGAAACTCTTTAAAATGCAACCCTGCCTCCCGTACTATACTGGGACTAATATCGGTTCGCCATGTAGTTCAAGAAAACCTTATGAGGAGCAATCACTCCGAAACTAGTATACAGGTGGTTTCTTCGAGCAAATAAAATCAATAGCCCTTTCTTTTATTCAACAAGCATCTGTATACCTTGCATCCTGTGATGGGGTAGTATACACGGTTATATATCAGATGTAATTCAATGCCTGTCTTAGGCATATAGCCAGAGGAGTATTTTGTTTTCTGATATATAATCGACCCACCTATACCTATATATTAAAAATATGTAGGTACATACAGCAGTCATAATTTTTACATACATATATATATATATATATATATATATATATATTGAAAATGAGTTCTATCCACTTTTACATACATACATATAGTCACGCCTTTTTCCCGTAGGATTAGGCAGAGACCACTTCCTTCTACTTGCTACGGTTCCTACACAAATCTTTTGCTTCCTCTACTTTCATCAGTGCTCTTATACATGCTCTCCTTATAAATTTGTTTCGTCAATCTTCCTTCATCCATCCTTTCTACGTGTCCAAGCCACCTAAGCATTCCTTTATCTATCTTTGTAATCACATCTTTTTTTACACCAAATCGTTCTCTTATCTCACTATTCTTTACTTTATCCACTTTTATCAATTTTAATTCATTTGTGAAATAAGACCTATACAATATTCACGTATTTAATGTGTCATTCTGTTGGATCGTATTTTAAGAGTTCAATAATAAGCGATAAAAAGCTCGTAACTTTCCCCTTTCTTATTAATTTTTTGCCGTACTATTTTCTCGATGGAAGCGTATATTAAAAATAAGAAAACCAATATCAGGGAGTTTCGTAGATTTGTGGATCCGTTTGAAAAGAAACGGATGTGCTGCTAATCTTTTTATTACCTGGAATAATTGTTTTTTTTTTTCTTTTTTTTATTAAACATGCTCAGTATTTTTAATTACGGCCTGGCTGTGGTGAAGAGATTACTTTTTTCACGCCTTTTTCCTTCCACTTCCGCTACGGTTCTTGCACACATCTTTTGCTTCCTCCACTTTTATCAGTGCTCTCATACATGCTCGTCGTTTGTTGGTACTCTTGACGTGACCTTTCTTAAAAAGAATGTTGATCTGATCTAGATATGTTCGCTGAGGTCGACCTTTACCGACTTCCGTCCATTCACACTCGCCTTATAAATTTGTTTTGTCAATCTTCCTTTCTACGTGTCCAAACCATCTAAGCATTTCTTTATCTATATTTGTAACCACATCTTCTTTTACACTCCAACTATTCCTTACTTTATCCAACCGAGTCACTTCGGCTATACAATTCTCAGACTACTCATCTCCTCAGCATTAATCCTATTTTCATGCTTTTTCTGCCAAACTCAACATTTACTACCATACATAAGTGTAGGAACCAACACTTCTTCATGCACCGCCAGACGTGCCTTTTTTGACACTTTCTGGCTGTTCATAAAGCTATGCAGTGCCCCATTTATTTGTTTTCCTGCCAAACCCTTCGCTCAATGTTACTGTCATACTTTCCATCTCTCGTAAACGTTGAACCTAGGTATACAAACTCATTTACTTCCTCTACTCTTTCTCGCTTAATCAGAACTTCACAGTTTGTCATGCTTTCTCCTCTTTCAAAAACCATTACTTTCGTTTTTCTTACATTTATTTTTATCCCTTTTATTTTCAGGGCAAAACATTAACCATCGCCTGCATGTGTTCAATTATTTCTCTTTTAGTTTTTTAACCTTAAATTTTAAAAGGCGATATTGAGTCGATTCTTATTCCTTGTTCCTTACCAACCTGAGATATTTAAGAAACTTTTAACAAGAATCCTATTTTGCAATTTCAGAACAAGCAACAATTTTCTAACTATAAATTAAATTATTAAATTAGTATTACCAATCCGAGATATTTGAGCATTCGTAAACAATAATCTTATTTTTGTAGTTTAATTACAAACAAACAAGCAACATAAACAAAGTACAAATTTCTTTGCCAAATTATGGATACTTACTAACTAGCTTTATAATCTGTCCGTTAGATGACGTCTCCAGACTTTTGCAAACTTGAGTTGAGTTTAAACCAGTCACGTAGATTCTTGAGCCATGATGCTTTTCTGCGGCCCGGCTTTCTTTTACCATACATTTTTCCCTGTATGATGTTCTGCAGTAATCGGTATTTTTCGCCTCTCATAACATACCCGAAATATTGCAGTTTCCTTCTTTTGATGGTGGTAAGAATTTCGGTGGATTTATTCAGACGTTGTAGTATTACCAAGTTGGATACTTTTTCCGTCCATGAAAGCCCACATCTCAAAGGCTTCAAGTCGTCTTTCTTCTTACTTGTTTATAGTCCAGGCTTTCATACCGTACAGCAGGGTGGAGAAGACGAAACATCTGAGAAGTCGGATTCTTAGAGTTAACTTTAGATCTCTACAGCACAAGACCCTACTCATGTTTTTAAATGCTGCTCGAGCCTGCTCAATCCTTGATTTCACTTCAGTTTGACTATCCGCGCTGTTAGTTATTATGCTGCCTAGATATTTTATTTGGTTTACTTGCTTTAATAGTTCACCCCCAACTGTTATGTTAGCTATGATATTAGGTTGCTTGCTAATTACTAATACTTTCGTCTTTTTGCATTTAATCCGAGTCCAGCCATTGCGCATTTTTCGATAACTGCATCCAGTATCCGTTGTAAATCTTCCTAACTGGAGGTCAGCAGTACCTATCGTCTGCGTAGCGAAGGCTGTTTATGAATTTGCCATTTATAATAATGCCGGCTTGTATATCAGTATATACACTGTACACTCATGATCTTTATTTCCGATGTATTATCACCATCTATACTAATTACTGAAGTTTGGTTCCAATATAAGTTTTATCCTAATATCCCTTCCGTCCAGTCCTATATGGTCTAAAGTCTCTACCAATACATCATGTTTGACCCTGTCGAATGCCTTTTAGAAATCTATGAAGCATGCATAGACATCAACTGACATATCACGATTTCTTTGAGCCAAGACATTTATCCCAAATAAACCCGGAACCCAAATTGCGATTCGCTTAAGTATTCTTCATACTTTGAATAGATCCTGCTATGAATAATTTTAAGAAATATTTTTAGTAGGTGATTTATTAAGCTGATTGTTCTATAATCAGCACACGTCGTGGCAGTTGTTTTCTTTGGCAAGGTGACAAATATGGATCTAAGTCAATCGCTTAGTAACTTTCCACTGGTGTATATTTTATTGAATAATTCTGTTATGACTTTTAATGCTTCAGTGTTATCGATAAGTTTATAAATTTCGCTGGAAATCTCGTCAGGTCCTACTGCTTTACGGTTTTTAGAACGTTTTATGGTATATTCTACTTCAGTAAATGTAATTAGGGGTCCTTCATAATTTGTTAATTCCGGTGGCGTTATTGGTCTATTATCTTCAAATAAATTTTTGATGTACTTGGTCATACAAAAACGTTTAAATGGGCAAATATGAAGTATTTTTTTATGGGCATTTAGAATTCAGTACTAGAAAATGCAAAAAAGTATCGTTAACCTAAAACAATTACATTATTTTCTATTTTCAGTTTAATCTCCCACAGAAAAAATATAGAAAATCTATATTTTTCGAAAACTGACAAAGATAACCTAAATAAAGTATATATATGAAATTAGAAGAAAGAACTCTACCGATCAGGAAGATAAAATAAAGAGAGTTCCATTTTAAAAATACCAGTGTATGTAAAATGTTTAGGTTTACGATGCTTTTTTGCATTTTCTAGTACTGAATTCTAAATGCCCATAAAAAATACTTCATATTTGCCTATTTAAACGTTTTTGTAAGACCAATATTAAATGAGATAGCTATTGAGTAAAATATAAACGATCATCCGGTACATAAAATTTTTAGATAGTTAACAATTTTAGATTTACTCTCTCAATGTAGAATTACTTTTATATTTTTTTTAAAAACACATACGCGCGATTTACAAAGAATCTGAATTTCATCCGTCAAAATGGAAAACGAAGCTATTTATATTTCGCCTTCTAGACAGTTCTATCTCTACAAAACATATTGCGTTGCGGATTTTGAACCTGATGGTTTATTTATGTCATTAATTACGTTTAGAATTTGGGATTTTGGAGACGTGGATACAGATCATTTACAGGGCTGTTTTTATATTTATGGCTTACCATAATTTTAGTGTTAAATTTTGCACAAACACTCCTTTTAGTAAAGGATCCGAAGTAAGATCGACCTTCACCCATCTGTTTGATGGATAAAAATTATTTTTTAAGTAATTTAGTATGTTTTTGTGTTGCCTGAAAAAATCCTGGCTAGGCTATAATAAATGAAAAATTCAAAAACCATTTTTTTTTAATTTCTACCAATGAGTTTAACGACAAATTTTTACACCAACCGTAAGTACAAAGCCTAAAGAACATGCAAAAGTAGGGTTGCCTATATTTTTCCCGGTCTAATATAAATTAAACATAAAATTAAGCGATGTTTAATTGCGAACACAATATTTTAGGGTTGCCCGCAAAAAGTCTGTCCTGAATAATGGTTGTCAAATTTTAAAAAATAAAATTTGATGCAAGTCTGAACGTGCGTATTAATGAAATATTTATATTTATGGTGTAGTATAATAAAACTTTTGTACTGAACAAAATATCCTTAGAGTTGGTTCTTTTATTTTTTATTTCGAAATTTTCTACGGTTCATTTTGTTCATTTTTATTTACTTTCTCGAAAAAAGATATAAATTACAAACAAGTATACATCGCTTTTTGATTTTTATTTATGACAACATTTGTAGACTCTAATAGAGCATTTATAATTAAATATGTATTTGTAATATTTTCAAATTATTATATTAATCTAACATATATCAACTTTCAAATTATTATATATTTCATATTACTTTCGTTCGTATACTACCAGTTGCTCCAAAATATATGTATATATATATATATATATATATATATATATATATATATATATATATACTCTACTGCATGAACTACTAACATACGCACTCTCTTACATCCTGCGGTAGCGCCGCGCGCAGCTACAACTCTGTGTCTTCGTCTATCGCCCGAGATATTTGTCTCGGACCTCTTTGTCGCACGTTTACAGTCGCATTTAAATTTTATTTTTTAAAATTCGACAACCATCATTTAGAACAGACGTTTTGCGGGCAACTCTATATCATTGTTCGCAATAAAACAACGCTTATTTTTATGTTTAATTTATAGATTAAACAAGTAGGTGAAAATAACTAGGACCAAAATACCTGTTTATACCTGGCAACCCAATAGTTAGACCGGCTAAAATATAGGCAACCCTAGTATTGCATATTCTATAGGCTTTGTACTTACGATCGGTGTAAAATTTTTTCGTTAAACTCATCGATTGAATTTTTAATTAATTATAGGCTGACCAGAATTTTTTAAGGCAACCCAATTTTTTTTATAGTTTTTAACATAATAAATTACTTATAAAATAATTTTTATCCATTAAACAGATGGGTGAAGGTCAATTTTACTTGACTATATGTATGTATGCATGTAAAATACATTCCTTCGAATGTGTTTGTGATTGAAAAGTTAGCTTTGAAGGGTTTTGACTCCCTTAGAGAGGAAAAAATGGTCGGGTCTGAAATCAAAACCTATCGCCTCCTTAGAGCTGTGATAGAACTTATTTCAACAAGTGTCCAAATGATCTGTAATTCAATGTTCGCCTTTGGCATATTTCCCTGAAAATAGTCGTCTTTCTTTACGAGCGTCCGTTTTTTAATAAAGTTTCGAAAATATTATAATGGATACGTTATATGAAATTTTTTATTTCAGTACCATAAGTATATGATACGACATTTGTATAAATTAAATACATATTAATTGTAAAATGGGGTTTTTGCCATCATCTTTTCGTTTATAACCGATAGAAATATATTCGCTTTCGATTGGTCGCTACTTTTTTCAATTAAAGCCTGATTATTAGAAAATCATAATCAGACAATCAACATAGTTAACACCTACCTCTAGATCGATTGGATTTAATAAGGCAATTGCTTAAAGCAGACTGGAATCTGTTCTAAAAATACACATTTGGATAATTGGATTTTGGTTGTGCAACAAAACGTGATTTAGAAGCATTTCCAAGTTAAACAAACACGATTATTTGATAGTTTAGAGAAGATTTAGTTTATTATAATTCAATATAAAAAAGTTGTTTTTAATCGTGCTAGAAATGTGTTATTTAATTTTAAAAGTTTGTTTGATGGTACTTAATCAATAAAAAATATATTAATCGCCTCTAAGATGTGACTTTTACTGAAAATATAACGTGAAAATAAAGATTTATGTTGTTTGTGTTATGCCAGTCTCAGTGTCGTCTGTAGCTTAATGGAATTGAGCTAGATTGAGTAAATACATTAAAATGTCAATTGTGTAATGGGTATTCTTTTTAAAACCGCTTTAATATAGGGAAGCATCCTTAAATAAAAATAAAAAGGACATTAACAGTGTACATTCGCAATATAATTTTTTTTTTGGTATAGTATAAAACATACATATGTACATAGTCACGCCTTTTTCCCGTGGTGGTAGGCAGAGACCACTTCCCTCCACTTAAATAATTTTGATCTACTTTTCCCTTAGTGGTAGGCACTTACTACGGTTCTTACACACATCTTTTGCTTCACCTGCTTTGATTAGTGCTCTCATACATGCTCGTCGGTTGTTGGTACTCTTCACCTGGCCTTTCTTCAAAACAATGTTGAAGGGGAAGGATTATAGAAAGGAAATGATTGAAGACCCGCTTTTTAAAAAGTTGCATGTCATAGTTCTCTGAAAAAACTGATTTTGGAAGCTTGTCCCATTCCGTAGCAGCCCTGTAAAAGATGGATTCTTGATGGAGATTGGTCCTTGTAGTGTCAATCTTGAGAGTAAATGGGTGAGACTGATCAGCGTGCCGAGTTCTTCGGCCGAATGTGGCCAATGGTGGTACAAAAGTTTTTATTTCTCTGGAGCATCTGCCATGAAAATATCTGTAGAGTAATGACTGGTCTGCAACTCTTCTTCTATGTTCTAGAGGGTGAAGGGTATCTGTGAAAGTTGAGTTGTTTATCAACCGAATGGCCCTTTTCTGAATGGAATCTAGAAGACAAAAAGAATGCCTTGGTGCTGAACCCCAAATGTGCGAGCAATACTCCAGTAGAGATCGGATTTGAGCCTTAGACGTCGTCAACAGTTGATCAGGAGTAAAAAACTTTCAAGCTTTCCACAGAAAACCCAGCCTCTGGCTTGCTGACTTTGCGATGTAAGCAACATAGTCATGCCAAGACATATTATTAGACACCGTGACTCCCAAAATCGAGATGGAGGGACTTGATTCAAGGGTTTTTCCGGACATTGTGATGGAATGATTTGAGTAATTTACTTTCTTGGAAAACGTGGCGCTTTGTGTTTTCTGTGCGTTAAACTGAACAAGATTGTTGGTTCCCCACCCGACGATTGCTTTAAGATCTTTATTGATGGAGTCAACCTGTTCCTGTCTGAGTCTTTTTGTATCATTCACCGAAAGTGATCGATAGGATGTGAAAGTTGAGACAAGTGTGTTGTCGTCTGCGAAACTGTATATGGGGTTCGTGGTGGTTTTCAAGAGGTCATTGATGTGCAAAAGAAATAAGGTGGGGGATAGGATGGATCCCTAGGGGACCCCGACTTCAATTAGACTTCTAGTAGACTTTTTCCGTTTTCATTTAATCTGCCGTCACCGTACATTCCCAGAACACTGTCATATCCATCATCAACCCATAATTTTATTAAGATAAAACAACGACTTTTTTAATATTTTATAACATTTACAAAATTAATGTGCTCATTTTTTCATTTCAAGAAATTGTTTCAAAAATGGTGGTCGTGAACTCAAATAATCAATCGCCATTTTGTAAACTTTCCGAACAATATGAAATCATATTGTTCAGACTTGTTGTCTTTCTTTTTCGTAAGAGCAATTTTGATGTGCTTTTTAAAAAATTGTACAAGAAAGAGCGCAATCAAAAGTACATTTAATTTTATTGATCAAAAATACATGATTCATTAGTGCACGCTGCTACATAAAAACAGCATTTAAAGTCCTAAACAAACATGGATTTATACCCTTAGGCAATTTTCCAATTTCGAAAGATAACTTTCATACGATAGCCGAATATATAATTTGTTGAGCTGTATTCCATCTATTATCAAAGTTGGAAGATATACTGATATTTCTGCCCGAGACGTGCTCAGACTTTTTACAGCAATCTTTGCATTGTCAGACGTTCCGCATACCGTCATATTTATTCAGACGAGTTATATTAAATGCGTAAACAGCGCATTCCCTGTCGTCTTTCACAAGTTTACAGAAATGTTAGACGAAAAACATGTTTAATAAAACGTTTAAAGTGGTAAAGTGGCGTGACTATATGTATGTATACATCTCTTTTTTACACAATTGTCAATAGTCTTTCAAGTTAGTAAAATTCATTATGCAGTTAGTGTCGTTTTTACTACCATTTCTTTTTGTTTTATTTATAAATGCTTGTTTTTAACTTATTTAAGTTTTTTTTCCGAGGTGAACAAAATCTTTTATGGAGAGGTTATGAGGTTTACTTTGAGACTCTACCAACTGTTTCAGGGCTACTCACTAAATACTCCTCTCCTGAGTAGGTTTTATGTCATTGTACAGTCGGAACCCGACCCGCAGATTGCACGGTAGGGGCCCAGAAACAGCAAAACACACACTGCGCCGCTGCGAGGTATCGCCGCAAGACTGGCAGTTCCCAGGCAGCAATCCGGTGAATGGAACCACTCTGCACCCAATCCAGTACCTTTGTATTTTATACAATTTGTACAAGTTCTGTACTGGGTCCTTCGTCATCCCCAGCGCCCCGCAGCAGCACATCACTCGTTACACCACCCCCAGATCCCCGCCCCACAAACCGCAGGCCAGACGTCCATTATAAAGTCCCTTAGTAATTCTTAGCTGATTCCTGTTTATCGGTAACAGTTCTGCCATCCTTTTGTGGCATGGTCCTTTGATGTAATATTTCCCGTGGTTGTTTTCTGGTATACTTTTCCAGTAGTTTTTGTGTTTTTTTAAACCTTTTCTGGCAAGTTCGTCTGCTACTTTATTTTCTGCAACTTCCTGACGTCCTAGAACCATTATCAGTTTGACGTGATTATGGTCTACCAGCGTTCTCAGTTCTACTTTGCAGTCCACGAGTATGGGGGAAAGGGTAGCCCGGCCCTGAGGTGCCCACTGCACAGGACTAAGGCCGTCTAATACAGAATTTCGCCCGGTTTCTTGTAGGCTCCGTAAGCATCGGTGCTCCCCCCCCCCCCCGCCATGCATCAATCAGCACGGGCCGCATGACACTTTGGATTGGGAGTCTTTTAGTCGCCTATTACGACAGGCAGACCATACCTGGGATCTATATTTTTTCCGTATCACCAGGGAAGATGTCACTCCCTTGCTGTACAAGGCCTTAAATGCCGCTTGACTCTGTGACAGGATTTTGATATGCGCGTTTTCAATATTCCTCATATTGTTCGCGCTTTAAAGGATGGCGTACACCTCTGCCTAAAATACAGAGGTGTGAGTGCCCAACAAGTAGGTGATGCCTGTGCTTGGATTCCTGGAATACAGTCCTGCACCCGCCCCATTCTCAGTCTTGGATCCATATGTGTACCAGATTTTCCCCTGTATAATGCATTTGAGCTGAGAGCCGTCCCACTCCGTTATCTTGACCTTGAATTGGTCATTGAAGCATTACCGGTTCGGAATGTGGTCCTTCCTCGTTTCCAACGCGTTTCCGATCACAATTCTATCGATACTCAAATGTCATCTTCCAATGTTTAGGTTGTTGTAAGTGTTTTGCAGTCTGGAGGCACCAAGCCTCGCCTCTTTTTGCACCACTAGGTGGAAAGGAGGCAACCACAGGAGTGGCTCCATGGCTGCAGTTGGTGATGATTTGAATGCCCCTGTGATTTCAATACAGGCAAGTCTTTGCACCTTACCCAATTTTGTTATGGTCCCCCTTTGGAAGGCATGACTACCATGTTGTACAACCAGTGCAGCATAAGTGGTTTTAGCCCCCTTTTTTTCCCAAAAAAAAACGTCTGGCCGTCACTAGTGAGGTCACCGCTTTTTTTTAGATGCTGGTTCCAGGTCAGCTTGGAGTCAAGAGTTACTCCAAGATATTTGATTTTACCTTTTATCTGTATGTCCTCCCCTCGAAGTCGTATAGGTCCCAGGCCTTTTATTTTTGTCTTCGGGTAAATGCTACTATGGTTGCCTTTTTGGTGTTAACGTTCAGTCCGTCCATCTTGTAACCAGGTTAAGAACCTACTGCGTGCAATCTCTAACCGTTGTGTTGTATTTTCTCTGTGCTAGGACTACTATGTCGTCGGCATAGCCAAGGGCTCGATGTCCTGCATCGTTCAGAGTTCCCAGCAGCAAGTCCGCGATCAAATTTCACAGGAGCGGAGATAATACTCCGCCCTAAGGGACTTATTTTTGTTACTAATTTTATACATTTTTTATTATTTTAAAAACGAAGCTGTTGTTTTATATAACTTGTTTTTAATAAACGCTTTAGTATTTTTGAATCGATACTTTGGTAGTATAACAAAACATTCAATGTAGCAATATACCAAAACGTAAAGCCGTGATCAGCGGAATGGATTAACAGCTTTGCATAGCTTAATGCGCTTGTTATCATCTCTATATTCATGCAGAATCTATTCATAAATTTTATTGTTACCAAGAATATAAAATTACTCGGATGCGAGTAAAGAATATTAAATATCACGATAATTAATTTCTCAAACGCAGCATTCTAAATAAAAACTGTTTTAAATCAAACTGAGCATATCTAGCATATTACTAAATTAAAAGTAAATATATTACAACAATAAAAATTGCATAAACAGGATGAAGCACCCCATACGACACGGTCCCTGTAAACCAAACCAATAATTTTTTCGGGAATTTTTTCATTTCATTAGATGTATATTGATTAAGGCTGCAAAAGGAACAGGGTGGCTAAAAAAATTGTGATATATCAAAGTTGTGTTTTTTTAAATCGAACACCCTGTATTTCGTTACACTTTTAAATATTTCAGGAAAAATAATACGATTTCATAAAAGGTACTATGTAACTAACTATAACCGTTCTCGAGTTATTGTTTTTTTTATGAAAATGCTAGGTACAATTGGAAACTAAATAACATCGAAATGTATAGAAATCATCCCTTCGAATTCTGACCAAGCATAAAAGAGGTTTTGGGCTATTGATTTCGATAAAACCCGTTTGTCAATATTTTACAGAATGTTCAAAAATCATTGTCACTTTTTTATAAATTCGGACAAAGATATCTTTGTTATTTCAAATGAAACACCCTATATTTTTTTGGTCTGAACAATATTAAATTCTATTATCTTTCATTTCATATTGGGGTTCCCTATACCTAACCTAAATACCCTTACATGAAATAAACAAGAGTACTTTTTTTATTCAAAATTTAACTGCCTTTTAGATTTTTCAGTCATTTTAGCTATAACTTATTATGCAAAAAAGATATGTTGTAATTTACCTAAGTAACAGTGTGTAACTAACGCCCTGTATAAAGAGTGCTAAATTCAGCATAAAATTTGTAATTTTCATACCAAAAACATAAAGTTGCCAATTTTCAAGACGATGCTGCTTAAAATCAAAAAATTATTAAGAAATTTCAAATTAAAACTCCAACTTTAAATACCCTGTATCTCGTACACTTGCAACATTTGTATAAGACATGTTAGCTCAATCGCCTTATTTTGGTGTGTAATATCTTCAGTTTAGAGATTGCCCATTCCTAATGAATTACCCTGTATAAAGGCTATATAGTTTGCCGACACAGTAATACGCAACATACAGTTGTCTATGTGGAAGTTAAAGCACGTGCAGTAAAAATTTTCAACTATTCAAAGGTCTTTACCTCATCTGTAATTGAGTGATTTGCGAAAAATTATGTACAAAATTTTTCGGGAATAAAATATTATGTTTATATTTATTTGTGTTCATTAAGATAAAAACCATCGGAAATCAAGACAAATTGGAACCCTTTCACTAATGTTATGCAACGACACCAAAATCCAGATTTAATAGCTGGTACAAACATAATTATTCACGGTAGAAACGCATGAA
The DNA here is from genome assembly GCA_950111635.1 of Agelastica alni. Classification (NCBI taxonomy): domain Eukaryota; kingdom Metazoa; phylum Arthropoda; class Insecta; order Coleoptera; family Chrysomelidae; genus Agelastica; species Agelastica alni. Next base: position 86,765,497 of record OX467708.1, read on the forward strand.
TACAAAACATGTGTACCTTTAATTCTGGATTTTGATATCCTTGTACCCTATTAGTGATAGTTTAAAATTGTCTTAATTTCCGATAGTCGTTTTCCTAATGAATATCTGTTAAACGTAAACCGCTCTATTTGTTGTGCCTATAAGAATATGAAGAAGTGGGAGCTAACGTGGCGCCATCTTGTAATTCACTGAGATATCCATAGAACTGTCAAAACAATGACAAATATTTTTTTTTGTTAAAAAAGAAGAAAAAGTTCTTGCGATATACTTGTTTAATACAGTGAAAATATAAAACTTCTTTTTTTATGTTAAGCTCCATCAGTCATTCGAGATCGATTAAATAAACAAATCCCAAATGTTTATAATGTTTTTTTTGCTTTAAGTGTAAGATTTCTATGTAAGATTTTTTCCGTCACGAAACAGCAGTTGCAAAAATAACGCACATGCGCGTTCTGTTGAAGAGGAGGGAAGACGCGTAGCAACGTGACGTCTATTTTTGTAGTACACGTGTTTGTCAAAATGACAATCGCAAAAATAACGCGTATGCGCGTTTTGTTGTACAATGCCGAAAAATACAAATACAAGCGTGAAAGAAAACATAATACGTTTATCAATAATAATATACTACGAAAGGAAATTCGTTCGAATTGAGTGTTCCACGACACTCATGCACTTTTTGTTATAATTGATCTTCTTGCTGATAAGACTGATTTTATTAGAATTGGGTTTCCGAGCTATTTTCTGATGAAATTTTTAGGCAGTGTTTAGATTAGCCCGTTGGGTAATCGTGCTAAGTTTGGTTGCAATTTGATCAACGAAAGGGGAGATAGATTTTCGGGAATTTATCTGTCAAAGAAACAGTGTAAATTTTGTTCGCTAAAAAGTGTATACATTTTTTGAAGGACGTCAAGCTAACCTATATTTCATTAAGGGAGTTTTTATTTTTATGGAACTGTTTAATAAATAAAATTTAACTATTTTCATAAAGTTGAAGTTTTATTTCTATTGTGTGAGAACTGCAGAACTGCACATACATGGCCATGTTGATGCTAATCAAGATCTTGAGTGAAAGCAATGCAAAATTAAAAACCTCTACTGTGAAAAGGATGTTATTTTACAACAAGAAATTTTAAGAAGTAAATCCTTTATATATATACAGGGTGATTCATTAATAATGAGCAATCTCTGAACTGGAGATACTGCACACCAAAATATGGCGATTAAGCTTAACATTTCTTATACAAATGTTGCAGGTTTACGAGATACAGGGTATTTTAATTTGAAATTTCTAAATAACTTTGTGATTTTAAGCAGCATTGTCTTGAAAATTGGCAACTTTATGTTTTTTGGCATGAAAATTACGAATTTTATGCTAAATTTAGCACCATTCATACAGGGCGTTAACTACACACTGTTACTTAGGTAAATTACAATATATCTTTTTTTTCTAATAAGTTATGGCTAAAATGTCTAAAAAATCTAAAAGGCAATTTAATTTTGAATAAAAAAAGTACTCTCGTTTATTTTATGTAACTCTATCAGTTTTTGAGTTATTTGCATTTTAAACATTCAGCGTAAAGACTCGTATGCCTTTGTTATTACATTGACTTTTTTTCAAGTAGGCTTGTGTCAGAACTTATCAGTTTTTCGTGTAAAAAAATATTTGAAAATAAGAAAATGCCCCGACATAATGAATTTTCCAACAGTGAAATGCGTGATATGATTTGTGTTTTTGCACAGTCAAATTATAGTGGACTTGGTGCAGCCAGATGGTATTTATAATCATACCCAAATCGCCTAGGCGAAACAGGGTGTTTTCGTTCTAAAAGCTTAAATGATGCTCCGAAAAATATCAACGTTGATGATAAAGAAGAGGTTTTAGTTCGTATTTCGGAAAATCTCTGTACTCGTTAGTTAAGTACGGTAACAGAAATAAGCCAATGGTCTATCTGGAGAATTTTAAAGAAAGAGAATCTCCGTCCATATCACTATACTCCTGTAGAAAATTGCTACCTCAAGTTTTACCAGTTCGCCTACAGTTTGCTCAATTTATGCTAGATAAACAAAACGAAAACCAAGATTTTATTAATGACCTCCTTTTCACCGATGGGGCGACGTTTACTAGACGAGGTGTTTTTAATTGGAAAAACAATCATTTGTGGGACTCCAAAAATCCATATGCTCTAAGGGAACGACATTTTCAGCATGAATTAAGGTAAATATTTGGTGTGGTGTGATATCTAGTTTTTTTATTGGTCCTTTTAAATTTCCTCCTAATCTAAAGGGGCCCCTCTATTTAAACTTTCTTAAACAACAGTTAAACACATTACTAGAAGATGTACCACTAGCTATAAGGCGGAACATGTGGTTTATGCAAGACGGGGTGCCGCCACATTTTTCTCTGTCAGTACGCCAATACCTGAATGAACATTTTCTTCACCGGTGGATTGAACGTGGCAGTGAATTTGTTTGACCACCTAGAAGTCCAGATTTAAACCCTCTGGACTTCTCAATATGGTTACAAATGAAGAACATGGTTTACAATGATACGATTAATTTCATCGAAGAATTACGACAGAAAATTCAAGAAGCTGCTAATATTATTAAAAATAATGTATAATCCTTAATTGGTCGAACACGTTTAACCACATAATACAATATGTCCGAAATTGATATTTCGACTTTCATTTTTGCATTGCAATAAAAATTCCGGGAACAACAGAACTGAAAAACTTAAATAACCAAAATTAATATTAATTACTTTCACCAGTGCTCTCATACATGCTCGTCGGTTGTTGGTACTCATGACCTGGCCTTTCTTTAAAACAATGTTAATCCGATCGAGATATGTTCGCCGAGGTCGACCTCTACCGACTTCCGTCCATTCACACTCGCCTTTAAAATGTGTTTCGTCGTCAATCTTCCTTGATCCATCCTTTTTACATGTCCAAACCATCTAAGCATTCTTTTATCTATCTTTGTAACTACATCTTTTTTTACACAACAGCGTTCTCCTATCTCACTATTCCTTACTTTATCGAACCGGCTATACTTCTCAGACTATTCATCTCCGCAGCATTAATCCTATTCTCATGCTTCTTCTGCCAAACTCAACATTTACTACCATACTGATAAGTGTAGGAACCAACACACCTCTATGCACCGCCAGACGTGCCTTTTTTGACACTTTCTGGCTATTCATAAAGCTATGCAGTGCCCCATTCATTTGTTTTCCTGCCAACACCCTTCGCTCAATGTCACTGTCATACTTTTCATCTCTCGTAAACTTTGAACCCAAGTACACAAATTCATTAACTTGTTCTTTACTGGCATTTAACAAGAATCCAGCGACAATAAAACTGAAACGTCGAAAACAAACGTTAAATCCAGCTTTAACTTAATACTTTAACACAAAAAATCAGCTCAAATCTCTAACTAAAATTTCCTTTAATAAAAACTTTGGTTTTATTAATGATCAAATGTCATAATATTTATTATTCACACCTCGACCCGACATTTTGTCATTAACAGCGCCATCTCGCGTTACGTAATTTTTCCCTTTAACAAATTGTTAGTAGACAATATTTTTTGATATTTGTTTAAAAAAATTCCAAGCACTTTTTAAATGTTATTGAAATTCAATTAATATGCGCAATTTAAGCGTTTTCCTTGAAGATTTGTTTTTCAATTCCTTTCGCCCGATTTTCATAGGGATTACATCGGTTTAAAGTGCCGTGCAGATGGAAATCCTATAGTGGAAATAGATACGTGACAAATAAAACGGATTGTTTTCGTTTATCAGTATCCGGATTTCAAAGCAGGATCGAAAAATACAAAGATAAGAACATTCCTGAAGGTATTAAATAATAGGCCAGAATTTTTATTTCAAATTATATTTAAAAATAACTTTTTCTAAAAATTGAAAATACAAAATACAAGACGTATCACAAAACTATTTGTTGCCGACAAAATACACTTAAAATGTAAAATATGCCGCTACGAGATGGAAACAAGGTACAGATATAGCTATAAGCGCTTAGGTACCAGTTTTCAATCTTCAGGTGGTAAGATATATAAATGATAATATTATTGTACTGTACTCTTTAAATTGAATAAATTAAAATAATAATTAACATTCCTAAATAAACACTACGTCAGAAATATAATTTGTATATCTTAACTTGGACATTTAAAGTAAAGCATTATACGAGACAACATCTGGATAGCCATGGCAGGTACAGGTATACCACAGAAAATCATCAGTGTTACGAAAATATGCATAAATAATACCAGGTGTGTAAAAGTAGGAAAACATACAACAGATAAATTTTCGGTCATGAATGGTTTAAAACAAGGAGATGGACTGTCGCCCCACTTTTTAATAAAGTTCTAGATATGGCTATCAAGAAGACGAACATTCACGAACCAAGGGCCACAGATGATCCTGGCCTTTGCCGACAACATTGATGCGGTCGGTAAAAGTATTGTCAGAGTGAAGGAAATCTTCCTGAAAATTAAAAAAGGAATACAAGAAAGTGGGCCTCAACATTAATGAGGACAAAACCAAATACATGCATATCACTCGCCGCCCAACCAGGGACAGAATCGGTCAAAACATCACGATGGACACCTATAACTTTAAATATGTCGGACAGTTTAATTATCTGGGAGCAACAATATGCTCGGACAATAACAGCAACGAAGAAATTAAAGCACCAGTACATAGTTGCAATAGGTGCTTCTTTGCGATGCAGACTCTTTTGCAATCAAAAATGGTGTCAAGACTGTCAAAACTTAATGTGTACCAGGCGATAATAAAACCGATCACCTGCTATGGTTGCGAAACTTGGTCCCCTACGAAGCATAATAAGCTCATACTGAAGCGATTTGAATGGAGGATCCTGAGGAGAATATTTGGCCCCGTCAAGGACCCAAACGCCGAAAAATATCGATTAAGGACAAGGAATTATACCAAAAACCGGACATAGTTAAATCCATAAAATCAATGCGCCTGAGTTGGGCTGGACATGTCCAGAGAGCACCTGACGACCGACTAATCGAGACAGTGTGGGAATAACATCCGGTCGGAAAGAGATCGCTGGGGCGACCGAGACTTAGATGGAGGGACAACATCGTAAGCGACCTACAAATTATGCGAATATATGACTGGAAGGAGGCCATGCTAGACAGAGATCGGCAGAGGCAAATCGTTAACGCAGCCAAGACCCACGAAGGGTTGTAGAGCTACCCAAAAGAAGTAATAATGTCTAGGTTATAATAGTTTAGTTTGGTTGTGGTTAGGGTAGGGTGTTTTTTTTATTTAAAATGGGTAAACCGAAAAATAAGAACTACTGTGAGAAAACGAAAGAGGTAAATGCTAACATATTTAAATTTCTAAAAACAAGGCGAAACATGGCTTGCAAATTTAAATTAAAAGTTATCGACATCAGATATTAGCTGCAACAGGAATACTTATTAAGGTTTTTCGCACTGTTCCCGGTGGGGCTTAAAATTTATTATGCAATAATTTTTTTTATTTTGTCACTGGTGAAAAGAGCGACCTCTAATGATACATTTTTTTTCATTTACTTGCATTTCCAATAAATTTTTTGATATAAAATATTCGGTAACCGTTTCAAAATATTTAAGTTACGCCACATGTACTTGATTCTGTTTCGCGAAGAAGAAGGAATGTTTAAAATAAGCCTTTCATTCTTAATTCTATTGTAGTGTTAATTTTTTTTACGTTTTTAATATTGGTATCATTTAATGAGTTTTTTACAACCCTTTACAAAAGATGGTCATTTTGTAATAGAATACCTTCAGTGAAAACGTGATCTTCGACGCAAGTGAGAGATTATTCTCATAACGTTAACTTTCGTCTCTAGTGACGAAAGTTAAATTTATATTTTCGGTAAATATTTACAATCGCAGCTTTTGCAAAAAATGGCTCTAAATTTTTATGACATGTTTTTTATCACTAGTGTGTAGTATCCCAAGTAATATTGAGGATGGGGAATTTTTTGGACTCCTAAAAAAATTAAAAACTACCCCTAAAGTAACTTTAGAAAATATCTCAAAAACGTAAAAAGATACGAAAAAAAATTTTAAACAAAAAATGTAAATATTAAAAATGCCTATAAAATTGGTCTTTATCACTTTTAGCATATTTGCAATAGAAACCAAGATATTGGCAATAAACCAGGTAAATTTGTCGAATCACGGCTCCGCCTCGAAAGTACTCCAAATTTTTTTCTATCGTTCTTTACCACTAGAATCCCAAGTAATATTAAGGAGGCGCATGGCTTTGGACCCCTAACAAAAATAAGGTTCGTTATTTACCAGGAAATGTTGGTGTTACGTTAAGACGTTAGGTTAGGTTAGACTAATTCTTTTACTTTTACTGTGTGGCCTACTTTATTATGTTCATTACATAAAAAAATAGAACACAATGTGCTGACGGCAGCTGTTCGCCGGAGAACAGATAAGTGAGTTCGAATTATTTATGGCTCTAAGATTGAAAATTCAAATTCATTAGGGCGCCACCCAATTTAGATATAGCTATACTATATTTGGATAATTGAGAAAACCAAATATCTATCTTTAACAAAATACCTAAAATGACATAGTATTAAATTTTCTTATATATTCAGGTTGGGCAAATAGGAGAATAAAAAAACATATCGCATATAAGAATATAATTAGAACACCCAAGTGGACAAGGCAAAATATGTTGTAGACCAGGGTATCATAAAGTAATAATTACATAAATTAAATAACATATATAACAATATTAACTAATGTATTATAGCGAAATACATACATTTTTATACCTGGTGTTATACCGCTCAAAGTTACCAGAATGGGGTATAATGGTAAGAAATAAACCTGTGACTGAATCTGCTGTCACATAGTACTATGTGAGAACTTCACAAAAGTTCTTTAGATTATAGTTTATAAAATTATCACGGTGGTATAATATACGATATCAATAATTAGTTATTATATAAAATGATGGTATGATAAGTACTAATATGATAAATTAGTTATAAATAAATCTCAAAAAGGTAAGAGAACACTGAAGGTGTAAAAAAACCTGGTATTAAAGTCCAATGGTCCACATATGTAGCCTCTATCCAAGGTCCACTTGATGTAGTTGAAGACACAAAAACGAAGAGAAGGTAAGAAGAAAGGCTAATCCTTCCAGGTCAGCCAGGGGTCGATGATGCAGCTCAGCAGGTCTCTAGCCTCTACCGGCTACTACTAGTCCTCATCCGGTGGATGTCTGTCGACTCTGGCCAGGATTTAAAAGCGACTCGGTGTTGGTCCTCGTGGGAATCTTGACCAAAGTCAAGAGTTGCCACAAGAGTCGTCGTACGATTACCAGGGAGTCTCATGGTGAGGGCTAAGCTGTACCCTAACACCCTTCTGAGAAGGGAGGTAAAACTAGAAGATATCCATAACAGCAAACAGGACTAAAACGGACTAACAGGACATCAGGACAAAATGGCGGTGTTCCCACCGCATGGCAGCCTACCGGTGTTTGGCACAAATCCCCATATAAGGCTCCAAAAAAAACCACTAACGATGGGTGCGACTTGATCTCGGCCCAAACGGCACTTCGTAAATTCCCCCCTAAGGGTTAATTTTAGGTTCAATACCGAAAAAAAGAATCCCAAAAACGAGTCAAGCGCACCGAAAAAGAACTCCTCGACCACCACGAGGACAGAACCATCCTCTATTTCTAACAGTTGCCAGAAAAAAACTGCACATCCTGTATGAAATCAGCGCCAGTTTTGAATTCCTAGCCTCTCATTGGTCAAAACCATAAATGCTATTGATTGACAGAATGAATTTCATCGAATGTAATCTAAAAGACCATTCTTCTTCTTTCTTTTCTACTATGGGCACGAAACATTAACGGCTAACCGACTTGAGACCGATGACAGAAGTTCTATGAAAGAAGAACAGTGACACACCCACAATGACATCGACGTCTAGAAAGTAAATATAACCTCGAAAATTATATTATGAAAAATAGAGAAAAAAACCCAGTAAATACCCAGAGATCTCATTCAGAATCCACAAAATCCTGGGACAAACCTTCAATAGCCTAGAATTCATCATACTAGAGAACACAACGGTATGTCGCCTGCTCACATGTGAATGGATGTTTTTATTGACTTCACTATCTTAAATTTCAGAAATCCAGGAATCCAGCCAGAAATCATAAGGTTCCTGCAGCTTGATTACATTACTTTCAACAGCTCTTAGAATGTCAGAAGCAAGAGTATTACCTAGTGTTGGAACTTGTGAATTTACTAGTATATAAGTTTGTTTTGAAATAGTGAAATAAATGTTTTATTCAGGAGTATGATATCAAAACTGAATGTTCTCTGTAAGTACAATGCCCAATAAATAAAAATTTATTATGTATAGAAAACAAAATTAGCTGGTAGCAATTTCAAATGCTACAATGCCCAATAAATGAAAAATTTACTATATATAAAAAACAAAATTAAACAAGTAGCAATTTCAAATGCTACAACTGCCTCAATTAATACCGATTATTATTAGCTTAACCTAATCTAAGCCAACGTTCTAACCTAACACCAACAGTACTTGGTGAAAAACTTTGAAATATATATATATATATATATATATATATATATATATATATATATATATATATGCAAAAATTATAGAAAATTGCATTATTGCGATAAACTATAAAAGTATAATAAAGCCCGACAGCGAAAATTGGATGTGAAAATTATGACTGCTGTATGTACCTACATATTTTTAATATATAGATATAAGTGGGTCGATTATATATCAGAAAGACCTCCTGAAAACATCCATCTCAACAGCTTCAACTTTCTTTTTGTTCTTTTCCGTAATTCTTCAGGTTTCTGCTCCATATAATAGAGTACTTTTTGTCATGGTTTCATAGATGTTAATTTTTCTTTTCTCTGTTTTTTCTTTACTCCATAGTATCCCATTGGGCATCCGATAATTCTTTTTGCGTGAATGAGCCGTTTTTTGATTTCCATTGCATCAGTACCGCTATCATCAAAGGTGACACGCAAGTACACATATTTCCGGAAGGTCAAAATCTTCTGATCATCTTCAATTTCTAGATGGGTGGGTTGATTTACTATGGAAAAATAACTTTGAAAATACGGGGACGTATTAGAAAAGACCCCTACAACTGTAAACAATATCTAATAGTTTATTCTTTAACGAGCGTATAAATGCGAGTAGAAGACTATACTTTTTCAGAGTTTTAATGCAATCTAAATATTAGGTCTCCTAATTAGAATGCATTTTTTTACTTTTGTTTAATTAAAAAGCAAAAAGGATCATAAAAATACCGTGAGATTTAAAAACAATTTAAATCTAGTTGCCTGGTTTCATTAGTTTGACGTACCTCGTTAATTGTTTGGACTTGCCAGTTTGCACTGAAAACATTGTTAGTTTTTTAAGTTATCATGATTTCTGATTCGGAAAGTGAATAAGATTTTTCAAATACACCACCAGAAATAGCAAATCAAGCTTAGGAAACCTCTTTGGATTTATTACCAGTAAAATCTAAAAAGAGATATGAATTTTGCGTATTTAAATTTGATCATTGTTTTTTTTAGTATAATATAAACAGGGTCGTTGAAAAAGTATGGTGTTTCACTCGTCGAAAACATTTTTTAAAGCTCGTGAACATTACAGCCTCGGCTGGTAAATTGTTATCTCGCTTCAACAAATGTTACTTTCGTCACTCGTAAAACAATATGCTATTTTATTTTTCTTTTAAAAATGTTTCCAGTGATATCTGATATAATAAAGGCAAAATATTAAATTTCGAAAAAGTTTTTTTTTTGTATTCTTAAAATATTTGGGTTCTTTAAAGTAAAATAAGATTCATTAGTTTTAAGAATGTGTAAAACGTTTATGAATTTTTAGATGGCTGCCTGAATTTGAAATATAAAGAGTGAATGTTTCTGCATCATATTTTTGCCAAAATACATTTTTATTTCATAAACAATATAAAACATAAAATTTACAACATATTATCAACACATTAATATTACTGAGATAAATATTAATATTATTATATTAACACTTTTATGTGCATCAGTAGTAGTATCCATGACTGTTAAAATTTCAGGGTTATCATTTTAAATAAACTACTTCGGACGCCACGTGGCTTGCAGTGTTGCTAGATTTTCTTCCGACTACGCGGTAGTCAAATTCAATGTTAAATATTTTTTTATAATATTTAATAAAAAAATTTTTTTTAAAAAATCTATTATAGGAAACTTATAATTATACAATTTACTACATTTTATTAAGTTTAAAAATTAATTAGATGTACTGCGTAATTTGATCTTTTACATATCCTTAAAATATTGCAATACTGAATTCTTGTTCTGCTAAAAAATGAAAAGTATTTCCATGTATCTATATTTTGGCGTTAAATATACAAACGTACTGAAGTGTGTTTTGTCGGTGCAAAACCAAAACCAATAACATGCCGTCAATGGACTAATCCGTACTATGCAAATGCAACATAAAGCCCTTATCATTCCATTCCGATCAATGCTAATGTGGGAATATTATTTGATATTACTTCATCTAATGAGTTAATTGTACTTTAAACAATTTAATATTCAGCTAATTAAAATAACTTTAAACGTTTTTGTGCGCAATTTTGTTTTTTAAAAAATTTCAGGTTTCAAGATTTATATTAAATTTTCGAGACGGAGTGGATTTTTTATTAAGACGGTATTCAATCTTAGACGGCCCTTCATTTGAAGAGCCACTCCAGCAATCACCGAGATAAGCAAACAAATTGGAAGGAATGATATTTCGTAAAATGAAAATGTGGGAAAACAGCGATGCCAACATTTTTCAGGCAACTCGGGCAGCGCAATTTGACCTTTATTTAAAAACGATTAGTATTAACATAAATAAAATAAAGTATGTGTTCTTATAAATAATTATTATCACCACTGACTTTTTCGACCTTAAGGTCAAAAAATCTCACAACTTATTCTATTTTAGGGTTCCACATTATAAATTGTGTTTATAAATTGTTCGTATGTCACTATGCATCTTGTACAAAATTTGACACAAAAATCTGCACCAGAGTTTCTTCTCAAGACTCAAACATTAATTTTGTATCGTTTCATTTGTATACATGTGGCAAAAAAAGTTGTGGTAAAAAAAAAGGAGAGTGATAAAGATGAATTTGATTGAAGGTTATCTGACGATTTCCAAAACAACATTTAACTCTTCTGGAAGTCCATAAGAACAGCTAGACACAACATGCACTACCATACATACGTGTAGGGACCAGCACTCCTGTATGCACAGCCTTTTTTGACACGCGTTCTCTGCCAACACCCTTCGTTCAACTCCACCTCTATTTAGGTCCATCTGGCTATTGCCTCCGGTGACACCAAGGCCTGTTGGCCCATTGTATCTTGCCTATGTGTTTTGTATCATTGTACAATGAAGACCCGACCCGAAGACCGCCCTGCAAGGACCCGAAAACAGCAAAACACACTGCGCCGCCGCGAGGCACTGGTCTGAAAAAGACAGGCAATCCCTGGGACCTAGAACCACGTTGCACCCAATCCAGTACCTTCGTACTTTGTACAAGTTCTGTACTGGGTGGGAACAATGTAGCCGCCCAATAACCGCCCATTTCCCCCAGCGCCCCGCAGCAGTACATCAAGCGCTCCACCGCCCCTGGATCTTTGCTGCACAACCAGCAGTCCAGGCCTCCATTATACAGACCCTTGGTGATTCTTAGCTGATTTATGATCATCGGTAACAGTTCTGCCGTCCTTTTATGGCACGGTCGTTTAATGTATTTTTTTCCGTGTTTGTTTCCTGGTATACTTTTAAAGTAGTTTTTATGATTTTCCGAACCTCTTCTTGCAAATTCGTCTACTTCCTCATTACCTGCACTTTCCTGGCGTCCTGAAACCCATATCAGTTTGTCGTGATTACGGTCTACCATCGTTCTCATTTCTTCCTTTCAGTCAACGAGTATGGGGAAAGGGGTGGTCCGGTTCTAAGGTGCTCCCTGCACAGGATTAAGACTGTCTACTACAGGATTTCGCCCGGTTTCCTGTAGGCTCCGTTAGCTACGGTGCTCCCCCACCGCCATGCATCCATCAGAACGGGTCGCATGACACTTTATATTGGGAGTCCTTTAGCCGCCTTTTACGACAGGTAGACCATAACTGGGATCTATTCTATTTTTCCCGTATCCCTAGGTAATGTCACAGTCATACTTTCCGTTCGTTAACTTTGCACCCAATTATACAAACTCATTTACTTGTTCCATTTTCCTCTAATCAGCACCTCGTAGTTTGTCATGTTTTTTTTTTCAAAAACCCTTACTTTCGTCTTGCTTACATTCAGTTACATCCCCTTGATTTTTGGGGCATCATGCATAATATTATTAATCGCCTGCAACTCCTCCTCAGATGATGCTAATATGACCTGATCATTGGCGTAAAGGAGGCATTTGACGATTAAATCATTCATTTTTAATCCATACTCTCCACTCTCTTTCAAATCTATAGATTTATCGAATAAAAACCAGCACTAAAAATCAACCAGGTAAGTATTATTTCTTTTATATTTTCCAATCGAAAGAGCTCTGTAGTGACTAATAGTTTCTTATAAACTTTATTAAAACTAAAAAAAGTATATATTTCCCTTATGTTGTTCGGCAATTTTTGTACGAGAGAAGTTGTATAATTTATGACTCTTGTTTAACTAACGCAATGCTAAACTGTATATTTTTGGATCTCGAAAAATAACAAAACACTTAAAATCCTAATTTTATTAACTGCAATAATTACAACTTTACTTGCTTTCCAGTTTTCATTTATATTAAGTTTGGTAATTGTCAGATTCTGTAGCAGAAACGTTTAGTTGGTAAAATTTTGTTTTCCATAGACGCAAATTGTTTGTAAATTTTCTCATTGGAACATATTTTCTAAGTAACGGAAATAATAGGATTTAAAACTGTAGTATGTAATAAAGATTTTTTTTACTTCTTTAATTTCTTACCAACATAATTTATCTTTTGTTTTTATTGAATCGTAATTCATTTTTTCTAATAAATTCTCAAAACGTACTTAAGTAAGCAATTATCAATTTTTTAAAACTTTCACTTTAATTTTAAAATAGATATTTAAAGCAGTATTCTGGACTAATGCAAATTACTAATAAAAGCAAAGAGGTAGAACTTGTCGACTCTTTGATTAATATCTTGTCTTTGTAATTCACTTAAAAGCAGCTAACTAATTTTGACATTTGATCTTGAAAATTAGGGTTGGTTTAATGAAACCCGCATTAAATCAATAAAAAAACTATTTTATTATTGACATAAAAACTATGTATGATTATTAAATTCTAATTTATAAAATCTTAACCTCCTATAAAGCACTTAAAATTAGTTCAATTATTTATCCTAACTCAACATCAAACATATAGACATAAAACTTGTGCACAGTATCCTATACCATATATGAAATATTTTCGAGATATTTCGATCTTTTTAAAAATTTTTGAAAAAATCCTAGTCCACATTGAATAACGATATCTCCATTAATAACGAAGCTAATAACGTGAAATTGTAACCAATAAACAACAAGCGCTTGCCCGTTAACTCTATATGTCCAACTCACTGATATTTCATACAGGGTGTTTTAAACTTAGCCGACAACATGCAAAATTGCAATCGTTTATAAGTTGCTTACTTTACATGGAACACCCTGTATTTAATTACATTTTCCGCTGTATTTTTTTAATCCAATTCGTTTGGTATCGGTATTACCTATACCTTAATCCAACCACTTTTGAGATAGTTCATTATCTTAGTTAAAACATAACACTACTTAATTCTTTTAACATTAGTAAAGGGTAGGCCTTTGCTGTCAAAGATTTTATAGTAAGAACGTTAATTGTTGTTTTGACAGTTATCTTTACCAGTTTGCATTTCAAGGTAAATAATGGCAAATGTAGGATTTACAAATGATGATTTTTTAATCTTATTATTATTTACGGAGAGTGTAATAGAATTGTTGAATGGATTTGCCGTGTTTTTGCAGAAAAATATCCAAATCGACCAAATGCAACTAGTGATTTTGTAAGAAGATTGGTCAGTTTGGTCAATTTAAGACAAAAATTAAAAAAAAAACATTAGTGGACAGTGACATAAACGAAATTAATGTTTTGAGTTATTTTACGGCCTCTCCAAATGCCTCCATTAAAAATTGTGAGAGAGATGTTACTTTGTTGACGCGAACAATTCATCCCATTTTAAAAAAACACAAATGGAAACCATTTTCATATCATTTGGTGCAACAATTACAATTAGGTGATCTTTCTCGAAGGGTAGAATTCTGTGAATGGTTTAAGTGATCTTCAAAAAAGTTTCTATTTGACTTAAAAAAATCCTCACCAAACATGGGCCCTATAGCTCAACTCTAAGGGGTCGCTATTTTTATTTTAGTTTCTCATTTAATTAACATGGGAAAAATTCTTATTTTATTAAAATATAATTTACACATAATTACCGCAATTTTTTACAAAAAATCATTTTGTATTCTTAAAGTTGAGGGCTGAAACAAGGGTGTTGCTTGTCACCAACATTATTTAAAATATATTTGGAACGGGCACTAGCGAATTGAAAACGGAAATGCCAAAACATGGGCATACCTTTAGATGAGGACACAACATTATACACACTCTCATTCGCAGACGATCAAATTATAGTCGGCCAAGACATAGACGACACAGAGTATATGACACGAAAACTTATAGAAGAATATAAAATTTGGGGACTAGAGGTTAATGTAGAAAAAACGGAATATATGTGTATTGGGGGAGTGCAACAGGACTTACAATTATCAAATGGACATAAAATCAAACACACGTCAGCTTACAATTACTTAGGAATGAGAATATCAAAGGATGGGACACTCGAAGAAGCAATATTGGACAGAAATATGAAAGGAAGAAGAGCAATATCAATGTTAAACGGAGTACTGTGGGATAGAACAATAAGCAACAACAACAAAAAAAGAATTTACGACACGATAGTGAAGAGCATAATAATGTACGGTTGCGAAGTATGGCCTTTGAAAGAAAAGATCGAAAGAAAAATTAGAGCCACAGAAATGGATTACTGGAGACGAGCAGCGGGGAAATCAAGACTAGAAAGAGTTACAAATGAGAGGATAAAACAAATAATGGGAGTACAGCACGACATCACAGACGAAATAAGAACTAAACAGTTGATATGGTACGGGCATGTTCAAAGAATGCCACCAGACAGAATCCCAAAGAAAATATTACAGTGGAACCCCAGAGGAAGAAGAAGAAGAGGAAGACCACGAAAGAGCTGGAGAGAAGGCATACAAAAAGAGATGGAAGAGAGAGATCTGAGAGAGGACATGTGGACGAATAGAGAGGAATGGAGATTAGGAATCGCAAGACGCCGACGCACGTTTTAACGCGATATATATATATATATATATATATATATATATATATATATATAAGTTGAGTCTTTAAGCTTTACAAAACTCTAAAACAACGTATGATTATCTTTACTACCAGACTAGTTACTTACTGCCATTTAAAAATTATCAAATTTTTAAATTTGGAGAAATAGCTTGCAATAATTTTTCTTAAAATTTTCACCCAAATTATTAGTCAGTGTTGTATTTTTTAACAAACTAAGATTGTAAAATGCATATTAGTTGTCTTAATGTTGCTAGTTTTCCTTTAAGCGACCACCCACCGCTCTTTAGCGACCGACCATGATTCGTGGAGTGGTCGTTATTGGGAGGTTTTACTGTAATATCATTTTTATTGATTGGGTGCCATATATTCTGGAAGCATTAAAAAATTTGTCCACTTTTCTTAGCCTACAATATTTCAAAATAAACTTGCGATTTGTTGTAATATTAATTTTTTAAAAAAATATCCTGGACACAGGCGAAATATATAGTTTAAGGAAGTGATGAAGGCTAACACTTTATTAGAATATTATTTCTATTACATTTTTTTTACTGAGGTAGTGTATATGCTTCATTAAAAATTATATAATTCGTCCAGAAAAGCTCTATTCGCCTTAGTCATATTTAACAAAAATTCTTCTATTGTTTATTGATCCTCCGTTAAGTGGTTGCGGAATTTTTTTTATGCTCATACTTCCAAGAACTTTCTTTCATAGTTCATAGTCCATTCCACATATTTTCCATTTGTACCACCTCTCAAGCCTTTAACTCTCAGAAGCTAATACTTAATTTTTGTATTTTTGTAGTTGCAGGTACATCGTTGAATTTTCAATATAAATAACAGAATTTTTACGAGAATTTCGACTGGTGATATTATCTGTTAAATGTTGAATAATAAAGAGAAATTTTAACACCCACTTTAGTCTTACATTAAAAACAAATGAAGGCTTCCACACGTATATCATGTAGGTAGCTTGCTTGGGAATATTTTATTACGCTCATAAAAACCTAGCAGCTATTTTACGACGGTTTTATTATTTGTTTATTTATTGCTTTGAAATAGATTGGAGTTGTAAAGGAAGTTGGGTCAAGATATGTCTCAGTCGAGTTTAGTACTAAATAAATGACAAAAATACAAACTGGTAAAAGTGACCTTTGCAACTGATTTACAATGTGTCCCACGCCAAAATTCAGTTTACCATGTTTATTATCAACGTAGGGTGGTGACGGATACTCTTGGTTTCAGATTAAACAAGTATGGCCGGATTGACTGGAGTGATGAATAAAGTAAAAAATAATGAGATAAGTAAACGCTGTGGTTACAAAGATAGATAAAGAAATGTTTAGATGGTTTGAACACGCAAAGAAAATTGATGAAAGAAGATTGACGAAACACATTTATAAGGCGAGTGTGAATGGGCGTCGGTAAAGGTTGACCTAGGTGAACATATCCTGATCAGAACGAAATTGTTTTAAAAAACGAAATATGTTACTAGATATATATATATATATATATATATATATATATATATATATATATATATATATAGATATAGATATATATATATAGATATATATATACATATATATATATACATATATGCAAAATTTATAGAAATCTATAACATTATTATAGTAAACTATAAACAATTTTCGACAGCGTGAATAGATGTGAAAAATGTTTATCTAATTTTTTTAAAAAACCAGCTAATTAGACTGTCACCTATATTATAGGTTTATGTGGGTCGATTATTGTTAGAATTATAATTTAATATCTATACTCACTGTATATAATAATATCTATAGTTACTAGATATAATATTGATTGATTGTTATTGTCATAAATATAATACTGACAAATGTCATACATTTATCATTAAAAATACAACATTAAAACTCCTTTAATTTGAGTTTATTAGACTGCACTACTGCCGTTTCAACAGGTTATGGGCCCAGTAGTCGTTCAGCGGTCTTAGTTGTTTGAAAGTAAATGTTCTGCTGAGTTGGTGATATCACGATGAGAAATGCTGGTGATTTAGAAGCACCGGGTGTATCAAATATGCATTCGACCTTACCCTTGTCCACATCAGTTCCAAATATAGAAAAATTGGAAGGACATGCAAACTATTCTTCATGGAAGTTCGCTATGAAGATGAGCCTGATGTTAGAAGGTTTGTGGGATACAGTCATCAATGATGTAGATATACAAAGTCCGATCAATATTGACAGAGATAATAGAGCTTTAGCAAAAATCGCTCTAAGTGTGAAACCTACGTGCTACATACATGTATGTAAGGCTACAACTTCAAAAGGAGCTTGGGAAAATCTCCAGAAGGCTTTTGAGTCAAAAGATATAAACAGGAAATTCGATCTTCAACGTCATCTATTTCGAATCAATCGTGATAATTTCGGTTCAATGGAGGAATACATAAACGATGTATTAACAACAGTATATAAGTTGGCAGATATTAGTGTAACAATCGAAGATGATTTTCTTGCTTTTGTAATGTTAAATGGACTCAATAGTGAATATGAATCCTTGATAATGGCTATCACCTATAATAATGTGAAGCTTTCATCAGATGAAGTTAAAACCAAACTGATCGAGGAAGAAGCCCGTAAGAAATATCAAGAAGGGAGCAGTAATCAAACAGTATTACATACTAAAAGCAACTTCAAGAAATATCCTAGGAAAAAGGTAAAATGCTATTCATGTGGTGAAGAAGGTCATAAAAAGCCCGATTGTCCAAGAAAAAAGGAGAAACCAAGTGGAAAATGTGACAGTAAAGAACAAGCAGGAAATGTTAACAGTCAAACATTATTGACTACTGATACTACTATGTTGTCGACAGTTTCCAATTCAAGTTGGGTTATTGATTCAGGATCTACTTCGCATATGTCAATGAAGAAGGATTTGATGACCAATTTCAGTGAAGCTGGGAATATGAATGTGTCAATGGCTAATGGTAATATGATTCAGTCAATCGGTACAGGAAATTTAGAAATTGTTTTGACCAATAATGGAAAACCTATCAATAAAACAGTAAAAAATGTTACTAGTGTACCAAATCTCACAACAAATCTATTATCTGTGAGTAAAATGACTGAAAATGGCTTAGTTGTAGTATTCGATAAACATGGATGCAAAGTTTATACTGACTCAAATTGTTGCATAGATGGAAATGCTGAATTCACTGGAACTTTGAGAAATGGCCTTTATTTTGCTGATTTGTACTCTGATCCAGTGAGGGTATTCAATACAACAATTTCTAATCAAGAATTATGGCACAAGAGATTGGGTCATTTGAATAGAAAAGGAATGAGAATGCTGAAAGATGGTCTTGTAACAGGCGTACATTTTTCGGAAAATAATAGTCAACCTTGTATTCAATGTATCGAAGGAAAACAGACGGTAAAAAAATTCACGAAAAATAAATCGCAAAGGGCTAGTGAATTATTGGAACTCATACATACTGATATAATGGGACCTATGGAAGAAATATCCTGGGGTGAAGCCAGATACTGTATAACTTTCATTGATGATTTTAGTAGAAAAGTTTTTGGATATATGATGAGAAACAAAACTGAAGTTCTTTCAAAGTTTAAAGAATTCAAAGTCTTAGTAGAAAATCAAACCGACAAGAAAATAAAATGTCTCAGAAGTGATAACGGAACTGAGTATACAAATAATAATTTTAAAGATTATCTTTAAAATCATGGTATTGTACACCAGACAACTATTCCGTATACACCACAACAAAATGGTGTTGCAGAGAGAATGAATAGAACTCTAGTAGAGAAGGCTAGGTGTATGCTTTTCGATGCAAAGCTTGGGAAAAAGTATTGGAGTGAGGCAATAAATACAGCAATATACTTGAAGAATCGTTCGCCAACAGCTGCAGTCAGCCAAGCGGTACCAGAGGAGATTTGGACGAAATGCAAGATAGATCTATCCCATATCAGACTATTTGGTTGTAGGGCACAGGCACATATTCCGAAACAGCTCAGAAAGAAGTTTGATCCTAAATCATATCAATATTTGATGGTAGGATATTGTGAAGAATCTAAAGGCTATCGACTTGTGGATATCAATAATCCTCGAAAACTGATTAAAGCAAGAGATGTGATCTTCATTGAAACAAATTCTGATTCGGAAGAGAGTACCAATAATACTACTTCTTTTGAAAGTCATAATATTGAGGAAAACCAAATATTTCCGAAGTCATGCCAATCTGACCAACATCAACCAGGACAACATAATATACAACCTGAAATTATTGATGGTAATTCTATATCAGAAAATGGAATACAAGGTGAAGAGATTCTAAACTATGGAAGTGAGGAAACAAATGATCATGAAAGTAGAGCTGCTCATTCTTCAAATGTAGAAGTTAATACTCAAGAAATAGAAGTTGGCAGAAGCAAACAATTTGAAGAAGAACGACGATATCCTCAAAGAGATAGAAAACCCAGAAGAGACGAAGATATGAAGTATTCTTTTTACCTAAAAGGAAATTCCAATGACCCTGTGGATGTTGTTGACGCTCAGTCCAGATCAGATAATTCATTATGGGAGCGTGCAATGCAGGAGGAGATGAAGTCACTTATTGACAACAATACATGGGAAATTGTGGATCGTACCAATGACAAGAATGTTGTTAAATGTAAGTGGATCTTTAAACTGAAAATGGGAGCAGATGGTAAAGCTAAAAAATACAAAGCCAGACTCGTGGCGAAAGGTTTCTCTCAAAAATGGGGAGAATATTATGGTGAGACTTTTGCACCTGTGGTCAGGCTTGCAAGTTTAAGACTATTATTTGGACTAGCTGTTGAGTTAGATCTTGAAGTAGAACATATAGATATCACAACAGCATTCCTCAATGGCGATCTGAATAAGGAAATATATATGGAGCAACCTTTAGGATTCATTCACTATGGAAATGAAAATAAAGTATGCAGACTCAAGAAGGCCATATATGGACTAAAACAGTCGGCACGATCATGGAACACAAAAATCCATGCTTTGTTGCTAACTATTGGATACAAGAGAAGTAAACATGACTCTTGTGTCTACATCAAGAAAAATAATGGACAAGATGTTTTCATAGCATTACACGTCGATGATTTTTACATCTTTTCAAAGGATAAAAATAAAATTAATGAACTGAAGGAAGAAATAAGAAAACAGTTCAAAATGAAAGATCTTGGCGACATAACAGAATGTTTAGGTATGAGAGTTACAAGAAATTGGAAAACTGGAAGATTATGTCTTGATCAAAGAAAATATGTTGAAGATATATTGAAGAGGTTTCAAATGGAAGATTCTAAACCGATAGGTACACCGTTAGAACCTAATCTGAAATTTGAAAATCCAGTAAGGAATGATGATCAGTACCCATACCAAGAATTGATTGGAGCTTTAATGTATCTATCAATGTGTACCAGGCCAGATATAACATATTCTGTTAGTTATTTGAGCCAATTCAATAATACACACACTCATGAACATTGGGTTGCTGCAAAACGTGTACTCAGATACTTAAAAGCTACCATGCATTTTAGATTAGTTTATGAAAAAACTGGTCAACCACTTCAAGGCTACGTAGATGCAGACTGGGGAGGTTGTGAACAAGATCGACGATCTTACACAGGTTTCCTGTTGACATTCGCTGGAGCTGCAATTAGTTGGCAATCCAGAAAACAGCGTACAGTTGCACTGAGTTCAACAGAACTGAATACATGGCGATTTGTGAAGGAGCTAAAGAAGCTGTTTATATGAAGCGGATATTAAACGAGCTATCTGGAGAATGTGGACCAATCACACTTTATAATGATAACCAGGGGGCCAATAAATTGGTTTATAACCCTATTTTCCACAATAGAACGAAATATATATCTATAAGATATCATTATGTGAGGGAGTTAGCAGAAATGAATGAGATAGTTGTTAAATACATGAGTACAGAAAATATGATTGCAGATTCTCTAACCAAAGCATTGTTCAAGCCGAAGCATACTTTCTGCACAACTAGAATGGGGTTGAAGGAGATTTGAAGAAATAATGATTTTACTTGATATTAAATTCAGTGAGGGTGTTAGAATTATAATTTAATATCTATACTCACTGTATATAATAATATCTATAGTTACTAGATATAATATTGATTGGTTGTTATTGTCATAAATATAATACTGACAAATGTCATACATTTATTATTAAAAATACAACATTAAAACTCCTTTAATTTGAGTTTATTAGACTGCACTACTGCCGTTTCAACAATTATGTATCAAAAAACAACTACTCCTCTGGCTATATGCCGTGACAAACATTGAATTACATCTGATACATAATCGTGTATAATACCCAATTTCCGTAACAATTAGCAGATGCTTGTTAAGTAAGGGAAGGAACTATTAGATTTATTAATCCGAAGTGACCACCTATGGACCGGTTTTGGGGTGTGTTGCCCCTTATCAGCATAGGGCAAGTCTACCTCGACTGGACACATAAACAGCTAAGACTCCTACCAAGTACCAAGTATACATGAAGTGCTACGCGAAAAGCGCCAGTCACGACATCTATACTTTTTAACAAGCACCACCCGGTGAATAGCTTCTGCAAAGAAGTATTGTAATCTGCAAAATTTATAAAAAACTATAATATTATTATAGTAAACTATAAACATTTTTCGACAGCGTGAATGGATGTGAAAAATGTTTAATTGATATTTTAAAAAACCAGCTAATTTGACTGTCTGTCACCTATATTATAGATTCATGTATCAAAAAACAACTACTCCCCTGGCTATATGCCGCGACAGGCATTGAATTACATCTGATATAATGCACGAAAGATCTGATAGGAAGTGCTTGAGAGGCAGCATGACCTTCACGACCCACCCTACAATCTACATCTTATATAATATAGGTGACGGACAGTCAAATTAGCTGGTTTTTAAAAAAATCAGTTAAACATTTTTCATCTACATATATATATATATATATATATATATATATATATATATATATATATATATATATATATATATATATATATATATATATATATATATATATATATATATATCATTTATGTTTTTTTTATTATTTTGTTAACATATAATTATCGCTTTTGTTTTAGCAGGTCCTTTCATTTGTTATTGTTTTAAATTTTTTAACCAAAAATAACACAGTCACACAAGAATCGATTGTTGAGAAGATGAGATGCAAATTAATGAAAGAGTGTAGAATAAATTAGATGTTTGTTTAAACAAAAATTAGAATATACGTTGTAATGGTGTTAGACTAAAGCTTCACTTCTTCCCACTTAATATTCTGCTAGTTTTAATTAAACAACAAAAAAAGAAACGTGATTCGAAAATCGGAAAGCTTAGTGCCATTACAAACATAATAATCGACGAAATTGAAATTTATTTGAGATTGCCCCTTTGAAATTACTTTTAATAAAAATTTCAAATGCTCATTTTTATTCATTCGTATTTTTTTCTTTTATCGAACGAGATGAAATTACTTTGAACCTGGAGATAACGATTTTTAGAAGCAATTTTTCGTAACAATGTTCAACGGAAAGTTATTGAAGATGTAAATTAGGTAATTTTTCACTAAACGCAATGGCCGAAGATGATAAGGTGGTACAAGGAAAATTTACATTGCGATCTTATCAAAATTCCATTATTAAAAATCACAAAAGCCACCGAAGATTGACTGTACGATATTTTAAACCTGACATTTTTAACATTGATAAATCTTTTTAAAAACCAAATGTAAACTAGAATATTTTTTCTTTAGAGTATCTGACAATCCTCAAACCTTTACCATTTCAATACGCTGTCCATCACCTGCGACTAGAATGATCATTGACGACATATTTTTCTCCCCTTTATTTTTTTAATAGCAAATTGACATTCTAACACTCTTACATCTAACTCTTCCTATTTTTAAATTATTCAGTTTAGTTATCGTTGCTTTCAAATAGGATTTAAGTTAGCTTTGGCAAAATAATAAGCAATCTTTCTTTTAGAAATAATATGTAACGAAAATAAAATCATACATTTAATGTTGTTTTTAGATTTGGAGCAATTTTTTCCCTTATACGAGGGCAGTTTTATCTTCTTCTTACAGTGCATCTCCTATCGGAGGTTTACTATCATCACAGCTATCTGGACCTTAGTGACTGCAGCTCGGAAGAGTTCAACATTGCTACAATTAAACCAGTCCCTTAGATTTTAAGCCAAGACACATGGCGTCTTCCAATATTCCTCCTTCCACCAATCTTTCCCTAAACTATCACCTGGAGAAGTGTGTATTTGGGTCCTTTCAGTATATGACCTAGATATTAAAGCTTTCTCTTTTTTATGGTGTTAATGACTTCACATTCCTTATTCATCCGATTTAGGACTTCCACATTAGAGATCTTTTCTGTCCAGGGGATACGCCACATTCTACGGTAGCACCACATCTCGAAGGCTTGTAGTTTGTCTGTGTGATTCTTCTTGAGAGTCCGTGCCTCCACTCCATACAAAAGCGCGGAAAACACGTAACAACGCAGCATCCTCATCCTAAGTTCAATCTTGATATCTCGACTGGTGAACAACTTTTTCATTTTCGTAAATGTTGACCTGGCTATCTCTATTCTCGTTCTTATTTTTCTTGTTTGGTCACCCGATTGTTCTATCCAGGCTCCCAGGTATTTGTATGACTCCACATTCTCTATTAAGATGTCTGCTACTGACACGTTTACATGGTTGTGATTTTGGGGAAACCTTGTAACTACTATTAACTTGGTTTTCTTAAGATTTATCTTTAGACCGTATTCGTTACATCGATCAATTAATTTCTCTAAAAGATGTTGTATGTCTCTTTGATTGCTCGTTAACAAGACGGTGTCATCAGCATATCGAATATTATTTATAACCTCTCCGTTATTAACTATCCCTACCGATTCTTCTTGCAAGGTTTCTTTAAAAAGGCAGTTTGATAGGTCAATGCTTTTCTCACTTTCCAGCGCAGTAACTTTAAATACAACACTGTTTCTGTCAACTGACATCTTTTAATAGACTACTATCAAATTTTGAGCAAGCTGGGACATTTAGTTTGTGTTTGGCAGGAATTAAAAGCTGACAACCTCGTGAATTTTAACGAAAATAAAAAAAAATTGATTTTGTATGCTGATTGAGCATTATTTTTCACCTGAACCAAGGAAAGGCTTGATAAATACCATGGTGACTCTGCACTATCAATTTCAATGGTCGTACCAGCACAAGTGACGCTGAACATTCAGGCCGCCCAAGAGAGGTCGTCACGTTAATCCATGGAATTATTTTGGACGATCGGAGAATGAAAGTGCGTAAGGTGGATGAGGCTGTGGTCATCTCAACAGAGCGTGTTCATCAAATTTTACGTGAATATTTAATCATGAAAAATCTTTTGGGTGAACGTGCACCAAAGAGAGCCAGGGTGGGTCCGTCGGCCAACGAAGTTATGGCCACAGTTTTTTAGGATGCACGCGGTCTCATTAACATCGAATACCTTAAAAAGGGTAAAACGATCATCACCTGTGAATATTATTCAGAGCTTTTGGACAGATTCGATATTGATTTCAAGCAAAAACGACCTCATTGCTCTTCCATCAAAACATTGCCGGGTGCACACGTGTCTAGTCGCCATGACAAAATCCATAAAGACAGCCTTTGACGCCCAGAATTTCTCATAGAAGTATCTCCAGATTGTAAAACATACAACCAGTCAATGTTTTACTAATCCCTTCTACAAAAATAATAAAAGTGTGTTGAATGCTAAATACCCCTCGTAATTTATTTCGTACATTAATTAAAACTAGATTCATCATGTCGGATAATTCTGTCACCAATTATAAGACCTGAAAAATTATTGGTCTCATATTCATGTTCATTGTTACCTAAAATCCCGAGCGTAAAATTCATTTAGTAACAACCCTCGACTCATAAAAAGACATCAACTGATTTAAAATCGTTCGTACAGGGAGTCTCATTTTTAATAATCCCCCAAGGTGTTACATTGTGTAAAATGCCTCGGAAGCAAGAAGTAACATCCATAAGTGTTTTGGAACATTTAATATTTCACTCATAATTTTAAATCTTCGTTTAAAATATTATGATAAACAATCTACGAATGCGATGTCTAAATATATAAAAGTACGCAGAATGTCCAAAGTAATGTAAGTATTAGATTGCTATGATAGGTTTAAAAGGGAATAAGGAAAAATATTCCAATAAAGAGATTATCAAAGATAGCTCTAACAGCTTTGGGTATAGAAAGGGAAATGTCCGCCAGAAATTTGTTGTCAGATTTGGTCCATTGATTGGACGATTAGCTCTGTTAAGGTGAATTTCTTCTTCTTTGAGTGCTTATCCGTTAACGGATATTGGCGTTTATCATGGCAATTTAAACCTTTGAAATAGCTGCTCTGGAAAGGCCAGTCGTTGTGGTACCAAAGCAAGTTCTCAAATTTGCTTTAACCAAGAGATTCTCTTCCTGCCAGGTCTCCTAGGTCTCTCCCCTGGAGAATCAGCTGTGGGAGCTCATAACGTTTCCCATTCCCCATTATGTGACCTTAGTACTCAAGCTTCCTAGTCTTGATCTTCTTAATGATCTCTATATCTTTATTTATTTTTTCGAGCACTCTAACATTTGTGACGCCACATCTTAAATGCCTCGAGCTTTTATGTGGAGTATTGGGTGAGTGTCATCTAGGGCTTCTTTAAATATCTCTTCTGAGTATAGATTAAAAAATAGGCATCAAAGGATACATCCTTGTCGTACTCCCCTTTGTTTCGATTACATCGCTGTGTTCGGCTTCTATTCGTATATTTGCTGTTTGATCCCAATAAAGATTTACAATAATTTTTCAGACCCGGTCCTCTAATCCGACTTTTCTAAGGATCTCTACTAGTTTTCCAAGCTGGACTTTGTCAAATGCTTTTTGATAATCCACGAAGCATATCACGATATCTCTGAAAAAGCACTTGTACACAGAAAAGTGCTTCTCTTGTACCCATTGCATTCCTGCAGCAAAATTGCGTTCTTCCAATGTGCTCTTCACTAGCTTATATATACGTTGGTGTATAACCCTTAAAAAGATCTTTAAGAGATGGCTCATGAGACTTATAAAGCGATATTCTGAGCATTTTTTAGTGCTGAGTTTCTTAGGAATTGGTATGAATGTTGACTTCAGCCATATTTTGGGTATGTTTCCCGTAGTGTATATGTGGTTAAAAATATTTGTCATCCATTTTATTCTTTATGGATCTAGCAGCTTAAAAAATAAGTCGCAGTGTCTTAAAACAATTATTAAATACAGCAATAAGAGCTATCTCATTTAAAATTTATAAATATTTTCAATAAACTAGTTAAATTAAGACAATTCGAAGCTTTCGCGTGGAGTATTTTGAAAAAAAAATTTTTTAATTTTAACAAAATATGTAATAAATATTAGATTAGATTAGATTTTTATGGAAAGCTTTTTTGCAAGAGTATGCCCCAGTTGATTAACCAATTTCCAGAGGCTGTTGGGGTTCCTGCTATAGCTCCCTGTCTCAGGTTTTTTTTGTCTAAGTACAGGAATAATTAATAGTAATTAAACACAGCTTATTTATAAAATTCGTCTATCTCTCTATGTACTGTGATTTTAAAAATAAGCTGTGTTCACAAAATTACATTCGAAGATGTATTACGAACAATGCAAAAATATAAAGAATACACATTTGATACAAGAAATTTCTATCAAAATTTTAAGGTAAAAGGCACCTTTTGGTTAAATAATCTCGTACACTTGTAGGGCCCTTGACTTGTTTAAAACCGTTAGATCAAAGATCATATAGCCAACCTTCGTCGAAAAGACCATAATTAAAATAGAACCAAAATAAAAAATAAAAAAGGTGCAAAGTAACAGAAAATTGGGGGGTACTTTCTAAGGAAATGAGGTTTAATAAGTTTATTATTTGAGAGATTTGATAACTGACATTCAATGTTTATTCAAGTAGAAGCAATTTTGTTCGTAAACCTCTTTTTATCCAGCATGAAAACTCAGAAGGGGATACTAACATTGTCCACTCTGTTGAGTGAGTCGTTACGTTCAAAAAAACATTGTCAGCCTTGCAATGTTGCCGACAAGTCATCCGGGGTTAATTAATGACGTACATTTAAATAACAAAACACATTAATTAAAAGACAAAAAGGGAAGTAGGAGCTTCTCTAGCACGCCGGTCATTGCGGAATGGAGAATTTCACTAAATGCATTTAGATTTAACCGCAAAGGCTCGCGGTGATTGTATTTCATTAGCACTCAAAAACTACTGAATTATATATTCGACAGTTGGCATTTTTCATCGTTTTACGACATAACGAAAAATCATGAAAAATGAATAATTGGATTAATTCATTCGCTTTAATTAATGAAAGCTGACTATTAAAAAAAATAAACTCCACTAGCATTTATACAATTCTACAAATCAATAACATATTCTGTAAAATTAGGTTTGTGATAAAAAATACGGTTTTAATGACTTGCAAAAGTAAAATGTAGGAGAGCTAGAATAAGAAAAATGAATCTCCGAAACGCCCACCAAAACGTATACAGCCTGCGATCGTGACATACAAATGTCATAGACTGTCAGCCTTAAAAAAGCAGACAATTATATCTCCAGAAGATGCCATCCACTAGAGATGGCGAAACGTCGGGTATAAACCAACCAAAATACCCGAAAAACCATTCACCAATAAACGATGGCCGCGAAAGCCTTTCACAGTATGTAATTGTTGGGATAAGTTTTTATGTTGGGACTCGCCGTAGATAATCGAAGACGTAAACGTTAAATTCCATGCGGTCTGCCGTTGATTTTTATTGGGTATTTTATGTTTGACATCTATTTTTATTCGTTGCTTTATATTTGACATTTGTATTCTTTGCTATTGGTTATATTATGTTTGATATATGTCATGTTAAATAAGTTGTGTTATTGTGTAGAATAAAGCTATAATTCAGGTCTTTTATTCTTTAATTTAGTTACACTGACGTTCTTGAGTCATGGCATTTTTATTTATGACATAATTTTTTTATTTAATTTAATAAAGTTCAAATTACGAAAAGTTTTACTAAAGGGGGTTCAAGATGGATGAAAGGGTTGGAGTGGGCGTTATAGGCCCGAATTTTGGGCTCTTAAAACCGCTTGGTAACACCCTAACCATCTTTCAAGCAGAATTACAAGCCATAGATATATGTGCCCACGAGTGCTTCGAAAGGAACACCCGAAGGGCAGAAATCTATATTTTATCAGATATCCAAGCAGCACTAAAAGCCGTGAAGTCATACACTTGTGAGCCTTTCGCCAAGGATAGCTAAACAGCTTCTCGAGTTGAAACTGTTGACAGGGCTCCTCACTGACCACTGCCCTCTAAAGTATCACCTTAAAAAGATGGGCAAAACAGAGAGTGATAGTTGTCGCTACTGCAAGAACTTCGCTGAAAATGCAGAACATTTGCTTGGCGAATGCCCAGCGCTTTTCTGCAAGAGGCTCATGTTTCTGAAAGGGGCCTTCCTAAAGCCCTTTGATGTCAGAAACTTAGCCCCCAGGAAACTAATAAACTTTGCTCAAAGTTTCGGAATCCCGGGCCTCGAATAGATTAAGGGTTATGCACAAAAGATCTAATAGGTCGAGGTACTTGAGAGGTTGCATAGCCTTCACGACCCCCCCTACAATCTTCAATCTAAAGGGGCTACGTATTAACAGGCCAAATGACAATGACATTTACTCTTTTATCGGATCATATCCCGCAACATTTTTTTGGTTAGCTGTCAAAAAAAAAGGAAATGCTTATCGATCATCTGTCCATGGCCGTTGCAAGAAAATTTCGTTGGCCATGATCTCACATTTTACTTTGGAATTAAATTTTTTTAAATATTATAAATTACTTTTGCCAATTTGACGTTTTTTTTATCAAAATTATGGAAAAAAGTTCGAATAAAAATAAAACCGAAAAGTGCAATGTAATTCCAATCGGGATCCATCACTAAATAGGAATTATTAAAAGTAAGCGAAGGAATTTTGGAAGTGGTTAAAGAAAAAGAAATCATGAGCAAAAAAAAAGGTTAACATAAAAACACTAATGACCACCAAGATAAAGAAATAAAAATGCATGTCATTGCATTTAAAGTTATATCTGATCTTTTTGAAGAACTAAAAGAACAGTAATAATTTTGGAAATACAAAGTGGTTTTTATGTAATATTTATACATACATACATATAGTCACGCCTTTTTCCGTAGGAGTAGGCAGAGATCACTTCTTTTCACTTCCGCTACGGTTCTTACACACATCTTTTGCTTCCTCTACTTTCATCAGTGCTCTCATACATGTTCGTCGGTTGTTGGTATTTAATAATAGTAAAATATTATTTAAAAAATTGAACGAAAGCGGTATTAACAGTATTAAACTAATCTCTTATCGAAGTGATAGGAATTAGAAAAGAAACTGGTATTTATTTTTAACCAAAACCAATCCATAATCGGGACGATTTATCTTAGAAAATGAAGAGGGTGGCGCGAACATATATTTGTACTCTTTGATTGTTACAACGAATAAGACGTTAATATTTTTAAAGACTTTAAGACTTAATAATCTTAATTTGATTATGGTGAATGAAGACGTATATGTTAAAGTAAATATTAGTAAGATTCCTAATAAGTTGAAGATAAGAAGAAGGAATTCGAAAATGACTTTTTTTGATTTAGTTGGATAAAGTTGTAGAATTGCACGATAAAAGCTCTCCTGGTGGTCCCTAAGACACAGTTGTATAAGAGAAGCTTCTTAAAGCAAAGTATGTAAAAGTGTTTGTTTAAAAAAAGAATATAGACCAACGAAGAACCTTTGATCAGACCATACATCTGATACATTATCGTGTATAATACCCCATTTCGGGTAACAATATGCGGATGCTTGTTAAGTAAAATGACTATTAGATTTATCCATTCGAAGTGACCACCTATGGACCGGTTTCGGGGTAT
This sequence comes from Agelastica alni, assembly GCA_950111635.1. NCBI lineage: Eukaryota > Metazoa > Arthropoda > Insecta > Coleoptera > Chrysomelidae > Agelastica > Agelastica alni. The sequence goes on from OX467708.1 coordinate 86,796,106, forward strand.
TGCTACTCATCAGCATAGGGTAAGTCTCTCCGACTAGACAGTTCCAACTCTTAACCAAGTACACATGAAAGACGTCGCGAAAAACGCAAGTCACGACATATATACTTTTTAATTTAATTCAATTCAATTGTCGTAGGCATAAAGCCAGAATTGTAGTTGTTTTCTGACACATAATCGACCAACATGAACCTATAATATAGGTACAGTGCAACAGAAGTAGCTTGGCGGGCGAGTGATCACAAAATATGCGCATAACGAAAACATTCGAATAACGATCCGATCGGCGACGACGAAATTTTCAGTAATCGTGATTCTCAAGTACAATCGGAGGAAGAAGTTTACGAATGTGAAGTACATTCAGCCGAATATTTGTTATTTTAGAGGCTAGTCGCCTGCCAAGCTACTTCTGTTGCACTGTAACATACAGCGATATTAGCTGGTTTTTAAAAATCAGTTTTATACATTTAACACCTATTTACGCTGTCGAAGAATTTTTATAATTTGTTACATTTCAATACTTCTATTCAGAAGCTATTCACTGGGTAAATCTTTAGGTGAAAGTTACTGCAGGTTGCACCCTAAAAGATGTGCACTTGCAGAACACATCAATAAATTGGACCATATATTTTGAAATAAATGAAACTGAAGAAGTCCCAGACCCGGGATGAAACGTCTTTACTAATATAACCGTCTCGATTAATTTTCGAATCCAATAACCCAAGACACTTTTCGGAAAAAAAATACACAAAGTATTCAAGAAAACCAATTCAATTATATATATTTTAGTACTTTCATTGCCTCAAGAAAATCCTGATTTACATCTCAGTAAATAAGCTTAAACTAATTATTTACCTAGTTATTTAATCTCCAAAGTCACGGTGTTCCCTATAGACGTTTTTCACAAATTACTGCCACAGTCATCGTTAAACCGAAATACAAAAACCTAATTTTGTTTGTTATATAATTAGGCGAGTTTCCAACGGCGAGTAATGATGTTCTTTTGGAATGGGATCAGCGGAAGAATTGTCTGCGGACTAATGGGTAGGGAGTCCTGATTAATGCTCAATTTTACTGGAGGAAACTAGTTTTCCAAGTTTGGCTAATGTTAAGAGAAATTGCGATAATGTATAATGCATTCAAATTACATGGTTAGTTCAACGCAAAAACCAACTCGTCGGGCAATTTGTAGTCCTTTATGCGTCTAACTCTCTACTAAATGATTTCACCACATAAAAGATAAAGATACTGGTTTTTTTTTAATTTAAATGTCAACATTCAAGTTTACTGTAGTAAATAAGTTATAGCAAAAACTTTAAAAAAAGATGCAAAGGAACAACTTAGTAAACTTATTATTTCACATAGTTAAAATTTTAAAATGTTTTTATTTATCCTGGACCCTAGGGTGTATTATTAAATTCTGCCAAATAATTCGGGATGCCCATTTTTCGCGGCGGAATTTGTATTTAATGGGAAAGCAAATAATTTATTTAAACATAAATTCATATATTATCTTACAATTTAATGATAAAATAATAAAGTTAACTTATAATTTTAAATTTATGAATGATATTTAAATTTAAATCCATGCATACATATAGTCACGCCTTTTTCCCGTAGGGGTAAGCAGATACTACTTCTTTCCACTTTTCACGTCTTTCAATTCTTCTAATTTCATAAGTGCTGTCATACATGCTGGTCGGTTGCTGGTACTCTTGATCTGACCTTTCTTTAAAGCTATTTCGATCTGATCGAGATACGTTCGCCTAAGTCGACCTCTACCGACTTGCCCATTCACATTCGACTTTCGTCAATCTTCTTTTATCTATCCAAACCATCTAAGCATTCTTTTATCTATCTTTGTTACTACATCTTTTTTTACACCACAGGGTTCCCTCATCTCGCTATTCCTCACCTTATTCATCAGAGTCACTCCAGTCATACTTCTCAAATTACTCATCTCCGCAGCATTAATGTTACTTTCATGCTTTTTCTGCCAAACCCAATATTCACTACCTCTACTTCTTCTTAGTCTAACGTCGGTGTTGGTGGCCTTTATAACCCATGTCTTGGAAGCGTACCAGAAAATGGAGAACACTAGGGCATAGATCAATGATTTTTGGTATTGATGGATATATGTCGATCTTTCCATATTTTATGTAATTGGCTCATTGCTGCTCGGCCAAGTTGAATTCACAGTTGGCGATTTGATGTGGTCTTGTAATGTATTAGGATCGCCATGTAGTACTTAGGCACCTTAAGGTTACGGGAAACCCTTGTTAGAATAAAAGAAGGAACGTTTTCCTAAATACTATATTAAATTAATCGAACATACTACTAGATGTTTATTTACGATTGTTGAACTTGACCGACCTAAGCAGTCCGCATATCGACCGGTCATGTTAAAATATAAAAACATACAACTCGCTGCTAGACGACTCGTTGTTTAATAAATACAATTAATTTGTAAACAATGCGTGTTGACATTGACACGTTCGTTGGGTTCAAAGAAATTCTCATTAACGGTCAACTGAGTTCGTTGGGCCTTCATAAACCCTCTTTCCATGTTTTACTGGTTCAGGGCACTACAGTCTTATTGCTGTCTTATCCGATCTATCAACTATCAATACTTTAGATTTGGGATAGTTGATTTTAAGACCATACTCTTTTGTTGTTTTCTCGAGTCGTTGTATCAATTCTGTAAGTTATTCTGCTGAGTTAGCAATCAGAAGAGCATATCTAAGATTTGAAATTTTTTTCCCATTTATGGCAAAGCCTTCTTTCCACTTATCAAGTATTTTTCTCATCAAACATTCCGTATATATATTAAACAAGAGAGGTGATAAAATACACCCTTGTCTAACTCCTTTTTTGTTCTGGAAATACGATTATCAATTTTGACGACTGCTCTACTTTGTTTATATAACTTTTTTATAAGATTTACCAGATGAGTAGGTACTCCCGCAACGCACAAGATCTCTCACAACTTTGACCATATGTTTGTCGAACGCTTTTTCGTAGTCGATAAAACACATATACATGAGTGTATAGTAGTCCCTGGCCTTCTCCATGAGTATTCGGACAGTTAGTATTTGTTCTCGTGTACCTGACAATTAAAAGTCATAGTGATAATTACAAAAACAGGATTCAGTTTTGTGGTCTTTATTAGTAAATTCATCTACTGTACATCTACAGTTCATTTCGATCATAAGTATGTGTTAAGGTTAATCCAAAAATTTTTGGAAACGGGTCGCAGCTTCAAAACATCTTTCCGTAGGTTCTGTACATAACTCTCTTCATATGCACAAATTTCACCCCTTATAAGATACACCTATTAAACGAACTAAATGAAGATGATCCTGATCGTAGAGTTGAATTTTGTGAAATGATGACAAATAAGCTAAACTCCAACGAAATTTCAGATCATAATATTTGTTTTAGCGACGAGTCTACCTTCTTTTTAAATGGATTAGTCAATAGGCATAACTGTCGCTATTGAGATGATACAAATCAACATATTTTTCGTGAAGGTCATTCTCAAATACAACAAAAAATAAATGTTTGGGCTGGAATTTTAGAAAACGCTGTTATTGTGCCAGTATGCATTGAAGGAAATTTGACGGATGAAAAATATTGGGAACTTTTAGATAACGTTATAGAAACCTTTAAATGTTGATAGTGAACCAACTAGATGACCAAGGAAATGTTTTGATTAATGAAAATAACTTATATTTTCAGCAAGACTGGGCTCCACCACATTTTGGTTAAAACAAAATTATCCAGGCAAGTGGATAACAGTTATTTCTTGTTAACATTTGTCTTTTTACTTTATTTGTTTATCTTTTATAATATTTCTTAGAGTCTTTCTGTCATAATATAATACGGGGGCATACGAAAAGTTTAGAGCCTATTTTAAACAACGATTAAATAACAATGGAAGGCTGGTATCAAAGGCAAAACAATATGATCGTCCAGAGCTTTTAAATGAGGTATGAGGTCCAGTAGGGAAGGGGTGAATCTAATGTTAAAAGTGTCCCCTTGAAATTAAAAGTTAATGTCTTTCGGCCTTTCTTTCTAATATGTCGCATTTCTGAAATATTAAGGGTGGGTCCTTTTCAAATGAACACAGTGTATATCACACCAAACGAAAAATGTCCAAAATCTTTAAAAACACGATTTTTTGTAAAGTTTTAGGCTATTTCATAAACTTACCAAATTTATGATCATAAAAGATTTGAAAGAGAGTTTGTATGGATTGAGAATGAATGATTTATAAATAATTTAATGAAAGATTAAGATAATTAAGAAAGAAATACCAAAAATACCTAAGCTCAAAAACTATAGAAGACAAAATAAAATTTAAAGAAGCACAAGCGAGAGTTAGAAAATTAGTTTGCAGAAAAAAGAATGAGAAATGGGAAAGAACATGTTCCAGAATAAATACGTATCTGGGAGGTAGAAGAAGTACAGAAAGCTGGAGAATACTAAAAAACATGAGGAAAGATAATACCAAGGACATAATCTCACCAATAACAGCACAAAATTGGCAACAATACTTCGAAAAAATGTTAACTGAAGACAGAGAAGAATTTAAGAACACAGAATATATGAATGATAGAATTAATACGCAAGGATCCCCTATTAGAATTAATACAAAAGAAGTGAAGGAAGTATGTAAATCCTTAAAAAATAACAAAGCCCCGGGTCCAGGAAATATTGTAGGAGAATTATTTAAATACGGAACAGATAAATTATATAAAATGCTGCAAGATCTATTTCAAAGGTGTATTAATCAGTCCGAAGTCCCAGAAGAATGGAAAATATCACATATGTCAACATTACACAAAAAGGGGGACAAAAGCAAATGCGACAATTATCGAGGAATTGCCGTAACAAACACAATCAGTAGAATATATGGCAAGATCTTAAAAAACAGAATCGAAAGGGAATACACGGAAATGGAAGCAGAAGAGCAAGCCGGATTTAGAGCGGGAAGATCAACGATTGACCATCTGTTCTCACTAACACAAATTATAGAAAAAAAACTAGCATTCAATCAAGAGATCCATATACTGTACGTTGACCTAAAGAAAGCATACGACAGCGTACCCTTAATTAAACTTTGGGAAACTCTGGAAACTTCCAACATTAATATTGAACTGATAAAAGGAGTAAAGTCATTATACAATCAAACCAAATCAAGAATTAAAGTTGGACAAAACCTAACAACAGGGTTTAATAACACAAAAGGGCTGAAACAAGGGTGTTGCTTGTCACCAACATTATTTAAAATATATTTGGAACGGGCACTAGCGAATTGGAAACGGAAATGCCAAAACATGGGCATACCTTTAGATGAGGACACAACATTATACACACTCTCATTCGCAGACGATCAAATTATAGTCGGCCAAGACATAGACGACACAGAGTATATGACACGAAAACTTATAGAAGAATATAAAATTTGGGGACTAGAGGTTAATGTAGAAAAAACGGAATATATGTGTATTGGGGGAGTGCAACAGGACTTACAATTATCAAATGGACAAAAAATCAAACACACGTCAGCTTACAATTACTTAGGAATGAGAATATCAAAGGATGGGACACTCGAAGAAGCAATATTGGACAGAAATATGAAAGGAAGAAGAGCAATATCAATGTTAAACGGAGTACTGTGGGATAGAACAATAAGCAACAACAACAAAAAAAGAATTTACGACACGATAGTGAAGAGCATAATAATGTACGGTTGCGAAGTATGGCCTTTGAAAGAAAAGATCGAAAGAAAAATTAGAGCCACAGAAATGGATTACTGGAGACGAGCAGCGGGGAAATCAAGACTAGAAAGAGTTACAAATGAGAGGATAAAACAAATAATGAGAGTACAGCACGACATCACAGACGAAATAAGAACTAAACAGTTGATATGGTACGGGCATGTTCAAAGAATGCCACCAGACAGAATCCCAAAGAAAATATTACAGTGGAACCCCAGAGGAAGAAGAAGAAGAGGAAGATCACGAAAGAGCTGGAGAGAAGGCATACAAAAAGAGATGGAAGAGAGAGATCTGAGAGAGGACATGTGGACGAATAGAGAGGAATGGAGATTAGGAATCGCAAGACGCCGACGCACGTTTTAACGCGATATATATATATATATATATATATATATATATATATATATATATATATATATATATATATATATATATATATATATATATATATATAAGATAATTTTTATTCCAACTTAAGAAATTGCCAAAAATCAGTAATTCTTTTATATAAAACGGCCACTGGGACCAAAAAATGGCCGGTGATAAAAAAATTTAAAAATTATCTGGTACATACATAGTGAAAAAAAATTAAAAATAAAAATTGAATATGGCAGCAGAATATGGTCAAATGGAAATGGAATAAACTTATATTAAAAAAGAAATCCTGCTTATCTAGTTCAAAAAGTTTTATGATTAAAATGGTTTTTTTTAAATTAACAATGGCTGTGTTTTGAATATTTTAATGTCATCACTTTTGCTTTGGCAGCTTTCATAACAGCTCCCTCTGATTGCATAAACTTCTCTTTAACTTTAAATTTACTAACACGTTTAAAGCAATATAAGTGAAATCAACTTTAGATATAAGTAAATAAACTTTCCGTGAAAGAGTTACGCGCATTGCGCTTTTCCCAGTAGATTATAATTATTTTGAATGTTTGCAATACTTTGAGCAAGTTTAAATGCACAGAATTTATAACTTTCATTGGAGATTAACTAGTTGGATTTATTAAATAACTTAATTATATAAGAAACTCACAATACCATAGTTTGAACGATACCAAAGAATATTTATAATAAGAAGTTCGGTGTCATTTAACAACTTGTTCATTACACATTTTAAAGATTTTGAGCCTTTTGTTGTCCTTACTGGTACAGCTAGCACATGGATTATAAAAGAGCATAATAGATGGTAATATTTGGAGATCAATACGCCAATGACCGTTAGAGCTTTTGTTCTTTTAAAAAACTCAAAACGTTTGAAAATCTAAAATCACTTTGTTTCTGCAACGGTACCAAATCATTCCTAGCAACATAAATGTTATTCTCGAGCCCTTCGAAAATGCCAATTTCCTGATTATGGAACAAAACGGATATTACTTTAAAATTGCATCGACGATTTCCAATATCAATTCCACATCTGCTCGTTTAAGATTCAAGCAAATTTCAAAGTTTATTCGGCCCAGTGGAATTTGTACCGGAATCTAGGTAATCAAAAAAAAAAACAATCGAAATCTGTTTTCACTTCAAAGTTAATTAAGTACTGAGCATTGTCTATTAGGGTTATTAAGGCTTATTTGAAATAGATTTTCCTGTTTTAAAAAGTAGGTAATTCAGAGTGAAAGTTACAAAGGTGGTAGGATTAAAGGCTGTTTTTAAACCTCTTTAACACACAGTTTTTATTCTAAACATCAAGAGAAAATTAACAACATGTAATATTTTGTTTAATGCGCAGATATTGCAACTGCTTAACTGATTTGAATCTTTGAGGCATTTAGAAATGCTTCAATTGGTTCTTTATTATTTCAAAAGAATTGCTTTCCCCGTCATATATTCTTTCTTAACCTCCCTAAGAATCTTCTGGTCAGTACCAAAAAAAAACCACTACCACTAATTCTAGAAGTATTTATACTAATAATACCCATTTTTTACTTTAACACGTTTAGAAAATACAAAAAAAACACGGTCAAGCTCAAAAACAGAACTGGTACTTATACCACCTTTCTAACGAAATACACAAGTCACGTATAGGTGGCGCTATATTTAAATAAGTGTAGAAGGCATATTATTATTTCTGGCACTTGCCATCTTTGTAAGAACATAAAGCGGGGTATTATTTAACATCTTTCTGCAGCAATAACTAAAAAGCATAAATTTTGACGCTTTGTAGCTTTCACTCTTAAATTATTAATACAATTTCAAATTTTTGTGTATGGTAAGTAAAAAATTGTATGTAAACTCGATTTTTTACTTTTTCTTTCAAAAAAACTTTAAACACACTAACATTCTTCTATTATTGTAATGCTGAAACGGCTTGAAGTTCTCCTTTCCGGTACGAACGGTACACTATGCATGAATACCAAAAAAATACCATGTGTGTCTAAGCGGATGTGACTATTAATTTGTTAATACAGGTTAAAAGAGGTTTTTAAATTTACTGTTCTTAATTAACCTTTTCATTTAGTAGGTCCTGAAGCTTTAAAGGCTTGAAGCCCTTTGCCACAGCTATAAAAGAAATTATGGGCTTCTTAGATCCAAATACATAACAATATATCTTACTGCTCTATGGTGTGTCAGTGAAACAACATTTTTGTCGGGTTTAGATAAGGTGAAAAAGCTCTTTTCTGGATGAAATTCAGCAGATCAAGACATGATTGAGCATATAAACATTACTACAGTATAAGTATTATTTACAAATAAATCTGATTTAAAAAAACCAGCTAATTTTACTGAATGATACCTATTCATATGTGGGTCGACTATATATCAGAAAACAACTACTTTCCCGACAATATGTCTTGACGAACAATTATATCTGATTCGTCGGGATATATTGTCAGGAAAGTAGTTGTTTTCTGATATATAGTCGACCCACATATGTATAGGTATCATTCAGTAAAATTAAATCAGATTTATGTATTTTCATGTTTATTCGCTGACAAAACTATTATTATAATTTTCTTTAATATTTATATTTTAATTATATTATTTATACGTTTGTCAAGATCTCCATTCTAAATATTTGACCTTTTATATTTATATGATGCTACTAATTGAGAAACTGAAATTTTTTTTTGCAAAGCAAAAACTATTATTGGTATATCAGTACGGTAATTAAAACGTATGTACCTCAGCCTATAGTCTAATGTTAAATATTGTAGTGGATGGAAAACGTGTCTATAATCTATCTCTAGATCATGCTTTGTAAAATTCTGATTCTATTTGAACAAAAAAATTTTTTTTATCTTTAACATCAAAAGACATCTTTTTCCTTTTAAAATGTTCAAGATTATTTTAAATTTAATAAAAAAACATGTAGAAAATAAACGTAAATTGGTTAGTCTCTCGACGTAGAACACATTTCCAGCAACTTTTGTATATTTTATAAAACGTTTCAATTGGATAGTTATTTTCATCTCATCAGCGTATTTTCCTTCCGGCATGACGCAGCTAACATAACTAGCGAACTCCAATATCGAAATTTTACGTAATGTGTGGTATTTCCCTTTAGCAAAATGTTTTGACCTTCCGTTTCAAATGAAAACCATAATGAAGGCTTTTCAGATAAAACTAATCTAGTTAAACGTTTTTCAATGAATTATTGTTTATTGACAAAAACATCTCGCAATATAACACGAACAGTGGATGCGAGCTGGACAAAAAACAAGCCTTGTACAGTGTGAAACAGCAAAACGGAATAAATTATTTCAACTATTGTGCATATTTATAAAAAAAAATTCTCAAGACAGCTAAATCCAGTTGTTTATTAGTAATTTGACATAATATTTCCATATCTGTGAATAGGAAGGCGAGGATCCATAGAATGGTCACCACGAACACCTAATCTTACGCTATTAGACTTTTTTAAGTGAAAACTTCTTTAGTCGCGTTGGGCACTTTTTGGTACGGTAAAATCTTTTTGGTTCCCGTCACCGACATGCTCATGATGTAGCCGCGTTGAGCACTGTTGGGTAAGGGAAAATCTTATGGGTTCGCGTCACCGACATCCTGACGTATTGTGCAACATTAGTGCTGTGTATATCTTATAAGTGAAATTGAATGGATTTAGTACAAAGTTTAATGTGTGTATACTGTGCATTGTTGAAATAGTGTTTTTGTTTGATTACACAGCCATACAAAAAAAAAATTTGGGTTTGGGGGTCAGACCATGTTAACTATATGTTCTTGGGGTCGCTGAATCCGAATTTAGAATCAGAATAACTCCATCAGCCTACGGTTTCCCATAACCTCAAAAAAAACGCATTTTCAAACTATATAACTTAAACGAATATAACAAAATTGATCATGATTTACTTGACAATCATGAGATTGCACGAACTTTTGGGGTTGTTTTCTTGTAGCATTATATTCCACATTAGGCAAGTCACCAACCATTGTGGAACTACGGTCGCTTGATGACGACGCCTGGGGGCCCGCTTTCACACTCTTACCAACCGCCGATACTGAGGCTCCGAAATTCCTCTGCATCGTAAGACACTTGCGTGTGCCTGTCATGACAGCATCTAGGCCGCAATCCAGGGACTTAGCCGGATAACGGACTCACTTCGATGCCCGCCGTCACCGCGAGGAGGTACCCTGGAGGCAGACACACGCAGTTTTAGGAATCCCCTTTGTAGTGGTGTTATAACCTTTTACTTTAATGTTTAAATGTATATTCAATGTCAGTCGAAATTTGTATTAATACAAGTAGCCCCGAATAGACTGTTCTCGTTTGATTTAAAGGCAATGAGGTGATACGGTTGTAGGGTTATAATGTCACGGGGTTATAGGGTTGTTACGTTTTATTTTATTGTTCGAACGTATTCTGAATGTCAGTTTAAATTTGCATTGATAAAAATTGCCCGAGATAAACTGTTTTCGTTTGATTCGAGAGCAATGGGATTATGGGGTTATATTATTATAGAGTTATGGGTTAAAGGTGACATGGGGGTTATTGTGTTTTGGTTTCAAGGGGTGAAGTGGTTTCATATGAATGATTTATAGTTATATAGTTTAAAAAATCGGTTTTTTTTGAGGTTATGGAAAACTCTAGCCCGATGGAGTTATTCTGACCCTAAATTCGGATTCAGTGACCCCAAAAACAATTCCAATTTTTTTTTGTGTGGCTGTGTTATTATTTGAATTTTGTTTAATTGTAGAATCATTGTTCAGTACAATAGTGAGTACTAAATAAATATACTAATTTTTTTAGGATAAAAAATAAATAACAGAAAATTATTTTAAATCTTCGTTTTTATTTTGGTGTTTAAAAATTTTGTATTATTTATTTTCTAATATTTAACCTCTGCAATGCATCACGTAATTGGTATTACACAGTGGCTTGGACGTTTTCTTACTACCGTGATAAAACAGATTTCTAGTTGTTTAATCATATTTTTATCGTGGATTTTGAAATTAAAATTTTTATAAAATCTAATAATAATTCAAGATTAACGTGTTGAAGTTTAAAATATGGTTATTAATGCAAAATTATAGTTTATTACCTTATATCATTAAAATCTTTAGTTTAAAATGATAAAAACGGCTCCGACTTTCATTTCATTAAGTATTTTATTTTATTTAAAAATTTAAAAATTCGAAATCATAATTTATTAATTTAAATTGCTATTTTTTGCAAAATTATTGTCTATAATTTTATATCATTCGATTTTATTATTAGAAATTTACGAAAAAATATTGTGTTTTCACTTCTATCGGCAGTCTCTACAACTGCCAATTTTTTTATGGGGATATGTAAAAAGTATGGTATACAAAACTAAACCTCAGGATTAAGCTAAGATTAAATTTTGAGCATATTTTATATTAATATTGTTAATAATAATTTTGTTTTTGTTATGATAATGAAGAGACCTATATGATGTATCACAAGCCCCTATTATCAAATTTGGAGGTTATATCTGTCACTCGAAGAGGGTTCGATATAGGGATGAAGTTTTTTCATTGCAGGACGTCATTTTAAAATCTATAATTGACGTGTTTCGGTTTTTTTTATAAATATGCACCATATTTGAAATAATGAATTTATTTCATTCGGCTGTTCCACACTGTATATTTTTTTAATTGAAATTAATGCCAGGACTGATCAATATGTTGTTTGTGTCCAAATTGTATAAAAACATCGAATTTATTTCGTGAGAATCTTGCAAGCCCAACGACTGCGACACGGTAGAAATATAAATTTTTTAATCCTCACGCTCTATTTGCAATTATTTCATTTTATATTCTCGTTCACAGACTCAACATATTTGTGCTTTATGAAATATTAAACCAGTCGTAACCCTTGCACAACACGTAAAGCCTACGTTCCTAAATAAACGCAAAAGTGTTTCTATAAGCTAACGCCACAATTTACAGGATCGGGAGCAAGCTGTTTTTTGTTTTTCGTTAGTGGTATCCAGTATATAATTCTGTTGATTTAAAAAAATTAATAATATACTCGCTATAGAAAAAACGGTGTCCTAGGTGGCCACTTATCAAGTCAGATTTAATTGTTTGGAAAATTAGTATGCAACCAATGCCACCCTGTAACTATATAATAAGATTTCTAAAGTTGTCCTTTTAGTTCCGGTTGGTATTATCTAGTTCTAAGCATTCTATCTACTGTAAAGCATTTTTGCAACGATGTAGGTATCACGAGTAAAATAGTTCTATTAAATTTTTTAGAGGTAAGTGATTATTATTATATTATGTCATTTAAGTTCCTTTTTTCTATCATAGAAATACGCACATGGAAACGTCATTAACGCTCATCGTGAAAAGCCTTGTATGTTTTTATGTATTTACACAAATGTCATTAACAACGTAACATTTTTTTTTATTACTCATGCGGAATAAGTAGTATCTTAGAGCACGCTGTTGTGGTTGAAAAATAGCTGTTTGCCAATTTAAATACAATTTTACTTGGCGCACGCTTACGTCATATAAGTGTGACAAGTTTACTTGGCGCACGTTATTTGACAAATTATACTTAGCACAAGCAAACTACCCTTGTCGCACGCAAATTCGAACCACCAACCTTTCGGTTAACAGCCGAACGCACAACTGTCAAGTTAACATTACAAAGTTTATATTTTTATTTCAGTTAATATTTTTAGTCTGGACCCCTGTTTTATGCTTGCGTTTATTCCGCATTCGCAATAAAAAATAGTATGTGCAACCCGTGCGATGTTGTCAAATGCTCGCTCGAGCAAATGAACGCTCTTGAGCAATCGCCAACTTATAGCACTAGTTGCACAATATACTAATATGTGGATTTGTAGTTAATACGAATGAAAAATCTTACGAGTAGATATGTGTATTTTAAATAATCATCCCTGACTGAATTTTATTGTATTAAAGATAATATTTGTGGGGTGGGTTAAAATTCAAACGTTTGTAGTGGTACAACATTTCCTGTTTACAATATAAGTATTTAATCGATATTGTCTCTTGCTTCGGTCCTGCGAGATCGGGAGTAAAAAAGTCAGATTTAAGGGGAAGGGTTTCCGGACTGCAGATATAGGGCAGGTTTTACGCCACGAAAGATTAGGCAGGATTAGGGGGACTCGACACGAGGTTAAAGTGATGAGAGAGTGTTCGCTGGTTATTGCGCAGATATTTGATGCACCAAAAAAAGCAATTTTCAAGTTTTTGAAACACTTTAAAACTTGATACTTTTATTAGCGAAAAGACGTTAATGATGCGGACAAAATTCAGCTTAAATACTAGTCACGTAAAAAACGTAAATTTTCTAAAACATATTGAAAAAAGATTCAACGTGAGATATGACAATTATTAACAATTTTGTGACAGTATTAAAAACAAATGTAAAAGTGTTCTGGACGAAACCCAGTTTGGTTTTCGTTTATAGAATATGAACAAGCATTCTACAGGGTACAACATGAAAAACTTATAGATATATTGAGGAGTACTGGAGTTGATGACAGAGACATACGCATTATTAAAAACTTGTTTTGGCGACAAAAAGCAGTGGTTCGGGTCAATGAAAAACTAAGCGACGAATGCCAGATTCAGCGTGCAGTGAGACAGGGATGTATACTGTCTCCACTGTTGTTCAACCTATATTCTGATAAAATATTTAAACAGGCGTTGCATGATCAGGATTGCGGAGTTAAGATTAACGGCAAACTGATCAATACCATTCGCTATGCCGATGACACCGCAATCTTATGTGATGATCTCCAGGACCTTCAACGTCTTTTAGGTCAACGTGATGGGAACAGAAATGGGTCTAAACATAAATGTCACTAAAACTAAGTTTATGGTTTTTAGCCGTCAGTCGTATAATGATGCTGCGCTGCAAATGAATGGTCAAAACATTGAAAGGGTTCCATGTTTCAAATATCTTGGTTGTTACATTACAGAGCATCTCGACCCGGATAAAGAAGTCACGTGCAGGATCGAGTCAGCTCGCGCATCCTTTTAAAAAATGAGATCGCTCTTCTGCAATAATAATCTAAATTAAAAGCTCCGCCAGAGAATGATCAAGTGCTACATATGGTCTATACTGTTGTATGGGGCAGAGATTTGGACCTTAAAAGCAGCAACCATTAATCGTCTTGAAGCATTTGAAATGTGGCTACATAGACGTATGCTCCGAATCTCATGGGTAGCAAGCAGACAAATGAAGCGGTTTTAAATAGAGCAAACGCCGTCCGCGAACTACTAATAACAGATAAATGCCGAAAGCTGTCCTATCTAGGTCACATACTCAGGGGTGATCGTTACCGTATGCTTCAACTTATAATGAAGGGCAATATAGAAGGCCGTAAAGGAGTCGGTAAAAGAAAAGTCTCGTGGTTAAGGAATCTTAGAAAGTGGACCGGAATTCGAAGCGTAGAACAACTCTTTAGAATTGCTAACGACAGAGCACAGCTCGCCATTGTGATTGCCAACATCAGGAGGACCTGATATGGCACCAAAAGAAGAAAGAAGAAAATTAAAAACTTAATTATTTAAAGCTGGATAATAAAATTGTCTTTCAAATGGGGTATCGCATGATTCACATTTCTATTTAAAAAAATTATCGATGACGTTATCACGCTCACGCAGATAACATGAAAAAAAAATCCGAGGAAACGCACGTTTACAGATAAAAATCGACGGGTTTCATGATTTTCCTTTAAATTTACCGATTTGCGAAATAATAAATTTATTCCTTTTATTCGAGCCATACTGAATATCTCATTATCTTCAATATTAATTTAAGGGGTTGGGTTTCTCTAGAATTTAAATGGTCCTCTAGGACCTTAAAAATGGTGTCCCAAAAGATTGTGACCGGGAAAAATCTTCTAAGTACTCGGTTTTCGAATTTTATTACAAGGTCCGCAGCGTGCTCTTTTTGTTAGCGCTAGAGGAAGGTACTTTAGGGGACTAGCGCAGATGTTATTGAAATTCTTTGTTTCCTGACTAGTCTAGACAAGTTTAGACTTGTTGAACATTTCAGTCATAAATAAGGAAAAACGACATCTGGTTACAGCAAGATACCAAAAACATCTCAAAGAAGACCATTGAATCGCTATGAGTTAGAAGCAACAGATGACTTTAATGCCAGTACATCGGCAAAAGAACTGAAGCAATCGAAAGATCTGTAGAAGTGAATTCAGCGATTGGTTATCGTATTATAAACTTTTTTGTAGGATTTTCAGCTATTTCGAACTTGTCGTTTGTAGGTATGCCAATCGGAAGTGAAATTTACTGAAAGTGGCAAGCGTGGTTTGGGATTCAAACTAGTAGTGTCCTGTGAGAATTGCGGAAAGACTGAAATAGCGAGTTGTCCATTTGTTGACAAAGGCTATGAATTCCACCGTAGGATCATAATTGCCATGTGCATTTATGGAATTACTTTAGTCTACCTTTCACTCATTCTATATTAAGAGCAAGACGGCATTGCGTATGGCAAAGAGAAAAAGGATTTTATTAATTAAAAGTTCGTAAAGTGTGAATAATAGATGCTGCGAAGTTATGAAATTGTTAAGTTCCAAAACGAAATGACAATATGCTTGCGATATAAATTTTGAAATGCAGCAAGGCACGTACTGGACAATTGAAAATTAAATTCAACAGATTATTTTTACAAAAAACTTGCCGCATGAAACCGAATAAAATTTATTTATCATTTAAAATTGTACAACTGTATTAGACACATTTAAAATTTTTGTCGGATTAATCCAACATTTTAACATTTAAAAGTGGACATAAAAATTTAAAAAAAAAATACTCTCCCATATCTTTTTATTCAAATTTACAAAATAACTAATAATTCATATACAACTAAAATATTGTTAAAAAAACTCGATTAATCCACTGCCTACACAAAATATTTTCACAAATTATTGCCCACAAAAGTCTCGACTAAATTAAACTAACAATTACTAAAGATAATAAATAAATATTATCACTCGAAACTAAGAAAAAGCTAACTAGGTTAGGTTAGGTTAAAACGGTGGTTCGGATGGAAACCACTTATGCCTATTTGCCCGTTGTGATACCGGCGGCGCCTTTCCCCTCTGCCGTGAGAACCAGTTGGAACTTTTAATAACAAGTGTGAGGTCTTTAATGCTAACTGAGCTAAGATCAGATAAGTCATCAAAGTTCTTCTTCTTCTTCTTCAGGTGCCCTGTCCTCCTGGGACGTTGGCAATCATCAGCGCTATCTGAACCTTGTCTACAGCTCGGCGGAACAATGTGGTAGTGCTCACTCCATACCATTGTCTTAAGTTTTTTAGCCAGGATATCTTTCTTCTACCCGGGTCTATTCGTCCTTCGAGCTTCCCTTCTATAATAAGCTTTAAAAGTCGATACTTGTCATTTCTTAAGATGTGACAAAAATACTCTAGTTCGCGCTTTTTTAGTGTAAACAGAACTTCCAGCTGCTTGTCGAGGCGTTGAAGTACCTCGGTGTTACGCACTCTTTCTACCCAGGAGATTCTTAATAGGCTTCTGTACGTCCACATTTCAAAGGCCTCCAATTTTTTGCACATCGCATCTGTCAAAGTCCAAGCTTGCATTTCTGCTGCAAAGTTCGGTCTCATCAAATTGTTTCGAAATACAAGGCACTCTCGATAAAATTATGACAAAAATAATTGTCGGCTATGGGATATTACCTCTGATAACCTACCCATTGAGACAGTTACGAAGTTTAAATATCTTGTTACATGGCTCTGTGAGAACTGGACATCGGAGACAGAAATCAAATGACGTATTCATAACTGCACGTAGCGCTTATATAAGGTTCAGAAAAATATTCATCAACACCGAGCTCGATCAAAACCTAAAAACGCGTTACATCAAATGTTAAATGTATAGTCAGTACTATGGGCTTACTATTAAAAAAATAAACTCCACTCCAACTAGAATTTATACAATTCTACAAATCAATAACATATTCTGCAAAAATTAAGTTTATGATAAAAAATACGGTTTTAATGACTTGCAAAAGTAAAATGTAGGAGAGCTAGAGGCTTGTACTAAAGGGGGTCCAAGATGAATGAAAGGGCTGAATTTTAGGCTCTCAAAACCTCTTGGTAACACCCCAACCATCTTTCAAGCAGAATTACATGCCATAAAGATATGTGCCCAGGAGTGCATCGAAAGGAACACCCGAAGGGCAGAAATCTATGTTTTATCAGATAGCCAAGCAGCACTAAAAGCTCTGAAGTTAACACTTGTGAGTCTAAGCTGACTTGGGACTGTGAGCAGTCCCTGAGACAACTGGCAGCGAACAATCAGGTTACTCTAAAGTGGGTTCTAGGTCACAAGGGAGTTAAAAGCAACGAAGAAGCAGATTACCTTGCCAAAAAGGGGGCACGTACATAATTTTCCGGCCCAGAACCCTTCTGTGGACTTTCCAAAGCCCACTTGAAAGAAGAGGTTCGACGCTGGGAAACAGATAAAATGAAGTCTTACTGGCATAAAGTGCCAGGACAAGGACAAGCGAAAAGGCTAGTAAGCGTTTTGCCAAGGAAAGCTAAACAGCTTCTCGAGTTGGACAAGAAATACTTGAAAATGGTGACGGGGCTCCTCACTGGACACTGGCGTCTTAAAAAGATGGGCAAAACAGAGAGTAATAGTTGCCTTTCTAAAGCTCTTCGATGTCAGAAACTTTGCCCCCAGAAAACTGATAAACTTTGCTCGAAGTTTCGGAATCCCAGGCCTCGAATAGATTAAGGGTTATGCACAAAAGATCTGATAGGTCGAGGTGCTTAAGAGGTTGCATAGCCTTCACGACCCCCCTTACAATCTATAATCTACTCCTCTATGGGAAGGAGTGATGGACGTTGAAAACTGCAGCAATGAAGAAAATGGAAGCATTTGAAATGTGGCTGCTACGCAGAGAATGAACCGGGATATGAAATATAGAAAAATTAATCCACACAACAAGGAACCGTTTAAAGATTGAACATGTGATCGCAAACATCCATTAATGGATATAGGCACTGAAAATTAAAGAAGAATGCATAATTGGCAACATCGCACATTTTTATCGTTTTAAGAACTTTAAATTTGAAAATTAAAATATAATTATTACCCTTTCGAAGTTCCTATATTATTTGGAAATATACTGTTGCGAATTATGGTCAACGAATACGCCCCTGTTTCTATTATTTGACGTCGGAAATGAGTCATAAAGGGGTTTTTTTTTTTGGTGGTATCAAAGGCCCGACATTTATAGCCGCAGGCGGCAAGAATGTTCGTGATAATTTAAGAAAGAACAAGAAAGAATTCTTGTTCTTTCAGTAAATATTGGTTGGATATATTTAAGATCGCTGGCCGCGGAAAAAGTAAGTTAATTAGAAACTGAAAGTAAATTATAGTGAATAGTGAAGAGTTTATTGTATTACTAGAGGAAAGATTAAAATAAATTGTTAGTTTTTGTACTGAGTGTTTTTAAATTATCGAACTCAAGACTAAACATCAATACGTTGAAAAGACCACTGTATTTAGTAATTACATACAGTAAGCAGATCAGGTCCGTAGGTTCACTCGAGAGCCGATAAAATCATCAAACGGGACGTTGGCAGATAGTTTCGAGTTGTTTTTGATTAAGGATAGTATAAAGTTTGTTAACGTTTATTTAGGGATGATAACTTAGCCTAACTGAAAATAAACTAAATTGGAGTAAGATAATTTATTGGCATTCTCTTCTATTGCGAACGGAAAAGGGAATGTAATAAAACGAAGTCGAATTCTAAAAGATTATACATAACGACAGCGACGACCGAAAAACTTTTATGTTGAGTTCCAAAGTTAGTAATGAAAGATGTCTGCGCAAACAATAAAGAAAAGGAATTTTTTTTATTTGAATCTCTTTTTTCACCTTGTGGAATTATTTATTAGCTAACCATCCACGACAAATGATAGTTGACATTAATTAAAAAAATTAAATTAAGATGTTAGTATTCTGTAGTATTTAGTTTTAGTAAGTATTTGATACATTCTGTCGAATCATGCCTTATCCGTGAATCTGTATCTGTATCTACTTTAATTTAATCAAATTCGTAAATTTTGGAAAAAAAGTGTTATACATTTGATGTACTGATGTAAATTTAAAAAAATTAAATGTATGATTGTCCCATAAAGAGGGATCAGGTACACAGTTCGTAGCATGCTATGATTGTTATAAAAATTGACCTGTTGGAGTTGTTTTCTTAATATATAAAGATAGACGAGTTAAGAGGGTGTGGGGTAACACTTATTCTAGCGCACCGTATGTTAAAGTACGCTTTGGATTTATTGGTATTCTTTATAAAGTTACTTTGTGGAAACTGTAATTAAATTTTTTTTACTTCAAATTTTGGGTTTTAATAGGTTTCTCATATATTTTATATGTTAATCACTTTACGAGGATTCCACTGCTCGTGTCAAGATAAACGGAGCTTACACTGACTGGTTAAACATCGAAAAAGGTGTGAAACAGGGACGTGTGACTTCGCCATGGCTGTTTAACTTATACATAGACGATTGTTTAAAATATTTGAAAGAGAGTGCGTATGGATTGAAAATGAATGATTTTATCGTCAAATGCCTTATATACCCCGATGATCAAGTCATATTAGCGTCATCTGAGGGGGAGTTGCAGGCGATGGTTACCACTCCAGATTAGTTGAACGTTTACCAACAACTCAATGGAAGAAAAATAAAATTGCAACCTGGTTAATTCCTAAGAAATTAATCTTTAACGATACAATGACAAAAGCAGAATTATAAGCCATTGCCAACATTCATAAACAAAATTATAAAATATATGTAGTTGAGGAGATAGCCAAAAAACGAGGAATTAAAATACTTCGCTTAACACCCTACCGCTTTACAAGAGAAAAGTTTCGCAGTTGGACTATAAGAACTACCGAGGTATTAGTTTACTTAGCACAGTCGGCAAACTGTATGAAAAGATATTTATTAAAGAGTGACGTATGAAACTGAGAAGATCATATGGGATGTGCAAGCAGGATTTAGAAGAGGAAGGAGATGTATGGATCAGGTCTTTTTATTACGAGGTATAGTCGAAAAATTCTTGGCTAAAAGTCAGAAGGTCTATTGCGCTTTTATAGGCTTGAAAAAGGCCTATGACAAAGTGTTGAGGAGTGAATTGTGGTCAACATTGTCTAGGTATGGAGTGAACAGTAGTTTAATACAAGCACTGAAATCACTTTACGAGGATTTCACTGCTTGTGTCAGGATAAAAGGAGCTTGCACGGAATAGTTTAACATCGAAAAGAGTGTGATACAGGGATGTGTGGCTTTGCCATGGCTGTTTAACTTATACATAGACGATTGTTTAAAAGATTTGAAAGAGAGTGCGTATGGATTGAAAGGATGATTTGATCGTCAAATGCCTTTTTTACGCCGATGATCAAGTCATATTAGCGTCATCTGAAGAGGAGTTGCAGGCGATGGTTGATGTTATGCATGATGCCCTGAAAATCAAAGGGATGAAAATAAATGTAAGCAAAATGAAAGATGGTTTTTTAAAGAGAAGAAAACATGACGAACTGTGAAGTTCTAAATAAGGAAAAAAGAGTGAAACAAGTAAATGAGTGTGTATACTTGGGTTTAAAGTTTACGAGAGATGGAAAATATGACAGTGACATTGAGCGAAGGGTGTTGGCAGGAAAACAAATGAATGGGGCACTGCATAGCTTTATGAACAGCCAGAAAGTGTCAAAAAGGCACGTCTGGCTGTGCATAGAGGTGTGTTGGTTCCTACACTTATGTATAGTAGTAAATGTTGGGTTTAGCAGAAGAAGCATGAAAATAGGATTAATGCTGCGGAGATGAGTAGTCTAAAAAGTATAACCGAAATGACTCGGTTGGATAAAGTAAAGAATAGTGAGATAAGAGAACGCTTTGATGTAAAAGATGTGGCTACAAAGATACATAAAGAAATGCTTAGATGGTTTGGACACGTAGAAAGGATGGATGAAGGAAGATTGACGAAAAAAATTTATAAGGCGAGTGTGAATGGACGGAAGTCAGTAGAGGTCGACTTTGGCGAACATATCTCGATCAGATCAACATTGTTTTAACGAAAGGCCAGGTCAAGAGTACCAACAACCGACGAGCATGTTAGAGAGCACTGATGAAAGTAGAGGAAGCAAAAGATTTAATGTAAGAACCTTAGCAAGTGGAAGGAAGTGGTCTCTGCCTACCACTACGGAAAAAAGGCGTGGCTATATGTATGTATGTAATATGTTAATAAAGACGCTATGCTATACATTTCTTAACGAATAAACCTTGTATAATTATTGGGTAACCAATCGGGACTTGGGCAAACAAGTTGTAAAACAAAAGGTATTTAACCAAGAAGTTCTCTAGTTTTTTTCTGCGCCACTTTTTGCTAGTTTTCTTTTTGCCACTTGACTTTCCGCTAGTGCTCTTTAAGCCACTACCCGATTATAGTTTCCATATATTACTGCAGTTCGTTCTATAGTTCTTTTTATATCACTGCACTTTCTTCCGGTTATCCTTGCGTCATCTCACTTTTTTTCCTTATGGGTCTCTTCGAGCCACCTAGCTTTCTTCTTTTTTTTCTTTTCACTCCTTTTCTTTCCTTAATTTTTCTTTCCACCCCTTTTATTTCCTCTATTAATCTTGGCATTGTTGTCAGTAAAGTGCTTAAAAGACTTTTGAAGAAGTCTCTCACAATAATTGATGACAAACATCGACTGCCTATTTATAACTCCGAAAGCCGATTTTATCTAAAGAGTAAGCAAACCTTGAAATTACGTTTTAATTATTGAAACAATTAATTCAAGTACCTAGATGAATTTACTTGACAGTCACAAAGTCTTTTTTGAGCGTAATGAAGTCATTAGCGTATAAAAATACCATTATGACTCCCACTGGTGAAATTGACTCAAGTAAAAACGTGAGAGGAAGACAAAATTTCATGGAAAAATAACTGTGGCCAACAAAGCCTGCTTTGCATTGTCAATTAGGGGGTTGAGATCCTCTGATCGATACTGAAATTTTGTCTTTTTAAAATATTTAGTTGATAAACCATAATGTTTTATTTGAGAGAATTTGTATTTAAAATGTACGATCTATCTTAACATTCGGATTGATTCAGTTTAAGTATTATAAAAAAAACCATCACACAGCTGTGTGAGCGGAATCGATAAAAATAATATTGTTTTGTCGATGAGCTGTACAGTGAGTCCCTAATGCAATCACACAGAAATGTATAATTTGATTAAAAAATCCTGAAAAAAAAATCAACCGGCAAATAAATTCTCCATTGGAATGCACACGAAATAAAAGCAAAATTATAATTACAATGAAATATGAAACGTGTCCCTGGAGACGTGTTGCACAGAACCAAGATTTTATTAAATCTGTGTTGGACACACCCCTGGGGAGTAATATAATTATACATTACCGGAAAATATTGTACTTAATCATTAATTGGTCACATCAGTACGGTATGTCTTAATATTATAATTTCTTTGGCTTCGATACTGGCAAACATAGCTCGGCCTTTGCTAAACACGATAAACACTTGACATAATGTTCCTATGAAATATAGTTAGAACATAAAATAAACAGGAACGAGCATTGCTGCTCTGTACGGAAAAAGTGCGACGGAAACGGACTCCATGACCCTCCACGTATGACTCATTATTTAAATGTTTTTCTGTGAGTGTGACAATAAAATGAATTTTTAATTGATTTTAGCAATTTAAAGTTTTTTTAACGGTTAAGAATAGTATAACAAGGCTTTGTTTTGTGCTTTAGTGAAAATGCTTATTAGTTAACCATTACTGACATCTAAATAAATTACTGGTAAAAGATTTTTACATTACTGAGACAATTATTATGGTTAGTTGTTCATCCTGTGGGCATTCCCTTATACCAAAACATAAAAGAGCTGGTGTAACATTTCACATGTAAGTCTTTTTAACGCTAAATTCGTTAAATGTTCAGATCGCACATTTGGAGTTCAACACCAAGGCATTCTCTTCGTCTTCTAGATTCCATTCAAAAAAGGGCCATTCGGTTAATAAACAGCTTAATTCTCACAAATACCCTTCACCCACTAGAACATAGAAGAAGAGTTGCAGACCAGACATTACCCTACAGATATTTCCATAGCAGACGCTCCAAAAAAAAATAAAAACTCTTGTACTACCACTGGCCACATTTGGCCGAAGAACTCAGCACGCTGATCAGTCTCACCCATTTACTCTCAAGATTGACAATACAAGGACCAATCTCCATCAAGAATCCTTCTTTTACAGGGCTGCGATAAAATGGAACAAGCATCCAAAATTAGTTTCTCTAGAGAACTATGACCTGCAATTTTTTAAAAAGCGGTTTCACAATCATATCCTTTCTATAATCCCTCCCCCTTCTATTAGTCGCAGTGCGGGCCGTCTGCGGCCCACACGATAAGTCTACCGTTTTTGCGACTTGTAGTGTCAATCTTGAGAGTAAATAGGTGAGACTGATCATCGTGCCGAGTTCTTCGGCCGAATACGGCCAGTGGTGGTATAAGAGTTTTTATTTCTCTGGAGCATCTGCCTGCAACTCTTCTTCTATGTTCTAGAGGGTGAAGGGTATCTGTGGGGTCGAGCTGTTTATCAACCGAATGGCCCTTTTTTGAACGAAGAACATGCCTTGGTGCTGAACCTCAAATGTGCGAGCAATACTCCAGTAGAGGTCGGATTTAAGCTTTGTACGTCGTCAACAGTTAATCAGAAGTAAAAAACTTTCTAGCTTTCCACAGAAAACCCAGCCTCTGGCTTGCTGACTTTGCGATGTTAGCAACATGGTCATGCCAAGACATATTATTAGACACCGTGACTCCCAAAATCGAGATGAAGGGGCTTGATTCAAGGGTTTTTCCGGACATTGAGATGAAATAGTTAGAGGAATTCACATTCTTGGAAAACGTTGGTTCCCCACTCGACGATTGCTTCAAGATCTCTATTGATGGAGTCAACCTGTTCCTGCCTGAGTCTATTTGTATCCTTCATCGAAAGTGATTAATAGGATGTGAAAGTTAAGACAAGTGTGCTATCGTCTGCGAAACTGTAAATGGCAAAATCGTAATAAATGTGTATACATTTTTTTTTCCTTCAACGCTCTCTATCTTGAATACGGATGGCGTTGCGAAAATTTTTTACGAAGCAAACCCAAATTATTTTTCAGTGTTCTAACTATTCTAAAAACGGGGTTACCTTTTTTTGAAATACCCTGTATGAGACTATTCTTCTTTCTGATATTTAATGGTTAGAACCTCAAGATTCTAATTGGTCTAATTATAAAAGGTGGTTGATTCAAAGAACAAAACAGTGCCTATAGTTTTGTTGCTGGGTTGTGGATTTCTTTTCTAAAACTTTTTGGCGGCTGTATGTATACATTTCCGAAGATAAATAATTGTGTGTTGATGAGTCTTTGTTATTTGATACAGTGCCAGTTTGTTTAAAAAATGTTAAATTGGAATATAAATCAGAAGTGAGTAAGCTCTGCTCAGCTCTGTATTGCTCTGATGAGAGTAAAGAAGAGAAGAATACAGTTCGATTTACATGTCTCTCGTTAGTGAATAAAAAAAGGATGAGTATAGCGTAATTTATAGCACACCTTTGAGATAAGTAACTGTCATCTCTATTGAATTATCTACGACAGTCATGAAATTATAAATAATGAAAATGAAATGTTAATTTGTTCAAAATGTTGTATATTATATATTTGACTAACGGAACGTTTAATGATAATTTGATTTGTAGCATAGCAAACTTGAAAAAAGACGGACGTATCGATTTTATCGTTTCAATAATTTACTCAGTTTGGAATGAGGGAAAAAGGACAAAATATATTAAGCTTGACAATCCATTAGCAACATTCACTTATTTAGCCATTTGTCACAAGTACGAGCAAAGAAAAATACTCGAAATTAAATGACTAAGCTAACTGAAACGGTCGTTTTATTTGTAAAAATCAATAACCAGCAAATGTTAAATGGCACGTAGGAAAATATTGTGTCACAAAGTTTTTTAAAAAAAAAACTGAATATGGATTTTTAAATTAAAAATTTTCCTTCGACTGGAATTTCCGATATAGAAATAACAGCTTTTGTGGTACAAATATAAATTAAAAATGCTACGGTAAGTAAAAATGTTTTTAAAAACGGCAAAATCGTGATTTAAGGATGATGAATCTTTTAAGTTTTTGTTTCAGTAAACACGCTATAAATATGGATAAATATATTAAAACAATCTTCAGTTTGACCAACCTGATATTAGGCAGCCTTTTATATTATTAGTTAGAAAACAATCCTATTCACAAAATAGTAAAAATCCTTTTATCCTTAAATATTTTCTTTTTCTGTTTATCTAATCAGTATCTACGTACCTCAAGATTTGAACGTCAAATGCCTCCTTTACGCCGATGATAAGGTCATATTAATATCATCTGAGGAACATATCAAAGGAAGTAGAAATACGATGTGGAATAAGGCAGGGGTGCATCGTGTGTCCTTTAATATTTAATATCTACTCTAAATATATATTTAGAGAAGCCTTGGATGAAGTGGACCTTGGTATTAAGGTAAACGGAATTAACATCAATAAATAATTTGAGATATGCTGACGACTCGGTGCTAATTGCTACTAGTCAGGAAGAACTGCAAATACTCATAAACAGAGTGACCGAATCATGTAACACGTATAGGCTAAGACTTAATACTGCAAAAACCAAAGTTATGGTTGACAGCAAAACACCAATACAAAAGCCAGAACCGCCTTCTTTAAATTAAAAAAAATTCTCTGCAACAAAGGAATTACTTTAAAATTAAAAATCAGATTAACATGCTGCTATATATTCTCCACATTGCTCTGTGAAGTAGAGAGTTGGACGCTGACCGACTCATTATTAAAGAGGCTGGATGCCTTTGAAATGTGGGTCTACAGAAGGATCCTATGAATAAGCTGGATGGACCGAATAAGAAATGAGGTGGTTCTACAATGAATGAGGAAAAACACAGAAATAATTAAAATAATAAAAAGCCGAAAACTCGAATACTTCGGCCACGTGATAAGGAACCCAGAGAAATATTACCTCCTTCATTTAGTTATGCAGGGTAAGATTGCCAGAAGTAGAGGTCCAGGACGAAGAAGAACATCTTGGCTCAGAAATCTTCGAGAGTGGTATCGCAAAACATCCGCTGAACTATTCCGAGCTGCGATAAACAAAGGTTTTATAGCCAATATGATTGCCAACGATCGACAATCGGACAGGGTAGCGGAAGAAGAATATAAGTTACATACAAACATCGAAAAGGGTGTGAGACAGAGATGTGTGGCTTCGCCATAACTGTTTAACTTATACATAGACGATTGTTTAAAAGATTTGAATGAGAGTGCGTATGGATTGATAGTGAATGATTTGATCGTCAAATGCCTTCTTTACGCTGATGATCGAGTCATATTAGCGTCATCTGAAGAGGTATTGCAGGTGATGGTTAATGTTATGCATGATGCCCTGGAAATCAAAGGGATGAAAATAAATGTAGAACAAGTAAATGCATTTGTGTACTTGGGTTCAAAATTTACGAGAGATGGAAAGTGTGACAGTGAAACAAATGAATGGGGCTTTATGAACAGCCAGAAAGTGTCAAAAAGGCACGTCTGGCTGTGCATAGATGTGCGTTGGTTCCTACACTTATCAGTATGGTAGTGAATGCGGGGTTAGGCAGAAGAAGCATGAAAATAGGATTAATGCTGCGGAGGTGAGTAGTCTGAGAAGTATAGCCGGAGTGACTCGGTTGGATAAAGTAAAAAATGGTAAGATAAGAGAACGCTGTGGTGTAAAAAAAGATGTGGTTACAAAGATAGATAAAGGAATGCTTAGATGGTTTAGACACGTAGAAAGGATGGATGAAGGATGGTCGAAACAAATTTATAAGGTGAGTGTGAATGGACGGAAGTCGGTAGAGGTCGACCTCGGCGAACATATCTCGATCAGATTAACCTTGTTTTGAAGAAAGGCCAGGTCAAGAGCACCAACAGCCGACGAGCATTTAGGAGAGCACTGATGAAAGAAAAGGAAGCAAAAAATGTGTGAGCAAGTGGAAGGAAGTGGTCTCTGCCTATCCCTACGGGAAAAAGGCGTGACTATATGTATGTATGTACATAAAATAAAAGTTATTGCAATATAATATTTAAGATCTGAATTAAATTTACGAATAAAATATTTATAAATTTATTAGTAATTTCCTTCCGCCAGTAGAAGGTTCAGAATACCAGTGAACCGTCTTTATCAGTTCTGAGAATTTACTGCCCACTTTTTCGAAACCCAACTAAAAATGATCGATTTTGCATTTACAAATTATTACAATTGATAAATTATAAAGTATGGATACCTTTTTTAAAATAACTTCAAACTAAGTGAGTTATTGTTAAAAAACATTGTGATGGTTTGCGTAAGTTTTTTTTTTCATTTCACGGTCGGGTGTCACCCGGCCCCTGACGCCCCCTCTTTGCTACGCCACTGCCTACTCAGATACTCTTATAAAGATAACTCATCTTCGAAAGTATATAAATCTTCAACAGAGCAAAGTAACCTCCATTAAGTATGAATTGTAAGATGGATGGGACTAAATTTAATTTAGAAAATTCGTGAAGTTGGATTCAGCAACGGGAATTAAGGAGTATTACGGATCGAACACAATGGAGATAAAACCGCTACGTACTGAGAAGAATAATTATATCAATTATTTACTTCCGTTTAACATTTTTTTTTAAAATAAATAAATAAATCAAGATAAATTGTTTACAACAACAAAAATATAGATAAGATAATAAATGATTTATATTAGCAATAAAATTATACACGTTGTTTCGCTTACACTGATATTTATCAAAAACAAATGATTGTAGATTGAAAAGGATATAAAAACGGATGTTAAAATAAATGAAGATGTCAAAAATTGCAAACAAATCACTTATTTTTAACGATGTTTCAAAAAATACCATACCACAAAACTGAGTTTTTGAGCATTTTTTGTTTTGGTTTTGTTTTTAAAGTGATCAATTCAAAGAGACTAAAAAGCTGTCGAAGCTTCCAAATAGATCTAATAATTAGCCCGCCAACAGATCGGAAAACATCGGGATATGAGCTTAGGGGTAAGGAACCTGCGAGTTTAAAGAGCGCTCTAATATAGGCCTTAATTTCTCAAACTATGTTATAAGTATGCATTAAACTTTTCATTCTTCTAGGCGTACCAATGGGTAGAGGCTTTCATTCTACGAAGGTTTCATGAGGAGAGGTTTTCCATAAGGCTTGGGTTGTTATTGCATTTATAGTATACTAGAGGACCCGGCAGACGTTGTCCTGCCTGAACGTTAGCTTGCCGCCTGCTTTGGGAATATCACTATCAAACTCAGCGACCCCAAAACTATGAATTCGTTACTAATATTATCGTTTTTAATAGTTTTTATATTTCATCCCCTTCTCTTCCCCTTTGAATAAGTGCTTACATTATTGGGAATGTCACTAACAAATTCAACAAATTTTTCAAACAAAAGTAAAAAATTAAATTTTATGAAAACATTGTCTCTTATAATTTTTTCATACAACCAATATTTCCATTGACATTTCAAAATAAAGATTCATAATGATTGATTTTTGGAAACTATGAAAATCTTAATTGTTCAATTACATTTTTTTAATAAAATTAAATTAAAATTACATTTTTATAAGATCAACAACATTTTCGATATAAATAAAAAAAAGTATACTTACAACACAAAATCCGTTGTTATTGGAAGCTCGTGTCACGTGTTGAGTACTTTTGAGGTTATAAAATCACTTGATTAACTAATCGTGCAAAATACACTCAAAATTGATAATTTAATTATTATTGATAAAATAGGAATGATTAAAAGTTAATATGAGAGTTACACTGAGATAGCAAAATAATAATTGTCAACGCTACTACTACACTTGATGCATAAACAATAATGATGGCCGACAACTGTGTAGGGAGTGAGAAAGAAAGGAGACCGGCTTCGTTCTCATCCCTACTCCGTGCTGTTTACTGGGTCAGAAGTGACACCTGTAGACATCTGGCGGGGATAACTAATTAAATGACGATTGATCAGTTTTCGACCGGAGAGGAAAAATGATTAAATTACTAAAATGGCTATTAAAAAATAAGGGTTGATCGTAGAAGGGTGAAAATTGAGGATTGTATGTATTTTTGTATGTTGTATCATAAAAAAATAGAAATTAAAAATTTTGTCTAAAAAATAAAAAAAAAAGTTTAGGGGTGGACTACCCCTAACATTTAGGGGGATGAAAAATAGATGTTGGCCGATTCTCATAGATACCGGATAAGCACAAAAAATTTCATCAAAATCGGTCAAGCCGTTTTGGAGGAGTATGGTAACTAACATTGTGACACGAGAATTTTATATATTAGATTTCAAGAATTACGTAGAGTAAAAAATTCTCAGAACACTAATTTTCGAGACCTCGAAATATATAGGCGTGCATAAGTTACAAATACTACGTTTTATTTAATATGAATAAACGTTGAAAGAATATATTTCACAAAGTGTATGATGAATGTTTTTGTAATTTGTTAGTATTTGAAATTATAGAATTATAGGTTTCTACTGTAATTTACAAATTTTAATATTTCTTAAACTACCTACCTTAAGTTTAATATATACGTAAGTTTAATATGGTGTTAAAAAATCAGAACATACATGCATACATGCATATAGTCACGCCACAGCAAGACGTTCCTTTTTTGACACTTTCTGGCTGTTTATAAAGCTATGCAGAATATCGGAACAACTATACTATAACAAAATAAAGCGAAAAATATGTAAAATATTACGATTTATTTAATTGAAACCATATAAACAATGTTGATTGGAAAAAATGTAAAATAATATTTTGAGCTACAGTTTACAGTGTTATGCTTTCTCATATTCTCTTTCAGACGAATTATCATCCGTTGCGAGATAAATTATTTATTATTGGCTTTATTCTGCTGTCAATAATATGATCAAGCTCACACATATTTTTCTCAATTTCCATAACGTGATAATATATTTTTTCCAATTTTCTGTTGTTACTTCAGATATTGATTTAAGAAAATTATTAGTCAAATCTGATCATTTATAATTTGTATTATTTCGAGCAACGTTACTTTTGACTTGAGCCCATATTAATTCAATTAAATTAAGCTCACAATTATAGGGTGTTACATACATACATACATATAGTCACGCCTTTTTCCCGTAGGGGTAGGCCGAGTCCACTTTCTTCCACTTCCGCTACGGTTCTTAAACACATATTTTGCTTCCTCTACTTTCATCAGTGCTCTCAAACACGCTCGTCGGTTGTTGGTGCTCTTGACCTGGCCTTTCTTCAAAACAATGTTAATCTTACAGTGCCCCATTCATTTGTTTTCCTGTTTCCTTTGCTCAATGTCACTGTCATACTTTTCATCTCTCGTAAACTTTGAAACCAAGTACACAAATTAATTTACTTGTTTCACTCTTTCTTTCTTAATCAGAACTTTACAGTTTGTCATGCTTTCTTCTCTTTTAAAAACCATAACTTTCGTTTTGCCTACATTTATTTTTATCCCTTTGATTTTCAGGGCATCATGCATAACATCAACCATCGCCTGCAACTCCTCTTCAGATGACGCTAATATGACTTGATCATCGGCGTAAAGAAGGCATTTGACGATCAAATCATTCATTTTCAATCCATACGCACTCTCTTTCAAATCTTTTAAACAATCGTCTATGTATAAGTTATACACATTCCGGTCTCACAGCTTTTTCTATGTCCGTGCAAGCTCTGTTTATCCTGACACAAGCAGTGGAATCCTCGTAAAGTGATTTTTGGTATAAAGATAGATGGATGAATTCCATGGAAAAGAAAATGAGCTACACGAAGTACTAATCTTACGCAGACTAAGTCGCGGGTACCATCTAGGATAACAATGTTAATATAAGACTGATTTCGTTACTATTTGTAAATTAAAATATTTTAAATTAATAAATATGTACGTTTATTTATTTTTACTGCATTATATTACGTAACTGACCGCTATCTGTGCGACATTTTAACTTTAACAGTATCAGAATGATTGTGATTGTAGACATTCAGTATAATACTCTTTTAGTTAAGTGATAAATGGTCTATTTTTAATTTTTTCACTGCTCTATAATTACAAGTTAGTTCCATACTTGATAAAATCACTATCAACTATCGCAAAAATCACAATTAGGTTATTATTACTCTACGTTATTCTTGAAATATACTATAATGAAAATAAGTAGATAAAGAAGCAGCGCTCCAAATATGAAAAAATACTTCAACCTTTCCTTTATTCAAGCTTTGTATAAATTGTTAGTAGATTGGTTCACAGAGTTAACTTTGTCTCGAAAAATAAATCCAAATTGTACCACTAAATTATATCACTGAATGATAATGGAACGTTTTGAATATTCTAAATTTTATTTTCAAGAGTAATAAATAATATCAACTGTTTGTACATTTATTACCAAAATTATTATTTTACAGAATTTATTGTGTATTATTTTTTATTGTTCACTCTGATATTTTTTCAAAAAAAAAGTGAATGGTATATGTGTTATAAATAATTTGATATTGTTTAATAATTGCATTTCATAAATCAGTTGCGGTAAATAAAAATTGCTTATAAATTTTTAAGTTATAACTAAAAACAAAGTTTTTTATTGTATGACCAATTAGGATAGTTTAACATTTATATATTTTTTACATTAAACTTGACTTCAGTCTTTCATACTTATAAAGTTTGGATAAACATTCGTCTTCTGGGACTATCAATACAAAAAGATTATTGGTTTTACGTCGGAATAATTATCAGGAAAAGACGTATTAAATCACTAAATAATTTCAATCGATAAACAACATCACCATAACCAAATAATTTATGTTAGATACATACATATAGTTAAACCTTTTTCCTTTATGGGTAGGCACCATTTTTTTCTACTTGGTAAAATTCTCACACACATCTTTCGCTTTTTCTACTTTCATCAGTGCTCTCATACATGCTCGACGGTTGATGGTACTCTTTACTTGGCTTTTATTTTAAAAGTGATCATACCTAAATATGTTTCGTCAATCTCAACTCGTTTTGCAGTTGAATATACCATTTTGAAAGTATTCAAAAAATACCCTAATTGATTTACTAACATCAATGTTAAACAAACTGTTTTAGAATTAAATTAGATACTATTTTTTTGTAAAATTCGTTTTGATTTACTTTTGATGTGACAGAAAAAATTGTGCTACACATGGTACATTTCCTATTTTAAATTAAGGGGTTGGGGAAGTGGAGGGAAGGGGGTTAACAAATGACAGATTCTGTATCGTAAAAATGTGTCCTCCTTGGAACAAAAATCGACGTGTTTCAACATTTTCTTTAATTCTTATGAATTCTGCCAAATATCGGGGTAAACTGTCATCTGTGGCCAATAACCATATAGTTTACCTTATTTTTTGAACTTATGGTTAAATAAATATAAACATCTACATTTATTTAAATTAGATAGAGAAAGATACTTTTATATATTGTTTTTCTTATATTTATCAGACCCAATTTGTTTCCAGAAATATCAAGGTCTATTTTTTAGTTGAAACGAACCTATCCTTCGTTATATTTATTTGATCAAATAAACACAATTCACCTTTCCTTTGTCTTTGCATTCAGTTGACCTGTATCCTTTTGTATGTTCTGCCTTTTGTTTTCGGTCTTTTGACATACTGCATTATGTATCATGGCTTTTCAACCGAAAACTAGTAAACGTTATTGTATAGTGCCGCAAAACATAAAGCGACAAACTAATAGCTTCAGTTCAATTAATTACGTATTACTTCTGCATTTGTGTAACATATTTTCCATGTTAATAAAAGTGTAGGTTTATAAATAAAATGGTTACTGTTGAATGTTAAAGTAATGGATAACGTAAAGAATAATGAGATAAGGGAACGCTGTGGTGTGAAAGAAAATATGTTAACAAAGATAGATAAAGGAATGCTTAGTAGTTTGGACACGTAAAAATGGATAAAAGAATATTGACGAATTAGATTTATAAGGCGAGTGTAAATGGACAAGTCGGTAGTGGTCAACCTCGGCGAATGTATCTCGATTGGATCGACACTTTTTTGAAGAAAGGTCAGCTCAAGAGTACCAACAACCGACGAGCATGTATGAAAGCGCTGATTGAAAGTGGAAGAAGCGAAGGATGTGTGTCCTATCGATCACTTTCGGTGAATGATACAAATAGACTCAGGCAGGAACAGGTTGATTTCATCAATCGAGATCTTGAAGCAATCGTCGACTGGGGAACCAACAATCTTGTTCAGTTCAACGCCCAGAAAACACAAAGCGCCAGGTTTTCCAAAAAAGTGAATTTCTTAAATCATTCCATCACAATGTCTGGACATACCCTTAAATCAAGTACCTCCATCTCGATTTTGGGAGTCACGGTGTCTAATAATATGTCTTGGCATGACCATGTTGCTAGCCAGAGGCTACGTTTTCTGTGGAAAGCTAGAAAGTTTTTTACTCCTGACCAACTGTTGACGACGTACAAGGCTCAAATCCGACCTATACTGGAGTATTGCTCGCATATTTGGGGTTGAGCACCAAGCATTCTCTTCGTCGTCTAGATTCCATTCAAAAAAAGGCCATTTGGTAGATAAACAGCTCGACTCTTACAAATACCCTTTACCCACTAGAACATAGAAAAAGAGTTGCAGACCATACATTACTCTACAGATATTTCCATGGCAGATGCTCCAAAGAAATAAAAACTCTTTTACCACCACTGGCCACATTCGGCCGAAGAACTCGGCACTCTCATGATTGACACTACAAGGACCAATCTTCATCAAGATTTCTTCTTTTACAGGGCTGCTACAGAATGGAACAAGCTTCCAAAATTAGTTTTTCCAAAGAACTGTGACCTGCAAATTTTCAAAAAGTGGGTTCACAATCATCTCCTTTAAATAATCTCTCCCCCTTCTAATAGTCGCAGTGCGGGCCGTCCGTTGCCCACACGATAGGTCTAACCTTTTTGCGTGACTATATGTATGTATGTATTAGTAAACCATCTTTAAATTCCTCAATCCAGTGTCGACTCTGACACAAATAGCAGAGCAACTACCTGTTTTAAGCTCCTGTACTTAGTCCTGACTTTAAAAATGAACAAACATAATTGGAATGTGCTACTTTCACATGCATGCACGTGCCATAGTCACAGTGGCCGCTCAAATGTAAAAATGCTCATCATCATTTTTTAAACTTCTGGGCTTTATCGAGAAGAGGGCTATTCTCGTATACAACGCACCAGGTTTGACAAGGAATCTTTTTTCGTTAACCCACTATCTTTTTTTACTGATACTTTCTTTGACCATTTTCTAATTTCCGTATTTTTTCTTCTCGTAATAAAACAAGATCATGTCAGATCTGTTATCTGCCTTCTTGTCCAGCTGTCATACCAACGTTTTGTGGGCATACCTACTGGAGGTTTCGAATCCTAATGTATCTATGTTGCGTATTCTGTCATAAGGTGTAGTTCCCTTTAATCTTCGTAATATCGGCAAGTTTTAAACAAACTTAAAAACTTACAAATACCCACATCGATGTTTGCATGTAGAAACTTTTTTAATATTAAATATACCTACTTCTTTTCTTACTTAAAACTTTTAGTAATGTCTCCATTAAAAACATACCTATTTATAACATGATACAAACCAGCACGGGGGCTAGTCTATTATTCATACATATTTTATTTGATATAGTAGATTTTATCCAAACGAACTAATTCGTGTCAACCGGCGATATATCCATAAAAATCGGATATGCCACAGTACAGACATGTTAAGCATATTGTAGTGAAAATAAATCCACCCTGCTGAAATTTATAATAACTCACAAAAAATATTTTATAGAGAACCTCAAACGTACTGTACTAATTTGTATTTGTCCAAACCGCAATAATAATAGTTTATTATGCTTGTTCGTAGTAAAAATAATATACAGAGTGGGCCATAAGTCAATATTTTATTATCAACGCACAAATACTAGTTGTAACGGGAAATTTGATTATTAGTGGAACATCAGGTCATCGTCAGAGCCTGTCCTGGCAGTTCCGTTTAATTATTTGAATTTTAAAGCCTTAACTGGTCGTGTTGAGTTTTTATAAGGCGTTACATTACATTAAATTACAATCTTGCGGTTGTGCCTTTGGTATCGGCACCTATGTCACCTAGATCTTTTGATCCTCTGTGACTACCGCTGTGTCTTCAGGGCATCAGAATTCTAGTCCGCTGAATTTGGCAAACCTTAGGATTTCTGTTGCCCCTGTCTCTTTTAGATCGCTTGGATCCATAATCATACGGCCCCAGGTTTGATACCTGTACAACGCTAGCATCGAGCAGAGACACAGAATTTGTATACTGCTTTCCTCCTCGTCTCCGCATAATCGACAGTTTTTCTCGGCCGCCAGCTTGAGTTTGAAAAGGTGCGCTCTTAGTGCGATGTGTCCTGTAAGCAGGCCAAGCGTGCTGCTTAGTCTACTCCGGTCCATCGTCCAGAGTGCGTCAGCCCTCTTCTGAAGAGGTCTCTTCATCAGCTGCCTTATTGTTTTGATGTTCTGCAGCCAGTATTTGCATTCCACTGAGCAATATGTTCTTATTCAAGGATTAATTTCAATAAATATTTTGCTTCGGCAATTGGCATTTGACCAACTGGCTTCTTGGTTCCACCAGGGTCCAGTTTCTTGCTAGTTCATCGGCTACCTCGTTGCCGTTTATCCCTGTGTGCCCAGGAACCCATGTAAGAGTGACTTTGTTTACCGTCGCTAACTCAGTGAGGGCTTGCATGCAGTCCCACACCACCGATGATGTTGTGGTGTTACTCACGAGGGTCCCAATGGCCGCTTCTTCTGCCAAACCCAACATTTACTACCATACATAAGTGTAGGAACCAACACACCTCTATGTACCAGCCAGACGTGCCTTTTTTGACACTTTCTGGCTTTTCATAAAGCTATGCAGTCCCCCATTTATTTGTTTTCCTGCCAACATCCTTCGCTCAATGTCACTGTCATAGTTTCCATCTCTCGTAAACTTTGAGCAAATAAAAAATCGGCCGTACGTTTTAATCGGTACCGATTCACCTTGTTCAAGCTACCTTGAAAGCCAGTCTTTACTAATATTACGTGGCATAAATTTTGTTGCTGCTTAGAATACGATGAGTAGTATGCTGAGAGCCAGTAACAAAATGGCAACCAAAAATCGGCTGGTTTTTTCGACCAGCGATATAATTGTTTGTAAATGTGTAAGCTCTGTCGATTAATTAAAAATATAAGTACCAATAAGTTTTTGAGATCAACTTTAATGTTTTATTTTAGAACCTCAAGATACAAATTATGGCTAATATTTAGTTGCCATTTTGTTGCTAGACCTCAGCATAATGCTTATCAATATTCTAAACAACAACAAAGTAAATCAGTCATCAAAGTTAAAAATAATTTGGTATCAATGTAGCATAAACAAAAAAAATGTTACTGAAAAAACTGTCTAATCTATAGTTGCCATTTTGTTGCTGGATCTTAGCATTTTGCTTATTAATATTCTACTACTAATAATAATATTGAGCTGGGGGGCGGTTCCTAAACCCGCCAGCGGCACTTATATTCTAAGCAGGAACAAAATTTATTGCCACTTATTATTAGTAAAAATGACTATTAAAACTAGCATGAACAAGGTACAGTGCAACAATGTAGCTTGGCGGGCGAAGATCACAAAATCTGCGCACAACGAAAATATTCGAATAACGATCCGATCGGCGACGACAAAATTTTCAGTAATCGTGAGTCTCAAGTACAATCGGAGAAAAAAATTTATGAATGTGAAGTATATTCAGCCGAATATTTGTTATTTTAGAGGCTAGTCGCCCGTCAAGCTACTTCTGTTGGACTGTAAATCATACCCTCTATGCACAGTCAGTTCTGCCTTTTTTGACACATTCTAAATGCTCATAAAGTTGTGTAAAGCACCATTCATTTGTTTTTCTGCTAACACCCTTCACCCAATATCACAGTCATAATTTCTGTATCTCGTAAACTTTGAACCCAAATACACAAAATCATTCACTTGTTCCACTCTTTCTCGTTCAATCAGCACCTCGCAGTTTGTCATGGTTTGATTTTTAGCATAATGCATAATATTAACCATCGCCTGCAACTCCTCCTCAGATGATGCTAATATGACCTCATCATCGTCGTAAAGGAGGCATTTGACGACTTCATTCCTAATCTTTTAAACAATTGTCTATGTATACGTTAAACAGCCATAGCAAAGCCACACATCCCTGTCTAACACCTGTTTCGATGTTATACCACTCTGTTTATATATATATATATATATATATATATATATATATATATATACGGATTTCTACGGCTGTCGCCCTCTCTCCGTCCCCAGTGTCCATATTCTCCTTGGTTAGGTTTCTTGTTTCCATCGCTTCATCTATTCCATCCCTCCAGCTTTTTCTAGGTCTTTCTCTCTTTCTCCTCTCCGGCAGTATCCATTCTAACACTCCAACACCAAGTCGGCTGTTTTTTCTTAACTTGGTCCGAAATATTCTTTTCCATCTCCTCGTTTTTTATTCTATCCTTTCGTGACACTCCACAGCTTCTTCTTTAAAAATCCATTTCAGTTGCAATTAGTTTTCACTTCAGTAATTCTGTTATATCCCATATTTCTGCTCCATACGTTATCACACTTTGAACAAAACTTTCATATAGTCGCTTTTTTGTTGTTCTCCTTATATTCTTTTCCCAAAGGATTAAATTTAGATCTATGATTTTTCTACCTTTATTATTTCTTTCTGTTATCTCATCCCTGCTATTGCCCTCCTTATTAAATACAACCCCTAGGTATTTGGACTTTCCTACTCCTTTTATGAATTTATTTTCTGAGAGAAGATTATTATGGTTATTTGTGCCTATTGCCAGGTATTCGCATTTACTCATGTTCATTGATAGACCAG
Source organism: Agelastica alni (assembly GCA_950111635.1). Lineage (NCBI taxonomy): Eukaryota > Metazoa > Arthropoda > Insecta > Coleoptera > Chrysomelidae > Agelastica > Agelastica alni. Next base: position 86,834,487 of record OX467708.1, read on the forward strand.
CTTTTTCGTATTTCTCTTTCAGTTTTTAACCATATACCCCAAATCGTCTTCATCCTCTGCTATCGCAACTTGATCGTCAGTAATGCTGGGGTCCCCCAGGGTTCCATCCTGTCCCTCACCTTATTTCTTTTACACATCAACGACCTCTTGATAACCATCACGAACCCCATTTACAGTTTCGCAGACGATACCACACTTGTCTCAACTTTCACATCCTACCGATCACTTTCGGTGAATGATACAAATAGTCTCAGACAGGAACAGGTTGATTCCATCAATAAAGATCTTAAAGCAATCGTCGAGTGGGGAACCAACAATCTTGTTCAGTTCAACGCCCAAAAAATACAAAGCGCAACGTTTTCCAAGAAAGTGAATTTCTCAAATCATCCCATCACAATATCCGGAAATACCCTTGAACCAAGTCCCTCCATCTCGATTTTGGGAGTCACGGTGTCCAATAATATGTCTTTGCATGACCATGTTGCAAACTTCGCAATGTCGGCAAGCCAGAGGCTAGGTTTTCTGTGGAAAGCCAGAAAGTTTTTTACTCCTGATCAACTGTTGACGACGTACAAGGCTCAAATCCGACCTCTACTGAAGTATTGCTCGCACATTTGGGGTGCAGCACCAAGGCATTCTCTTCGCCTTCCATTCAGAAAAGAGCCATTCGCTTGATAAACAGCTCAACTCTCACAGATACTCTTCACCCTCTAGAACATAGAAAAAGAGTTGCAGACCAGTCATTACAGATATTTCCATGGCAGATGCTCCAGAGAAAAATAAAACTCTTGTACCACCATTTGCCACATTCGGCCGAAGAACTCGGCACGCTGATCAGTCTCACACATTTACTATCAAGCTTGACACTACAAGTACCAATCTTCATCAAGAATTCTTCTTTTACAGGGCTGCTACGGAATGGAATAAGCTTCCAAAATCAAAAGTATAAACTATAGAGCGTGTCATCTCCCACTCTCAGTCCTATTTGTGCACACTTTCTTGTCCACCCTCTAAGGGATCGGTCAAGGTAAATTTTAAAAAGAATAGGGATAGACAGCACACCTGTCTGAGTCCCTTGGAGGTCTTAAAACTCTCGTGTCAGGCTTGTTCCTAGCTTCACTCTTGCAAAATTGTCCCTATAGTAGTTTTTAGTGGCCTGTAGTAGAGTCGGTCTAATCTCTAATTCCTCCATTCTTTTGCATAGTTGTGATATCGGGACGCTATCGTAAGCCTTTTCTAGATCAATTAGGGCTATATGCGTTTCTCTGCCTCTTTGCATACGCTTCTCTAAGGCTATTTTAAGGGTGAAAAGATTGTCGATTGTTGAGCGACCCGCTCGGAATCCAGCCTGTTCTTCAGGTTGTTTATCTTTAATATGGTCTGTATATGCTCCGTTTAAATTTTCGACTATGCTTCGTGCGGAAAAAACCTGATCGATGCATATTCCAACCTACAGCAATATCTATCTCGGTTTATTTATTTTATCAATGAGAATTCCGTCTCAAGCTAACAAGAACAGTATTCAACTAAAAAAAATCCTCCGATTTATTAAATTAAATTATTAGCAACAAATTTCTTCATAATAATAGATCTGATTTTCATTAATTTTAGCATTAATTTCATTAATTAGCATTAAACTCTTGTGTTATATGTGTTTAATCAATGCTAAATTTTCACTGCTAGCTTGAAGGAGTTAGTTTATTACACCAGTTCTTGTATGTAGTTAGACAGCATCTTCGTCAAATATTCACTGCAAATTATGAATTAATTGACACTTAATGAGAATTTCAAGCGAAAAAATAACAATTTTTTATAAAAATTAAACTATGGGAAAATAAAAAAAACTTGGTACCATAAATAAAGAGTTATCGTTGTTAGTTGTGTTAAATCAAAAATAGACCTAGTTAGTATCACGAGATATCAAATAATAAATTCTTTCATTTGTTTCGCATATTTATTTTTTTAAAAATAAAAAGTAATTCCTATAAATAATATGTTTGTTTTAAATATATCATTCATTAATATAAAGAGGAAAGAATTATATTGGAAAGAATGATTTAAAATAGGAACATAAACGCACGTTTTAATAGACGAATAAAAACACCGCTAAAAAATTCGAATTTTGTGTGACTGTCAGATTTAAATAATGCATAAAAATAAAAGTAAACATTGTTTAACTAATTCTAATAAATAATAAAGGAATTGTACCTTGAAAAGCTGCTTCGAATTGAAGTTTTTCGGCGTCGATCTCGTGTCCACTGCACTCTACCATCAATATCAGCCCCACTAGCCCCATTAGGGCCCCCCAGCCCTTCATATAAACCATGTCCGAAGCACTTTAAAGGGCCTGCATGATGAATGCCGACCCTTGTCCCGTATTAGGCCCCAGAGACCGTTAAAACGCTTTACTAGCACATTACGCGCACTGTCACACAAAATTATTTCAAATTATTAATGAAGTCATCAACTGTTGAATGCACCAACACCATGAGTTTGTTATTCTTTGGTCATAATATAGTGTCGCGGAGGGTCGCTCTCATCTACACACGCATTCGTCTATGTGGGGTTTTGTATGCCCTTCTGTCAAGTATGGAAGGTTGAAATAGTACACTGTGCTTTCGCGGCGGTTCAATAAGTTGTGGAGAAGGAGAAATGCGATCGAATTGACGGCAGCGACATCAACGGGAAATTAGTAGGCACAACGTGAAACTCTATAGCAGACTCGCGCCATCTGGAAAACTCCGACGAGGGTAGAAAAATTAAGGGTTGTCCGTGTAGCAGGAAACTGTTTTCGCTAGAATAAACGGATTTTATACAAAAAGATGGCTTCATAAAAGTGTTTCGACTTTCTCTTACCGTTAATTAATATTCCTTCGTGTGTGTGTGACTTTTTTGTGATCTTACCAACACTTTACGATAAATTAATAGAACTTAATGATTCTCTACTCGTATGTACTTCATCTACACGTTGGGACTTTGAATCTGGATCATAGGATTTAACATAGGAAAACAAACATCTGTAAATATTGACTCAAGGCTTAGGAGTCTTTACGCTGAATGTTTAAAATGCAAATACCTCAAAAACTAATAGAGTTACATGAAATAAGCAGGACTACCATTTTTATTCAAAATTGAGCTGCCTCTTAGATTTTCTAGTCATTTTATCCATAACTCATTAGGCAAAAAAGATATGTTGTAATTTACCTAAGTAACAGGGTGTAACTAACGCCCTGTAAAAATAGTGCAAAATTCGCCATAAAATTCGTAATTTTCATGCCAAAAAACATAAAGTTGCCAATTTTCAAGACGATGCTGCTTAAAATCACAAAATTATTAAAAAATTTCAAATTAAAATTCCAACTTTAACTACCCCGTAAATCTGCAACATTTGTATAAGACATGTTAAGCTCAATCGCCATATTTTGGTGTGTTGTATCTCCAGTTCAGAGATTGTCCATTCTTAATGAATCACCCTGTATATGGTTTATCTTTATGTCCTAGACGTGCTTTCTCATAATCTGACGATTATCTGGAGAGATTTGCCTAATCTGACAATTAAATTTGAAATGTTGATCTGATCGAGATATGTTCTCCGAGGTCGACCTCTACCGACTTGTCCATTCACATTCGCCTTATAAATTTGTTTCGTCAATCTTCCATCATCCATCCTTTCTACGTATCCAAACTATCTAAGCATTCCTTTATCTATCTTTGTAACCACATCTTCTTTTACATCACAGCGTTCTCTTATCTCACTATTCTTTACTTTATTTAACCCAGTCATTACGGCTGTACTTCCCAGACTACTCATCTCCGCAGCATTATTTCTATTTTCATGCTTCTTCTGCCAAACCCAACATTCACTACCATACATAAGTGTAGGAACCAACACACCTCTATGCACAGCCAGACGTGCTTTTTTTGACACTTTCTGGCTATTCATAAAGCTATTCAGTGTCCCATTCATTTGTTTTCCTGCCAACACCCTTCGCTCAATATCACTGTCATACCTTTCATCTCTCGTAAACTTTGAACCCAAGTACACAAATTCATTTACTTGTTTCACTTTTTTTCCCTCAATCGAAGCTCCACAGTTTGTCATGCATTCTTTTCTTTCAAAAACCATTACTTTCGTTTTGCTTACATTGGAAATAGTTTGGAAATGTATTGTAAATAATATCATGCCACGAACGAGTCTGTGTAATCAGCTTTGATGGCATCATGGCAACAGAAACCAGAGTGGGGACGGAGTGGGAGAGTAATAGATAGAGAAAAAGTGAGAAAGGAATAGAAACGTGGAGAGGGGAATATAGACTTCACCATTACGCAGCTGCACGCATTAAACTTTAGTTATTGACGAATTTTTGTTATATCCGCTTGTGGAAATCGTCAGATTATATATTTTTCGTTATCCTTGAATTATTTCCTTCAAAATAAAAAAAAAATTAGCCGCGCTCAAGAATGTCGAGTTGACGTTTTTTTTTTACAACTTTGTAGTCCTCCCCTTTTTTTACGTCACTCTCAAATTGTCAGATTAGTGGAATATACACTTGTTAGCATGTAATTTACTCACCCTACCTTAATCTGACGCGCTCGAGAATTTCTGATGATCAATTTTTTTTTACTAATCTGACCTTTTATCCTTGACGGGCGGCCATATATATGGAGCTCATATTTGGTGGATGTACTAAACCGGGTACAAGGTATCCACCTGTATATTTATCTGCCGTGCTTTAGTAAGTCCCGAAATCCCCGCTTGGGCTCCCCTACTATTATTCTTGCTTGTTCCATATCGGATTGGAGTGATAAATAAAATGTTACTCAAATATTTTTTATTCACAGTCAACATTCAACAACTAACAACTATGTAAAAATCTGTACTTAAATATAAAACAAAAATAAGGATTATTTAAAAAATTAAACACATTGTGTAAAATCAGAATATTTAACATCTAATTTATTTACATTATAATATATACCGTGTGTAACAGGATCATGGTACACCCCCTGTATCTCCTTTAGTTTTGAAGGTAATTGATTGAAATTTGGGATATCCCATATACATAATAATCGGCACTTTTTGATTCACAAATGATTTTTTTTTCACTTCCGGTTTTACATTTCTGAAATCTGCATAATTTTTTGAATCCAATGATACCACATAAGTGACATTTCAAACGTCAGTATTTTTGATAATGGTCCTGTGCGATGGCCTCCAAGGTCACCTGATTTGACACCTCTTGATATCTTTGTTTGGGGCCATTTAAAAAACATTGTCTATGCAACCGCTGTTACAACCCGTGAAGACCTGGAGTTGCGAGTAAGACGCGCAATTAATAGTATAACGGCCCAGCAATTATTAGCGAACGTTCTTCAAGAAACAGCTATGCGAGTTCAGAAGTGCATTGACGTTAATGGACAGCATTTCGAACAATTGTTGTAGTTTTGTGTTCATTTTTTGTATTTCAAAGCCACCTTAGTAATTTCTTAGCATTAAATTAGAACAAAGTAATTGTATTATCTTATTTTTTTTTAGCTGTAATTTTGATTGTATTTATCGCACATTTTATTAGCAGGTATGAATAAATTCCTTATTAATAGTACTAATAAATGGTACCACGGTACCAATATGGTTCCATTTGAAAAAATTAAGTTTTACCCCAAAATCGATTACGATGAACTTTATTTGCTCATAAAAAACGCAATTTAGTATTTTTGACGGGATTTCGATTTTTCTAGCATTAGACGGGTAAATTGGAATAAATCGGGACCATCATGGCACACTTAAATGGAAAACTAAAAATTGAATTATCAAAAATATTGACGTTTGAAATGTCACTTATGTGGTATCATTGGATTCAGAAAATTATGCAGATTTCAGAAATGTAATAATATACAGGGTGTTCTATTTAAAAATCGAAAGTTGGTATCACTTCCGGCGAAACCGGAAGTGAAAAAAAATCATTTGTAAATCAAAAAGTGCCGCTTATTATGTATATGGGATATCCCAAATTTCAATCAATTACCTTCAACACTAAAGGAGATACAGAGGGTGTACCATGATCCTGTTACACACGGTATAGATAAGTAGTCTAAATACTGTTTTCGTTAGTTACAAGAGTGCGTCAAAAGGGGCAGTACTTAAAAAGGATTCACAGCAGTAATGCAAAATCAAAGGGATAAATTTCAAAGTTATTCTCATTTTGTAAGTAATACTTAATAATAAAAAATGCGAAGATAGAAGTATTGCAAATATAACTAAGCGGTCCATATGTATAAAATAAATTAATTTTTAGCGTTATTATGTATTTGTTGAAAAAAATACTGAAACAGGTCGATTTCTATTGGCAATTTGACAATTTCTCAACTTTTACATCCTATCGATCACTTTCGGTGAATGATACAAATAGACTCAGGCAGAAACAGGTTGATTTCATCAATAGGGGTCTTGAAGCAATCGTCGAGTGGGGAACCAACAATCTTGTTCAGTTCAACGCCCAGAAAACACAAAGCGCCATGTTTTCCAAGAAAGTAAATTTCTTAAATCATTCCATCACAATGTCTGGAAATATCCTTGAATCAAGTACCTCCATTTCGATTTTAGGAGTCACGGTGTCTAATAATATGTCTTGGCATGACCATGTTGCTAACATTGCAAAGTCAGCAGGCCAAAGGCTGGGTTTTCTGTGGAAAGCTAGAAAGTTTTTTACTCCTTATCATTTGTTGACGAGGTACAAGGCTCAAATCCGACCTCTACTGGAGTATTGCTCGCACATGTGGGGTTCAGCACCAAGACATTCTCTTCGTCTTCTAGATTCCATTTAGAAAAGGGCCATTCGGTTGATAAACAGCTCAACTATCACAGATACCCTTCACCCACTAAAACATAGAAGAGTTGCAGGCCAGACATTACTTTACAGATATTTACATGGCAGATGCTCCAGAGAAATAAAAACTCTTACACCACCACTGGCCACATTCAGCCGAAGTGCTAATTGTCAAGAAATGAATGGTGATCATTTTGAACATTTAATTTAACGTAAAATAAATTGAAACATACTTCCTAAACATTATGTTACATTAATTTCTTCATTTTACGTAAAATATCGACATTTTACCTTTTTAAAATAAATATTTATATTCATGATTGCACCAAATTTAAAAAACTAAATATTGCTGAACAGAGAATAAAAATTCCTTTCAAACAAGGTGCCATACGACCCCCCCTCTCATTTAAAATTTTTGCTGGGGTGCTCATAGTACAGAGGGGGTGCAAGAGGGCGTGTAACGGAAATTTTTCCTCCTATTTTTAATAAGAATTTTTCAAAGCTAGTCCTGGTATCAAGCCGTTCCATCGAGCGTTTTATCGACTAATGTAGATAAAATTTAAATATTTAAAAGCATTTGAAGGCACGAGTGGATGACGGTGTTATGTTACATTTTTTCAAAAATTTTGTTTTTTGTATGAATGAAGGTGTTATGTACCTATCTTTCATATGGCACCATTGGAAAACCAATATATTGACTTATGAATGAATGAAGGAGTTATGTTACAGTTTTTGTACAAAACCTTTTGGAATTAGGTGTTACGGTATGTTAACACATTTATTCACAGGAAACTTATAATTTAAGATTACAGATAACATAACGTCTTCTTCCATGTCGTGTACTGTCAGATTAAGTCAGATTGCATCAGACGAGAAGTAAACATCGTGTCGTTTTGTATCGTGATTTCTTGCTAAATATTTTACCACAGTGTGACAAAATTTGTTTCAGAGGTCAATTAATGGTAAAGCTTGTAGAACAACAAAAAGTTTCTAAACAGATAGACGAAAAGCGTGTGTTTGATGAACCTGAATCATCGATATGGCTCAACATTTTAGAACAATTCCGGATCTACCTGATAAACTGCGCCTGACCAATAAAAAAAAAGGATGAACTACAGAAAACAGTAAGATTTAGAGATGGGATAAGGGCAATCTTTTTATTTTATACTACTTTTAAACTATAAAATTTTAAATTCATATTATTTTTTTTTGTTCTCTTTCAGCAAATTGTTTTTTTAAATTTTTAATAAACCTTTATGTATACTTGTAGGTTTTTTTTAGTTATTTCTAAATGATAAGAACAAAGTTTTTACAACCTTAAAGCCGAAGTACGTTGATTATTAAACCCGTTTTGTGGTACTAAATTAAAATAATACGATTGGATTTGTTTGGGGTTAATTCATTTTTAGTGAACATTCTTTATAAAATTAGTTGACGCCCTTACGTGGTTAGTAATTTTAGTTTTTTAGTTAGTTTGATATATTTAGAAAAAAATAGGGTTGTGTAGATCCGTGAACTGATTTATAAACCCCCTCAAATTTAATTTAATCGAGAAATCAAGGAGTCATGGAACCCTGAGTATAATATTTTGATATTTTTCCTTGGAGTTACTTAGTTAATAAATAATTTAAACGTTTAAATTAAAATTTTAAAATACATTATATTTCATTTGTTTAATTAATATTAAGTTCTTGATTCTTATTCATATTCATACAATTAGTTAAAAATATTATAAAATTCTTTTTCAGTATTTAGACCTTTAGCTCTTTATTAAATCATCAATTTATTATTTTTTCTTACACATTTTTGGTAACATTTAATTAGATAATATAATTTAGTTTAAACGGGCATTAGTATGAAACTATTCGTTACACAATTGACGCCCAACATTTGGGGGTAAATAATTTTTTCGTTACACAATTGGCGCCCAACATCGGGATAAATAGTTCTTCATTGCGCTCACGTTGGGCGACAAATGTCGTTACAGGTGGTAATAATTTTATACCGTTAATTGTCAAATCATCAATAGAAATCAACCTGTTTTAGTTTTTTTTAACAAATACATAATAATAACGCTAAAAATGTATTTATTCCATATATATGGACCGCATAGTATATAAAGTGTGAATGCTAGAAAAAATCCAACGACGTCTTTATGTGACACAATTTTATTAACACGAGAAATAAAAATAGCAAAATATTACTATTTTTTCTTTAGTTGGATTTAAAAAAAATGGAGTAGTCAGAGCTTCTGTTAAAAAAATGTGCACACTAAATTAACAATATATTCAAATTCTATCTTAATTTTTAAATGTAAGTAACACCAATAATTTACCCTGAAGGTGACACGAAAATTCAAAAATAAAATTCAGGTTACGATCTCTTAATAATTTGCGTTAGCGGGTCTCAAAATGTTGGTTAGCATTAAAGTTCTACTTTTTCAAGTACTAAACAGGACCTTAATAATTTTTTATTTGACCCCATTTAGTTTGTTTGTTTGTTCATAACGACGCACCGCGCCTTGCACCGCAGGTACCATTCGGTCCCTAGTCCTTAACAGGAGTATTTTTCTAACAACTAAACTAAGCAAAATTTGAAAATTAAAATGGGTTATTTGATCTGAAAACTTTTGTCTGTAACGTTAGTTTTTCAGATCGGTGCTACTTCAATTAGCACTCATAAGATGAAAATCTCAATTCTATTGTTTTACCGATAATTTCGGCATAATATCGGTTGGATTTTTTTTGCAATGGAAAAAAAACTTTGTGAAATAAATTATAAATTAAAAAGTGCTTGGTTTTTAGTTTTTTTAATTGTGTAACTGGCACCTCTCATTTCTTATTCCAAAGTCTTGACTCCTGCAGCTATGTACTTTTCGCGAATGGCCATTTGTCTTGGATTGGTGCAAAGACAGTTATGAGAATCAGCGCCAACGTTAAAACCACGATTGCGATTATGTATATAACCAAGATTATTTTTCTGCATGTTGAAAACTAAAAGAAAAAAAACAGAATATTGTCACAAATAGAAGTTACGCTAGTCACACAGCTTTCTACTGTTAAGTAAATCTAAAATAATCCAGGATCGTGAATCGTTTGCAGATTGTTAAGTCACGTGGCTATTTTAATTATCACGTGCTGTATACCATTTGAAATACTTAGTGATTTAATTAGTGATTTGTATCCCAATGTATTTAATTTATTTTGTGTATGAATAAATCAAAAACTCACCCTTGCATCAAGATTTCTTTCATTGTAAAGAGAATTTCGTCCTGATCCTCCGAGATCTTTCATTGGAAAAGAGGATACCCTGCTATCCGATGATTTGTCCGACGCACAATACAAGATCTAAAAAACATTTTTATTCCTTAACTTTTTAAATCGGATTCTTTTAAAAAAAAACTATGGTTAATATTAAAAAACAAATAATTCAAAGTAGCAGATACTTACTGATAGTAACAAATGTGAAACAAAATGTAATACTACGTAGGCTACTATGATGTAATCAACTTCTTCTGGTAATTCAGCTTTTGTTAATCTGACAGCGAAAAATATGGTGACAACTGAAAATTAAACAATTATATTTATATGGGGTGGCCAACCGAAAATGAAACAGAGCCATTTGCAGGAACCTCGTCAACTACATTTTAGAAATTCGCTCAGACCCGTCGATTTTTAATTAAAAAGGGACACTCTTTTCCGGTATTTTTGACTCCACTACTTTCAACCCCAAGCGAGGGTAAGAATTACCGCAAATTTTTTAAATGGCATTGGGGGTCGAATAAGATGTCTTTTGAAAGCTCTGACAATTCTCTTTACTTAAAATTTTAACAATAACCATTGATAACGACCAACAGTATTTATGTAAATAGTGAAAATAAACGTTAGTGCGGGAAAAAAGGTGTTACTGTGACTGGTTGATTCTTTATGATTATATGATTATTTAATCAAGGGTTCAAAATGATTTGATTTTATCTGAGAAGTAATTATACAGGGTGATTCATTAAGAATGGGCAATCTCTGAACTGGAGATACTACACAACAAGATATGGCGATTGAGTTTAACATGTCTTATACAAATGTTGTAGGTATACGAGATACAGGGTATTTAAAGTTGGAATTTTTATTTGAAATTTCTTAATTAAGCAGCATCGTTTTGAAAATTGGTAATTTTTTGTTTTTGGCATGAAAATTAATAGTTTTATGCTGAATTAAGCACTATTCATACAGGGCGTTAGTAACACCCTGTTACTTAGGTAAATTACAACATATCTTTTTTGCCGAATGAGTTATGGCTAAAATGACTAGAAAATCTAAAAGGCAGTTTAATTTTGAATAAAAAAGGTACTTTTGTTTATTTCATGTAACTCTATTATTTTTTGAGTTATTTGCATTTTTAACACTTATTGACATGTTAAGCTCAATCGCCATATTTTGGTGTGTAGTATCTTCAGTTCAGAGATTGCCCATTCTTAATAAATCCCCCTATATTATCTGTAAAGGTGAGTTAATTCCATAGTAAATGCCGCATTCAATTAATTTGTTTTGTTTTGGAAATAATTTGTCTGTTTATGCAGAAAACGGACAAACATAAAATCTATATTTCCTAATAATTAATACAAACTGAGCTACAGTGTTTAATGACATTTGAGACTCTAATAGAATGTGCAGAACAATATTTTTAAACGGGATATTATGACATAGAAACGTTTACATGATCCATTAGATTTTTAAATAAAATTTGGTGAGAAATGTAATAGTTAAAGTGGAATTAGTTTTTTTTATTCATATTGCTACGAATTTTTAGTTCTTTCGTGGGTTCGGCGATTAAAAACTCTCGATACAGTAACAAAACAATGTTTATTCCAATACAATAAATCACTTGGATATTCACTTAGATATACAACTTTTTTTATAACTCTTAATCATAATTCTAGACCATTCTACCTGTTTCTCAAGGGTCCGGGGCCCTTCGCGATACGGTGTTCTAGAACTTGCCATACCCCGTTTGAGGCCGACAAAGCGGTCTAATTAATATGCACCCCTGCTGCGATCGGTGCTCGGATGCCGATAAATAACCAAGTCGGTTATGTAACAATATAATAACTATTTCTATGAAGACTTTTTTAAAACATAAATTACTTACTAGCAATGATATGTGCCGCATTTCCAACTAACCAATGGGCCCAATTAAATAACGATCGTTTAGAAGTACCAGGATGTGGCCTAAAGTAAGCTCCTATTGGTTGAAAGAAGCACAAAATGGTAGTTACAGTACCCAATATAGCATGTGGATTACTTTCGGCTGACCAATCTTTTAATTCCACAAATATTACAACGAACGCTGCTATGGTAAACAGCCATGTCAAAACCATAAAAATTCGATGCCACTAAAGACATAAATTTAATTTAGTTAAAACAAATATATACGAAAAAATTTACCAACACACTTCGTGTTTCTTTAACAAATTTTAACCTTTTATACATTCTGAACAACTCACCGCAAACCACATATCTTTGCCCATCATGGTAGTTCCTACCCACGTTTGTCTGTAATATCTAGCCAGTAATATACCAACAGAAGCTGTTCCTATCCATGCAGCCAACATGAGGGATCCATGGAGATGGATTAAAAGTTTCGAAGCTGCTTTAACTTCAGATGTATCTGCTAAAGCCTGTTTTTCGCCACTAGCCAAAAATGCTAAGTTATGGAAACCCACAGTGGTAGCTGTAAAATAAAAATTAATTTTTCATCTAGGATCGGCTAATTCATTCTTTTGCAGAAATGGAGAATCTCGGATAATTAAAAAAAAAAATTTCATCGATTTGTAAGACAAACTTACGTTGAGTGTCTGATCCTGATGCGACGAGCAAATTATAGCGATCTTTGGATAAATCAAAAATTATACCATTTACGTCAGTTTCAATGTTACGTCTTATTTTACAATAAATAGTATCGTCAATTATGCTAGAGTTTAATAGTTCGATGCCGAGTTGGGGCTGAAAAGAAAATACAAACAAATAATTTAGACATTTACTTTTTTTTTCAATTCATGATCCAAAATCGGAGTGACATTCATCCAATTTTTAAAATGCAATGCAGGAAAATTCCTCGATCCTTCAAGGATACGAGGGTGCTTCTAAAATGTGTGCAAAAGCATATACAGGGTGTATTATTAATAATGGGAAATAATTAAACAAGAGAATTTTTGGTTCGAAATAATAAGATTTAACTCAATTCACTTGGATAAAATATGTCCGAGCAACAGGGTGTTTTATTTAATAATTTAAAAATGAATTTTCCCCATTACTTTTAAACTGTTTGACTAATCTTTATCATATTTGGCGAGAAGTGTAGTCAGTGTAAGTATGTTATTTACACAGAAAATATTGAAGAATAGAAAATTTGTGCTGAAATGACAATTCCGCCAGTGGCGTAGAATTTAGGAAGGGTTAAGCTCTGACTTGCCCCTGTCGAACGCCTCTGGTAGTAGCCAAAAACATTTATTTACCATAATTAGTAAGGTTTGCTTTATAGACTTTGAGAAAGCATTTGATAGAGTGAAGCATGACCTGTTGATGAATTGTCTTCGCGACATAGGTCTGGACGAGAAGGACACCACACTTTTGCAGAATTTATACTGGAATCAGAACGCCAGAATCAAAATTGAAGGAACGACAAATCGAGATCCACAAGGGAGTCAGACAGGGTTGTGTTTTGTCACCACTGCTGTTCAATCTTTACTCGGAACTAATATTTGACAGAGCTCTGATGGGCTCTCCGGACGGAATTAAGGTTAACGGGGTGAACATCAACAGCATCAGATACGCCGACGATACTGTTTTGATAGCAGACTCGGATCAGGGCTTACAGTGACTCCTCAATGATGTCCACATGGCTTGCAAAGCATCCGGCACGAAAATAAACATAAAGAAAACCAAGGTTATGACCATTAAAAGATCTAAGAATGTCTCACTGCCAATACAGTTAAACAGCGAGGTCCTGGAACAGGTGGATAGGTTTCGATATTTGGGATGTTGGATGGACTGCAAATGGGATCCGGACGCGGAAATAAAATGTAGAATAGAACAAGCCAGAAATTGCTTCATGCGACTTAGAAAGCTGCTCTGCGACTCACGACTCAACCTGGGCCTGCGCTTGAGACTCTCGAAGTGCTACGTTTGGTCTACCCTCTTATAAGGAGCAGAAACGTGGACATTTAAAGCACAAACCATCAATAAATTAAAAGCCTTTGAGATGTGGACGTACCGTAGAATGCTCAAAATAACATGGATATCGCACACCACAAATGAAGAGGTTCTTCGCAGGCTGGGGATAGAGCGTGAGCTGTTTAAACTCGTAAAGATACGGAAAACGGCGTATGTAGGTCACATTCTGAGAAACCGTTACGTTCAACTTATATTGTTAAGGGAAAAATCGAAGGCAAACGTGGCCTCGAAAGAAAGAAAATGTCATGGCTGAGAAACATACGTCAATGGACTGGCCTGGACTTAAAAGAATTTATAAGAGCAGCCGAAGACCGAGAAGAATTTGCGATTGTGATATCCAACCTCCACTGATGGAGATGGCACATTAAGAAGAAGAAGTAAGGTTTGCAGTGTCCACACTCCTTGCCAAATATAAAGATTAGTCAAACAGTTTAAAAGTAATGGGGAAAAATCATTTTTAAATTATTAAATAAAACACCCTGTAACTCAGACAGGAGAAACATTTTTTTAGTGAATTGGGTTAAATCTTATTATTTTGAACACAAGATTCTCTAGTTTTATTATTTCCCATTATTAATGATACACCCCGTTTAGAAATGAAAGACTACCTTAAATTTGTCTATATTTAAATTGAATCGCTCATTACCAGAGTTTGTTATTAGTTATTATTTATTAGTGAGCAAATTATTATAAAATTCACGAGGTATCTGTGGTATGTAGGAAAGAAGTGTTAAAAGGTACTTGAACTATATCTTTTCTATGAGCCTGATAGTACGATATAGAATATCGAGCTGAGAATGTTTGTTTATTCCTTTATGTCTATGTTAACGTATTTCATGAACCAAATTCAACGGTCGCTATCCTTTTTCAATTAAAATTCTCTTTTGTAGTAACAAATATACGCTGTTCTGTAGTTAACTTTATATTAATTGTTCTTAGATAACAAAAAAACAACTGTTTGTGTCAACTGACATGGGTAGCACACACTAATCAAGTTCACAACTGACTACCACTAAGCTAGGCAAAACAAAGTCTAAAGATTTCTATTGGCAACTGACTTATGGCCCACCCAGTATTTTCCTTCTTAAATTTGTAAGCACACTGTTTATTTAAAATGTATATTCTCTTATAGTCATTGTAATACTTACATTGTCCAATCTAATAGCTTTGTAGGGTTTTGCAGTGGTCCATGACATGTAAGCCCGAAGACCATTTCCAGTTTTGACACATTCCATAACAGAATCTTGTCCCATTTTGTCATCGTCTGATAGCCCCACTCCAACCCATGCAGCGTTACCATTAGCTTTGACTTCGAAATCGTATTTATCTCCTGTTACAGTAACTGCAGTAACTGCTTTGCAGTTTCTCGATCCGACGCAGTTAGCGGGATGTCCAAAACATAGCTTGAAATTTCCGCAGCCTTCGTAGAATGTATCGAATTCTGTAGAGGCTTGATTGGATGTAGGCGGTGAGAAATATGGTGGGGTCGTAGTGTCTACTTCAGGTCTGCTGTTAAAAAGAGTTTGCGAATTTGGCGCGAGGACTTGGGGATCGGAACTAGCTAGGTGTGCTAAGTTGTGAAATCCTACCGAATCAGCTAAAATATATAATTCAATGTGTATACAGTAGAACAAACCTCGCGAATTGAATGAATGAGTCAAAAATGACTACTTTTACTTTGTTGTGTGCCTAAATACGAAATATTTAGGCACACGACAAAGTAACAGCAGCCATTTTCGACTCATTAATTCATTTCGCGAGGTTTGTAGGTATGACGTCAGGGTAAATGTCAATTTGTTCTACTGTAAATAACGTTAGTAATTTCTAAAAAATATAATTTTCGCACATGAAATTTGAATTAACAAACTGTTGACTTAGCTATAAATAGCCCAGTATACAGGGAAATTTTAGCTTACATTAATAGCAGCAAAATATTTTTTTCCAGGATTTTTTTTCGCTGCAAAATCAATTATAACGGGCGACAGATTATTAAGTATAGCTTAAAATGATTCTTTTTTTTTTTTAAATATAGCTAGCAATGACTACTTGATTAGGTGCACACTGAATATAATGTAGTTTTCCTTGCGTAGATATATCTTACTGTTAAGAGACTTTTTTGACATAGTATTTGTTAAATATTTCTAAATTATGATGTAACATTTCAATAAAATATTTTTTATTTAATTTTTTATAGTTCCAATTAGCCGGTTTAATATAATAAAAAATATTATTAGTAGTATACGGAGACTTTTTAGACTAAGTGTGTATATATATATATATATAGGTGTTTTTTTGAAGACAATAAAATGAAGATAATTTGACATTTTATTAAAAATATGTTATAAGAAAGGAATAGAGAGATATACATAGACGATTGTTTGGTGCCCTAAAAATCAAAGCGATGAAAATAAATGTAAGCAAAGCGAAAGTAATGGTTTTTGAAAGAGAAGAAAGCATGACAAACTGTGAAGTTTTGATTAAGGGAGAAAGAGTGAAACAACTAAATGAATTTGTGTACTTGGGTTCAAAGTTTACGAGGGATGGAAAGTATGACAGTACATTGAGCGAAGGGTATTGACAGAAAAACAAATGAATGGGGCACTGTATAGCATTATGAACAGCCAGAAAGTGTTAAAAAAAGGCACATCTGGCTGTGCATAGAGGTGTGTTGGTTCCTACACTTATGTAGAGTAGTAAATGTTGGGTTTAGCAGAAGAAGCATGAAAATAGGATTAATGCTGCGGAGATGAGTAGTCTGAGAAGTATAACCTGAGTGATTTGGTTGCATAAAGTAAAGAATAGTGAGATAAGAGAACGATGTGGTGTAAAAGAAGACGTGGTTACAAAGATAGATAAAGGAATGCTTAGATGGTTTGGACACGTAGAAAGGATGGATAAAGGAAGATTGACGAAACAAATTTATAAGGCGAGTGTGAATGGACGGAAGTCGGTAGAGGTCGACCTCGGCGAACATATCTTGATCAGATTAACATTGTTTTAAAGAAAAGCCAGCTGTCAAGAGTACCAACAACCGACGAGCATGTATGAGAGCACTGGTAAAGGTAAAGGAAGCAAAAGATGTGTGTCAGAACCGTAGCGGTCGTGAAAGAAAGTAGTCTCTGCCTACCCCTACTGAAAAAAGGCGTGACTATATGTATGTATTTATGTAGGCAGATCGGCCTATACTACAGATATACTCTTACGTTTCACCGTATTTCCTGATGCGACTAAAACATGGAAAGAGTTTCTTCTTAGATCAAATATGTTTCCTTTAACATTGGTAATAGTTGCTCTTCTAACTTTGCAGTAAAGCTCATCCTCGCTAGCACTTGCATTAAGCAGTTGAATAAGTTGATCTGGCTATAAAATAATGGGGAAAAGACAAAATAATTAAAAATCACGTTAATACTATTAAAAATAATGTTCAAATTGTGTTAGTAAATATATTTTGTGCATACTCTTACATCATCTAGCCGGGTAGCTTTGTAGGGATTAGCGCCAGTCCAAGACATATAAGCGTTTATTCTTCCATTTTCTTTGACGCACTCCACGACGGAATCGTCACCCATTTTGTCATCATCGGATAGTCCCACACCCATCCATGCAGGATTATCATTTGCTTTAATTTCGAAGTCGAATGCATCACCAACGGACGTAATAGCGACGGCTACTTTGCAATTTTGATTAACAACGCAATCAATCGGAGCGCCGTAGCAATATTTGGTTACTCCGCAACCGTTGTAAAAGGAATCCGTTTTAAGAGACCTCCTTTGGATTTGAATCGGTGGCGTTTCCATACCCACCCAAAATGTGCTGTAATCTTGGGCTATCGTTGCACTTGAAAAAAATTTAATTTATTTTAAAATATTTGTTATCAAATCTTCACTTTTATTTGTTTAAGAACCGTGTGAGTGACGAATATAATTGCAAAACTGAAAATAAATAACTGAGAGAAGCACCTAAATAATCTTCAAAATATTTAATGGAGATAAATCAAGACTGTAACGTGGTCATAATAAGAAATCCCCATATAAAACGTAAGCGATCGCATATATTATTTTAATCAGCAAGAAACGAAAATATGGTAAACAGTTAATTTATTATTTATTTATGGGACCCCTACGGGAAAAAGGCGTGACTATGTATGTATGTAAAAATGTCAGCTGATATTCGAAAATTTAATAAACGGATTTCTTTAAAACGGAAAGTCAATGATCCGCTTATTTTTCTTCTGGTGTAAAATCGCGTATCGGAATTTTTTATCTCTCCACGTTTTGGTGAGTTTTCTGCTGTTTTAGCTAAGTAATTGAGTGTGACAATTATATAGTCTGGTTCATTGACCGGCAAGCAAGAATAATTTAAAAAATGAAACAATCTTTGGTCGAAAATCTTTAACAACGTAATTGTAAAATGTTAACGAAATTTATTTAAATATACTAAAGTAACAAAACAAAAAAGTCGGAAATCACAAGCAAACATACTTGGGTTTAATTATCGACAGATACTGGTAAGATGGGTTTTTTAAGGTCGGGTCAGAGGCGTATATCTTCCATTCTTTGTTGTTTCAGGAAAATGGAGCTGCCTTCTGTATCTTGGTCTAATTACTAGAGATTGTAAAATGGCAAAGAAGTAATCTGAATTTGGGTGAATAGAAAGTATATACATACATATAGTCACGCCTTTTTCCCATAGGGGTAGGCAGAGACCACTTCCTTTCACTTCCGCTACGGTTCTTACACACATCTTTTGCTTCCTCTACATTCATCAGTGCCCTAATGCATGCTCGTCGGTTGTTGGTACTCTTGACCTGGCTTTTCTTCAAAACAATGTTGATCTGATCGAGATATGTTCGCCGAAGTCGACCTCTACCGACTTGTCCATTCACACTCGCCTTATAAATTTGTTTCGTCAATCTTCCTTCATCCATCCTTTCTACGTGTCCAAAGCATCTAAGCATTCCTTTATCATCTATCTTTGTAATTACGTCTTCTTTTACACCACAACGTTCTCTTATCTCACTATTTTTACTTTATCCAACCGAGTCACTCCGGCTATTCTTCTCAAACCTATTTTCATGCTTCTTCTGCCAAACCCAACATTCACTACCATACATAAGTGTAGGAACCAACACACCTCTATGCACAGCCAGACGTGCCTTTTTTGACACTTTCCATAAAGCTATGCAGTGCTCCATTTATCTGTTTTCTTGCCAACACCCTTCGCTCAATGTCACTGTCATACTTTTCATCTCTCGTAAACTTTGAACCCAAGTACACAATTCCATTTACTTGTTCCACTCTTTCTCTCTCAATCGAAACTTCATAGTTTGTCATGCTTTCTTCTCTTTCAAAAACCATTACTTTCGTTTTGCTAACATTTATTTTTATCCCTTTGATTTTCAGTATATATAGGGTAAATAAATATTTTTCTTGTTCATTTATTTCTGTTTGGATGCTGTCGTTGATGGTTGTAGAAATAATCTCGCGTAAATTCCCAAAGACATGTTTTAATTTTGAATTAGTATAACATGTATTTTAAATGATAAATGCACCCTTTGTAAACTGCAAATGCATTTTTCAAAGTTTATTTTGCCTTCTAAAATACCCGTTTCAGCATTTTACTATTATCAAAATTAAAATCTTTAAGAAAAAGATAATTAGCAGAAAAAGCTTGAGTGGTACTTAACCCAATTTAATGAGGACGCTGCTAACCGGTTTTCATTTTGATCATCTGAGATGTTTTCCTTTATATTATACTCTTTGGGCCAGGTTTAATAATACTTGTTTGATAAAAAGATATTGATTAGGAAATGTGTGCAGTGAATACCTTTAAGGATAATGACACTTCAACTAGATTTTAAATAGGGATAAGGCAGCAACAAGTAGTTGATAATTTTGCATGTGCAAATTATGTAAATTTTTTTTAAAACGTAAAAAAAAAATCTATGAAATATAAATATTTGTTATTATTTAACAATAGGATCGGAACCTCGACCTTTAGATCTTCTGTACCATCTCTTAATTGTGGGTCCAGTTCGAACCCTTCGAAGTACGGAATAAGTGGTCTTGTATCACAATTCAAAGATCTTCATAGGTATGAAGCAATCTTACTCTTTTTTGTGATAGTGCTTTACATTTTATCATAGATGATGTACTGATTCTTTGTCCCTACTGCAGAATCTGCAGGAATTATTTTCATCATTTTACAAGGTTGTTTTTCCCACAGTATAAACATTCCATGAAATAACAATAACAAGAACGTTTGCCCACTGTCAAACACAATTTGTATCCTTGTACACGAGGAATTTCCAAACTAACAGCGATTAAATTTCATTAGTTTTGGAAGTTAGCAGACTGTTAAATAACAAAAAAATGTTTAAAACAAAGTTTATAACAGCTATAAAAGAAAAAAGTTCGTAGTTATTTCCAAATATTTATCACCAAAACGATAAATGCCAGATTTATGATAGTGGTGATACAAACAACTTGTTTTTTGTTTAAAACTAAAAACGATAACACTCCGAATGTAAATATTTAAACTTTGCATGTATTGTCGTTTGTTAGAATTTGCAAAAATAAAATAAATACTAGATTTTTTCAATCGTACAATGTTTTTCTTAGATGTGTGTTTTTATCTTCAAATATTTTTCTGCTAGTTGCTTGCATAACAGTTAAGAAAGTTCAAGAAAAAAATAATTAAAATCTTTTTAAGATTTTGTTTTATTTACTGTATTTTTTGGGCTAACTTTTGAAAGAAATCAAAATTTATGCGGTTATTAAAGGCGAATAAGTTAAAGGAAGTAGATAAAATAGCAGGAGTTTTTATCGTGAAAATTAAACTGTCAATATGGTAATTATAACTCCATTTTCCCGTTATTTTTAATGCATACATTTATCGCATTTTTTGCTACTTTAAATTTAAAATTATTTTTAAAAAAAATATCCAAAGATTAATGATATTTTTTTACTAATAACAATACTCAATTATTAGCAGTATTAACTTGAAAACGAAACTTACTTAAAAACGACAGGACCTTGGTATCCCACAGGTGGTACCCAAATAAGATCGAGATGCTCTTTTTCTTGCGGACTACTGTGTGTGACTGAGTCGCCAGCTCCTCTGCAATCAATGGTGTGAGCCGCTGTGCCACCTGGTAATTGGAAAGTACCCACCACGTCTCCGTTTGGCGTTCTTCCTTGTATAAAAAAACCTTGGAACTTAATTCCCAAAGCTGAACCTATCGATATTTGAACGACGTCATTTTGTTGTTTAGTAATAACTGAATAAGGAGGATGTCCGCTTTGAGTGAGTATTCCTCCACCGTGAAAGGGGGTTAAGGATCCACACACCGATGTGGGTGCTCCATCAGGTAAAGCTTGTGTGGAATATATTAGAAATATCAAAAGGTGCAGCCTCATATTTATATCCTGAAAAAAATACCAAAATTATGGTCACGAAAATAGTGCTGTATTATAATCACAGATAATAATGGGACACCGGATTAACAAAAATCAAGTTAAAGATTCTTTGAGCACGAATGGTATTTCAACAATGTTTGCATACATACATAAATAAAATATAGTCACGCCTTTTTAGGCAGATACCATTTCCTTTAAATTGCTACGGTTTTTACACACATATTTCTCTTCTTTTTTATTTATCTTTATACATCAGAGTCACTGCAGCTATACTTCTCAGACTACTCATCTCCGTAGCATTGATCTTACTTTCAAACCCAACATTTACTACCATACATAAGTAAGTAAGTTCTGTCTGCTCATAAAGTTATGCAGGGCCCCATTCATTTGCTAACAACCTTCGCTCAATATAACAGTTATACTTCTCTCGTCTCTCGTAAACTTTGAACCCAAGTATACAAACTCTTTCACTTGTTTTACTCTTTGTCCCTCAATAAGCACCTCGCAGATTGTCATACTTTCTTCTCTTTTAAAAACCATTACTTTCGTCTTACTTACATTACGTTCATCCCTCTGATTTTTAGGGCATTAGGCATTATATTAACCATCGCCTGCAACTCCTCGTCAGATGATACTAATTTGACCTGATTATCGACGTAAAGGAGGCATTTGACGATTAAATCATTTATTCCTAATTCCTACGCACTCTTTTTCAAATCGTTTATAAAATCGTCTATGGATAAGTTAAACAGCCATGGCGAAGCCACACATACCTAACACCTTTTTCAATGTTAAACCAATACGTGTTAGCTTCGTTTATCCTATACACAAGCAGTGGAATCCTTGTAAAGTGATTTCAGTGCTCGTACTAAACTACCGCTCACCCCATACATAGACAATGTCGACAAAAATTTATTCCTCACCACAAGAATTTTTTGACTATGCCTCGTAATGAAAAGACCTGATCCATAAATCTTAATCCTGCTTGCACATCACATATCTTCTCATCAGTTTCATTCGTCGCTCTTTTAATCAATACCTTTGCATACAGTTTTCCGACGATACTGAGTATCCTAAAGCCTTACAGTCCTGCTGCGAACCTTTTTCTTTGTAATTCTTCAACCTCACATACTTCATCTAAACTGTCAAAATTTTTGATTAATTTACTTACGAGCTCCTCTGTTACACCTTCTTGCAAATTCTTAAAGATTTAGTACACTAGTTGATTCCTGCTCATGATGCCGCCGCCGCTTAAAAAGACCTCTTATTAGGCTTATTACTAAATAATGGTCCGTGTCAATGCCTTCACCGTGGTATAACCGAGTGTCCATTACTTTCTTCCTCAATCTTTTATTCACAATAACAAAATCAATCATACATCTCTGACATCCTTCTTGTTTTGTGTACAGGTGGATATTTTAATGGTTCAACATTAGGTTTGTTACCATAAGATTTCACTCCAAACATACTTTAAGTATAATTAAAATATAAATATTATAAAGAAAAATAATATTAGTTTTGTCAGCGAATAAACATGAAAATACATAAATCTGATTTTTTTAAAACCAGCTAAATTCATTGAATATACATATAGGTATACGGTGGGTTGACTATATATAAAAAAAGAAAGATTTATTAATGTTCGTCGAGGCATATTATCAGGAAAGTAGTTGTTTTGTGATATATATTCGAACCCTTGTATACCTATATGTATATTGTATAGGTATCATTCAGTTAATTTAGCTGGTTTCTTTTTAAAAATCAGATTTATGTATTTTCATACTTCAAGTAGACTTTCTCCATTTTCATTCACCCTGCCATCACTGTACATTCTCAGAACACTGTCATATCCATCACACTTCACTTCTGCCAACATTTTAAAATCGCCCAGCATTACTATTCTTTCATTTTACCTAAAAAAATATTAAAAATATTTTTTAACAAAGTTTACCAGAATTAATTTGTTTACACTGCTTCTGAAAGATTAAATGTTGAAAGAGCGAGAGCGTGACAGACAAAATAATATTGAGGAAAGAATATTTTGTCTGTGCGGTTCATGTCTGTACCTGTCTGAGGGCATCATCTGGGTAGTGTAAATACACGTTTGCTGTAACGACGCGTGTCTGACACGCTCAATGTCTGTAGATATAATTAAACCTTTACTCAGTTTAACCTTAACCTATGGTACCTTTCACTCAATTCGAGTAATTATTAACAAAAGACAGCACGGTACCTCCGAGATTCAGTAAGATAGATATCAAATTCTGTTTCACTGTTCTCGAAGAAGAAGTTACGTTTATTTGCAAATGTATTATTACGCCATTATGGAAGAGGACTGAAGAGACAGCCATCGGGAAATCCTTGTTAATCAACTTAATGGTGGTCTACTAATAAGGTTTTTTAACATTTTTGTATTTAACATTTTTATATTATTCATGTTGTTGACGAAACAAGTCGTTGACTTACCCTCTTTTTTTACTTTATTTGATTTTAATTTATTTATGTGTATTGTTTAACATTATTGTTAATTGTTTTTGATTAAATAAAATTATTATTATTATTAATTACTTTGTCATTGTCGAAAATTAAATTGCGTTGGAGTCTTAGATAAACAGTCCACTGTCTTTTTCGCCCATATTATTGGTTCTTCGAGATGGATTCATCAATTTTGCAAAACTTTATTGCATTCAGATTTAGTTATGTTGTACCAAATTCCCAATCATACTTCTCGAATGAAGAAGTTACGTTTATTTGCGAGTGTAATGGCACCATTATGAAAGAGGATTGAAGGGATAGCCGTCCAGGAAAATATTGTTTATTAACTTAAAAGGTGGTATACAGATAAGGTAGGAGTTATTTCGTCATTGTCAAAAATTAAACTACATTTGACAGTCGGATATACAGTCCATTCTCGGACATTTTAGTAGTGCCCTTCACTCAATTCGCCCATGGTACCCTTTACTCAATTCGATCACTATTTGCAGCACTGTTCTCATTTTGGTATAACCCTTTGTAAAAAGTATTTTGTTAACATTTTCGTAAAAAAATTTCAATTCTAGTTCTATTTTTGAGTTCTAAATTAAAACGTTTATTAAGTGAACTACTTTAATATAAGCTTAATTAACTTAAAAGGTGGTATACAGATAAGGTAGGAGTTATGTCGTCATTGTCAAAAAT
Organism: Agelastica alni; assembly: GCA_950111635.1. NCBI lineage: Eukaryota > Metazoa > Arthropoda > Insecta > Coleoptera > Chrysomelidae > Agelastica > Agelastica alni. The sequence continues at coordinate 86,859,138 of OX467708.1, forward strand.
TAAACTACATTTGACACTCGGATATACAGTCCATTCTCGGACATTTTAGTAGTGCCCTTCACTCAATTCGCCCATGGTACCCTTTACTCAATTCGATCACTATTTGCAGCACTGTTCTCATTTTGGTATAACCCTTTGTAAAAAGTATTTTGTTAACATTTTCGTAAAAAAATTTCAATTCTAGTTCTATTTTTGAGTTCTAAATTAAAACGTTTATTAAGTGAACTACTTTAATATAAGCTTACCTAAAACTAAAGCCCAACTCGCCAAAATCAAGGCACGCAATCCGAATAATTTTTACAACATTTTGAACGCACAAACACTTGAAGTAACAGCGGCAACAACACTGAATCAATAGCTGGGGAGGTCACTTTACAAAAAACTTTTAAAGTGACTAATACAAATTTTGCACTACACTGTTGGGGAATTCCGTATTGGAAGTATAGGTAGGTATAACGTTCTTCGATATAATAATTATGTTGAATCGTGACTTTGCACATTGCTCTGACCATGAGATCTTTAACTTAAGATAAGTAGGATTAAATGGAATGTCGTTTTTTTTTAATAGCAAGAACCTTATTTTACAATAATTGCATTCGCAAAAAAAATTCGCGAACAAATCGACTTTAATCATCCTTAAAACAATACTAAAGTTTTAGACACTAAAAAAACCAACAATATTTTATTTACGAAAATAAATTATTCTGTTTTAAGTGACACTTTCTTTGATTTATATTGTGTATAATACATTTCACAGCAGTAAATTGAGCAATGTTGTAATTATAATTTTTACTATTAAAGTGTAACTTGACCCCCATGCTATTTAAACTAATTCTGTTTTTTTTTTTAAATATTTTCCTTTTTTTTAACATACATACATACATATAGTCCCGTAAGAGTAAGCAGAGACCATTTCCTTTCACTTGCTACGGTTCTTACACACATCTTTTGCTTCCTATACTTTCATCAGTGCTCTCATACATTCTCGTCGGTAGTTGGTACTCTTGACCCGGCCTTTCTTCTAAACCATGTTGATCTGATCGAGATATGTTCGCCGAGGTCGACCTCTATCTATTTGCCCATTTACACTCGCCTTATAAGTCTTCTTTCATCCATTCTTTCTACGTGTCCACTAATAATTCCTTTATCTACCTTTGTTTCCACATCTTCTTTTACACCACAGCATTTCCTTATCTCACTATTCTTTACTTTTTCCGTCAGATTCACTGCGGCTTTACTTCTCAGACTACCCATCTCCGCAGCATTTTTATGCTTTTTTACCGAACTCAACATTCACTACCGTACATAAGTATAGGGACCAGTACCTTTTAAATTAGCCAATTAAACTTTAATTTAATTATTAACATTTATATTGGTTTTAAAAATTTAGCGAGATTTTTAAAATAGCATCAGATAGTACATACAATGTTTTTCCAGACTTCCTAATAAGCTATGACTGCATCTGTTTATCAAAAGTGTCAAATTTATCTTTCTTATAATACATGTATAATTAAATTATTAAAATTATCACCACATTCAGGGTTATATTTTTCTATTATTACTACAAAGAAATTACGTAAATGTCTAAATTTACTTTTCACGGTGTTCCACTCAGAATAAAAGAAAGTTTATACATAATTATAGTCCCAAAATGCTATATTTAATATTAATTTAAAAAAACATTTAAATATAGCTAAAAATTGTTTGATACGAGCATTGAAATCACTTTAACGAAGATTCCACTGCTTGTGTCAGGATAAATGGAGCTTACACGGACTGGTTATAATTTGATCGTCAGTTACGCTGATGGTGTTTAAGAAAAAGTGACAAATTAAAGAAAATAAGAACATACAAAGTGCATTCATTACGGTACTTCCTACAGCTGCATACGAAACTTAATACCGTGTAGTACCACCTCGGACTCGCCTTAATGCTATTACTCTGGAAGACTATCTATCAAATTATGTATTGATTAACTGCTGTGGAATTCCTTTCCAAATGACTGGTAATGCGTTAGATAAGCTGCAATGTTTTCGGAGGTTGTTGGAGTCCACTTAATTGCCTGGACATTTCAGCAATTTATATCCGGTGAGCAGGGTAGGGTGGCCACTCTATTATTATAATGCCATGATGTTTAATCCGATCGTTTACAAATCTTGCACGGTGAACACGAGCATTATCATCAATAAAAACAAATCTCTCGCCTATGGCACCAACAAATGGCACAACTATCGGCTCTACAACCATCTCGCGATATCTTAACACCGTCATTGTTTGATGAATCAAGACCAGTAGATCAGTGTGGCCATCATAACATATGCCTCCCCAAACACAAACTGATCCGCCGTCGAAGAGAGAGGTTGGCAATATTAAATTTTTATTTTACCGCTGTCCTCTTTCTCTCCAGACTAAAATTTGACCATCACACGTATATAAACGAAATCGTGATTCGTCGGAAAAAAACAATTCCTCCAAATTTGGAAATTCCAATTACTGTGTTATATAGCCCAACCATGTCTGCATGCACACTGCGCCGCCGTTAACCATGGGTGTGTAGCACGTCTTCTTGATCTCAAATTACGTATATGCAACCTTCTTTTGATAATCAGACCAGAAATAACAACTTCAGTACCTTGTCTAAAGAAGCTGTTAATTCTTGAAGCCGTGAATGTCGGATTTCGCCTTGCAGTCAGGACTGTAGCGGTCATACAGACAGGTTATGCACAGACGAAGTGACAAAACTTTTGCATTTTTGAATCTTCAAAATTCCGACGACTTATTTCACTAAAGACCTTTTTTAATCCCAAGTCTTGTCCTTTTCAAGAAAGCACGTATACTACCCTGATCTTTACGACCCCAAGTCCTGTTCCTTTTCAATAACACACGTATACGAGCCTACCGCAATCTTATGTGATGATCTCCAGGACCTTCAACGTCTTTTAGACTTGGTTAACGTGATGGGAACAGAAATGGGTCTAAACATAAATGTCACTAAAACTAAGTTTATGGTTTTTAGCCGTCAGTCGTATAATGATGCTGCGCTGCAAATGAATGGTCAAAACATTGAAAGGGTTCCATGTTTCAAATATCTTGGTTGTTACATTACAGAGCATCTCGACCCGGATAAAGAAGTCAAGTGCAGGATCGAGTCAGCTCGCGCAACCTTTCAAAAAATGAGATCGTTCTTCTGCAATAATAATCTAAATTTAAAGCTCCGCTAGAGAATGATCAAGTGCTACATATGGTCTATAGTGTTGTATGGGGCAGAGATTTGGACCTTAAAAGCAGTAACCATTAATCGTCTTGAAGCATTTAAAATGTGGCTACATAGACGTATGCTCCGAATCCCATGGGTAGCCAAGCAGACAAATGAAGCGGTTTTAAACAGAGCAAACGCTGTCCGCGAACTACTTATAACATTTAAATGCCGAAAGCTGTCCTATCTAGGTCACATACTCAGGGGTGATCGTTACCGTATGCTTCAACTTATAATGAAGGGCAAGATAGAAGGCCGTAAAGGAGTCGGTAAAAGAAAAGTCTCCTGATTAAGGAATCTTAGAAAGTGGACCGGAATACGAAGCGTAGAACAACTCTTTAGAATTGCTAACGACAGAGCACAGCTCGCCATTAGGATTGCCAACATCAGGAGGACCTGATATGGCACCAAAAGAAGATACGAGCCTAACCTTTATAACCAGAAGCTTCTTTCCTTTTCATCTACTTACGCACACTCGCAGAACCGAGGTAAATCTTTATGACACTAAATTCTTTTCCGCCAAGTTACGCATTGTCTACGAACCGTCATAAAACCAACGACCTGGGTGATGGAAATAAAAATGATAGACAGAGGTACACCAGGACAGTATCTCAACGGCCCCCGACACAGTCTCTCAATGAACTCCAAGTCTCTAAACGGCCTCCGACACAGTCTGTCAGAATATAGGTTGAACAAGAGTGGAGACAGCATATTTCCCTGTCTCACTCCACGCCGAATCTGGCATTCGTCGCTTAGTTTTCCATTGACCCGAACCACTGCTTTTTGTCGCCAATACAGGTTTTTCTAATAGTTTAACACAAACAATTAACCCAAATCTCTGAGATAACTAAAATTCCCTTCAATAAAAAATGTATTTTTACAAGTGATCAAATGACAGAATATTTGTTGTTCACATCTCGATCCGATATTTTGTCATTGGCAGCGCCATCTCCCGTTACGTGATTTTTCCATATAATTTAACTAAGTTACTTCTTTTGTCAATTAAACCATAAAATAAATTCGTAGCAAAATAATTGTATTGCAAAGCAAAAACATTCAATGAAAATGTGTCAAGAACAAACATCTAGTAGGTGTACATTTGAATATCAAAACTCACGTTTAACTTTTTTAATTCAACAGTTAGATTTAACTTGTAGTTAACTTTGTTAGTTGTGGTAAATTAAATCAATTGAATACAAAACACGTATCGCTTGTACTTGGAAGTCAGTGACCATAACAGAACCGAACTGTGGCTTTATTATTAATATTTGTCATTATATCTTGTAGCTATTTCTTATTTTACCGTTAAGTTAGTAGAGAAGGTAACAATTTTAAAATACCACAATAGATAATATAAACAATTTCATAAAATTGATACCCAGTAAGTTTCATAATCTAAAGCATCTCTGTTTACATACAAAGTGTCAGTTTTAAAACATGCAAAAGATGAAAACCTCTAAACAAACTAAACTATCAAAAATTACCGGAAACCTATCTAAAATAAAGGGGGAAAACCAGACAAAACAAAAACCCATTAAAAAGCCTGCAAAAATGTTTTGCAGTAATAATGGTGTTAGTATTGAACCACAAAGGCTTAAAAAATTCATTAATAAAGTAAATATTCCTAGTGGTTTTCATTTTTTGCAAACAATAGTATCTTTACAATACGATACAATACAATAGTATCTTATACAGTGCGGTCCATAGGTATGGAATAAATTCATTTTTAACGTTATTATGTATTTTATCAAAAAATCCTGAAACAGGTCAATTTGACAATTTACAGTATAAGAATTATGAGCAACCCCTCAAAAAATTAAAATGAGAAGAGGGGTCGTATGGCATTTTTTTAGAAAGGGATTTTCATTATCTGTTCAGCAATACTAAGTTTTTCCTGAAATTCATTTTTAGCTTTATTATGTATTTTATCAAAAAATCCTGAAACAGGTCAATTTTTATTGTCAATTTGACAATTTACAGTATGAAAATATTACCCCCTTCTTGCACCCCCTCTGTATTATGATCACCCCCTCAAAAAATATAAATGAGAAGGGGGGTCGTGTGGCATCTTGTTCGAAAGGGATCTGTTCAGCAATTCTAAGTTTTTCATATTTGGTGCAACCATAACTGAGAAAATTTGTTATTAAAATTTAAAAATATTGACACTGTAAATTATGTATCCTTTAAAAAAAACCTGAAACAAGTCGATTTCTATTCTTAATTTGACAATTTACAGTACAAAAATATTACTCCCTTCTTGCACCCCCTTTAGATTATGAGCAACCCCTCAAAAAATTTAAATGAGAAGGGGGGTTGTGTGGCACCTTATTCGAGAGGGATTTTCATTCTCTGTTCAGTAATACTAAGTTTTTCAAATTTGGTGCAATCATAACTAAGAAAATTTATTCTGAATATGTATAATATGGATGAATATGGATAACGGAAGAAATTAACAACATTACCTCTGAGGTCCTACAAAATGTACGAGAATTCCAAGATCTCCTTGCTTATTGTCAAGGAGTGAATGGTGGTCATTTTGAACATTTTATTTAATTGTAAAATAAATTGAAAAACACTTACTAAAAAATATTTCCTTCATTTTACGTAAAGTATAAAAATTTCACATTTTCAAAACAAATTTTCTCAGCTATAATTGCACCGAATTTAAAAAACTTAGTATTGCCTAACAGAGAATTGAAATCCCTTTTGAAAAAGGTGCAACACGAGCTCCTTTCTCATTCAAATTTTTTGAGGGGGTGCTCATAATTTAAAAGGGGTGCAGTAAGGGGGTGATATTTTCATACTATAAAATGTCAAATTGAGAATAGAAATCGATATGTTTCAGGTTTTTTAAACAAATACATAACTTCAAGTATAAACATTTTACATTTTTAAAATAATTTTTTTCAGTTATGATTGCACCAAATTTAAAAAACTTGGTTTAGCTAAACACAGAATGAAAATCCCTTCCGAACTAGGTGCCACACGACCCGTCCTCTCATTTAAAATTTTTGAGGGGGTGCTCATAATTCAAAGGGGGTGCAAGAAAAGGGTAATATTTTCATACTGTAAATTGTCAAATTGATAATAAAAATCGACCTGTTTCAGTTTTTATCGAACAAATACGTAATAACGCTAAAAATGAATTTATTCCATATATATGAACAGCATGGGAATATTAACACCATGTATTTTCCAGGTCCATGAAAGTTAATTAGTTCACTTGGAAGTCGATTACAAAACCTATAAAATTTGGGTGTAAACCTCGTTTTAGATAAACATTCAAATGTTTTTGGCAAGTCCAAAGAAGTTTCTATAGCAGAAGGAAAAATTTAATTTGGTTTATTTTCACGAATTTTTTTAACATTTTGTAATGTTTTATCGCCCTAAAAAATATTTTTACAAATCGTTTAAGCTTTCTGCAGTTTCCTTATAAAGTTACTAAATAAATTTACCATCTATAAAAAAAGGGATGCCCAATCCTACCCTGTTTAAATATAAAATTTATCAACGAACATTGATTATATATTTCACCCTTCGCCACTGTCTACATGCAATAGGAAGCATTAAGTATTAAGTCTCGAAAAGTTCATTGGCTGCTACCTCTTGACACACATTCAGTTTAAGCAACATGATCTACTTATTTGACCCTTAATTAACATTTACATTATTCACAAAAAAGTGACCCATTTCTAAAGGGGTGACGAACAAATTCGGAGGTAATTGAACATCTGAAAACAGAACAATAAAACTAAAAAAGCAGCAACTATAGGTACCACTATAAGCATTTTTTTAGGGCATTAATGGTTAATAGACAGGCTTATTTGTTAAATATTTGTTTTAAAAGAATGCAATGATTTATTATTATTCTTTGTTGTACTTAGGAAATAACAAAGATATCCAACAATGTTCATTAGAAAATCTGATACAAAATTGGAGAGTTCTTAAAACATGGTTTCGTGAAAATCGCGTTTAAAGTATCATTTTCATGACTTTGTAAAAAATCGATTTTTTGGATCATTTAACATACATACATACTTATAGTCACGCCTTTTTCCCGTAGGGGTAGGCAGAGACCACTTCCTTCCACTTCCGCTACGGTTCTTACACACATCTTTTGCTTCCTCTACTTTCATCGGTGCTCTCATACATGCTCGTCGGTTGTAGGTACTCTTGACCTGGCCTTTCTTCAAAACAATGTTGATCTGATTGAGATATGTTCGCCGTGGGACACTTTCTGGCTGTTCATAAAGTTTTGCAGTGCCCTATTCATTTGTTTTCCTGACAACACCCTTCACTCAATGTCAGTGTCATACTTTCCATTTCTTGTAAACTTTAAACCCAAGTATACAAACTCATTTACTTGTTCCAATCTTTCTCCCTTAATCAAAACTTCAGTTTTTCATGCTTTCTTTTCTTTCAAATACCATTACTTTCGTTTTACTTACATTTATTTTCATTCCTTTGATTTTCAGGGCATCATTCATAACATTAACCATCGCCTGTAACTCCTTTTCAGATGAGTTTAATATGACTTGATCATGGGCGTAAAGAAGGCATTTAATGATCAAATCATTCATTTTCAATCCATACGAACTCTCTTTCAAATATTTTAAACAATCGTCTATGTATAAGTTAAACATCCATGGCAAAGCTACACATTCCTGTCTCACACCTTTTCCGATGTTAAACCAGTCCGGGTAAGCTCCGTTTATGCTGACACAAGCAGTGGAATCCTCTTAAATTTTAGTGTTCGTATTAAACTAGCGTTCACTCCATACATAGACAATGTCGACCATAATTTACTCCTCACCACTCTGTTATAGGCATTTTCCAAGTCTATAAAAGCAGAATAGACTTTCTGACTTCTAGCCAAGAATTTTTTGACTGGATCATTTAAAATGTTTTTTTCTTACAATAGCTGTTTTTTGTTTAGTTAAGGGTGTGATTAAATACACAAAAAAGGCTTGAAATAAATCACAAAGTGAAATTCTATTTAATTTTACTCGTCATAACCAAGCAATTAAACCGGCTTAATAGTTCAGTGTTTTTTATCTGGGTCTAGACCTACCAGGAAAATTTAATCTATGAATTGTCTAAAATATAAATAAATTTTTTGTTAAGTATTTTATTTTTCTATTTTTATTTTAAGATAATGGAACGTAGCCGTTTAAATATTCATTAATAGTTAATTTATGAGTAGATAACAATTAAAAAAACCAAAGTTATTTTCTATACGTTTTCAATTTTCCTCTAGAAGAACCAGTACACCCGTATGAAACAACCTAACCAAATAAATAGGTGTTACGAAGTATATTGATATTCCGATGAAGTATATCTAAATGTTAACCAGTCAAAAGTGAAAGTTGTAGATTCTTGTTTGTTCTTATACAATAGTCAATTAGCTGTGTATTTATCTAAAGATGGAATGAAATTACTATAATGCTAAGAAACTTACAAATAGGAAAGTCCTTAATCAAAATTTAAATCGAAAATACATCATTTTCTTAAAAAACAAAATAGTTAAACTTGTGTACCAATTATATACCTAGGTTCATTTACACCCTGAACGTATTCCTTCATAAGTTTTGATGGTAGTATACAAGGTATTATCATTCTTATACTGTGCCAATTAGAACCTCACAAGGCCCTTTATGCAGCACCAAACACCTAGAACAGCGTTTCTCGGGAAGCAGCTCCTAGGACGCAGCCCCTAGGAGGTGTCGAAAAAGGTATTTTTTGCGGTATTAATGTGAAACTGATAATTCTAACGATTAAATTATTATCGTGAGGTGTCGTGAGGTATTTACTTAATTTTTTGAAAATTTATAGCCCGTTCAAGTTAGCCCAAAGTATAGTGGTAAGGCGCTACGCACCTGACAGAAAACAGACAGACCAACAGTGAGATTGATATTCTCACTGACAGTCGCGCGGCCATTGGGGCCCTCGTGAGTTACACCACAACATCATCGGTGGTGTGGGACTGCTTGCAGGCCCTCACTGAGTTAGCGACGGTAAACAAAGTCACAGTTACATGGGTTTCTTGGCATACGGGGATAAATGGCAACAAGGTAGAAATTAATCCTTGAACAAGAACATATTGCTCAGTGGAATGCAAATACTGGCTGCAGAACATTAAGGCAGCTGATAAAAAAACCTCTCCAGAAGAGGGCTGACGCACTAAGGGCGTACCTCTTGAAAGTTAAGCTGGCAGCTGAAAAAAACTGTCGACTATGCGGAGAAGAGGAAAAGAGCAGCATACACATGTACAAATGTACAAATGTGTTTTTCTTGTATTTACAAAAAAAAACTTAAAATAAATTAAGTATTTAGCAAATTTTATTTGGAAAATTTCGTTATAATGTACTAATATTTTTTAAAAAATATATTTTTATGTAAAATGTATATTGGTTTAGTTTTTCTAATTAAAATAATTTTTTGGGACACACTGTATGGATATTTTATTAAATAAAAAAAAATGCGTTTTTTCTCATTAAAATCTCAGCTACTTTGTAACAGTAGATAAGTACCTAAACCGTAAAAAATAATATTAAAACAACTAGTGTTCTCACATAAAATAATATTAACATGGTTAACTACTGTAACATTGACGACCTTTATGGCTAGCTAATTAATTTTCTTGGCCGTACGTATTTTTTTTCATTGAAAACTATATTTTGTATTACCTACTTATTTTAAGTAACAATGACAAATTTTTGAAGTGATAACTTCTTATGGCACGCTGTGAACTTTTTTTGTAATGGGTAAAAAATGTTAAACTCGCGTCAGGACACGTGGCCTGATCGAAAATTCGTAAGACGGATGTATTTCACTGGAGCAATATAAAATGCGACTTTTCTTGACTGGTAACTTGGCAACCTTATTCAACAAACTGACAAATTCAAGTACATTTTTTATGTCATTTTGACAAATTAATTTAGTAGCTAAATTCAAAATTTAAGTGCTTTTCATTAGTTTATTGATTAAGTTCTGCTTTTGCTGCATTAAAATGGTCCAAGGAGAGGTGTCGTTTTTAGCAGATGTTATGGACACCATAGCGTGTCTTAATGACTCTAATGGTTCTCCCCCCGACAAAATTTTAGATCAAATAATTTATCAGTGCAAGAAGCCGTTAAAAAATGCATTAATTTGTGTTAAAAAATCATTAAAAAATGGACTGAAAGCTGGTTTGATCAAAGAGAACGGGGGAAGGTTTAAATTAGGTTTTGGTTTGCCGATAACGGAGGCTCGAAGACGAAGAAAAAATAGAAGCAGAAGCCGTAGACGACGTAGCCAAAAGCGACAAAACCGAAAACGAGGTAGCCGAAAACGAAAAAGTCGAGGTAGGAAGAAAAGCGCCATATTGAAAGAAGATCAAACAAAAAGCGGAAGAAAGAAATCGAAAACATTGAAATCTGGTACTGATGTTTAATATATGATTTATAATAAAGCGTTAATAAAAATAATGCATTATTCATAAACTATGGAAATCTGGAGACAATATTTTTCAGATTAAAAATAATATTTTCACGCGCGTTAATACTTAAGTTTTTACTTCTGCCGGCACTCCCAGAGTGCAACCCGTAAAAGTTTTTTTTTACCCTTTGTGTAGTTTAAGCAGTATTTTTAGTATTCAGATAAGTAGGTAGCATTTACATAATTTTGAAAATTTTCCAACCTTTCACAAAAAATAAAACTTTAATATTTTTAGAACACTCTATATTTAATAAAGAATGAAAATATTTATTTAAACCTTCATTTTCTTTCTAAAATAATTTAAAACGTTTAGAATTTATTTACCAATTAGAAATGCAAATTTGATTATTAATGAATTAAGTAGGTATTCAGCAATTCTTTCACTAAAACATCAAAAAATTTCATCACTATAATACCAATTTAAAAAAAAATATAACCAACAAAAGATGTTTCCTAATATTTTTAAAAAACACGTACGAACCTGTTATAAACAATTGAAAATAGCTCCGATTATGAAATGATAAGAAAAAGTTTAAAAGAATACGGTTGACATAAACAGAATATTGTTATGTGTTATAAAAAATTTGAAATCGTTTTTTATAATAATTTTAATAATAATAATAATTATGACAACAAAACATTTGGTATTTTTTCATTCTTTCCACTGGAAAGTTAGTCGTGTGGACCTCTCGGGTCGCACCCAGATCACTGATATTATATTTATTTATTTCCTTTCAATTTTATACATTTTCTGCTACATAAATATTATGTAACTGTTACAAAATATTTACGATACGCCACTGGTACCCAATTCGGTTTGAATAGGCACTGCACATCTGCTGACTTTGGGAACATGGTGGGAACCGGTGACAGGTCTCTTTCTTTAAAAATTCTAAAATTACCAGATTTTATCTGCTTCACAAAACACAAAACTTGTACTTTTATCAACAAAATCCTTATATGACTGCAAACAAAGTATTATTTCATTAATCATTAACATTATTACCGTTTAAAAAAAATTAAAATTATTTGAGGTTTACACATCATAAAAATCAATAAAACGATACGTTACAACTAAACAAATTTAAGAATGAAATAAAAAATTATCTAAAATTTAATAAATCATGCCCATTAACTGTAAACAGATCGTTATTTAGTAAATTACTTAAGTAGAAATATCACACCATAAAGTATACAATTCGTAAATATCGTGAATGGGAAAGCCATAAAAATTAAATAAAATAGAATAATAGGTGGCAATAAAAATAATTTATTTTTAAACCTCAAAATTTACATTATTGAAAAATCTACCTATAAACCAGAAGGACCTTTATTTCGTAAAAATCATTAAATTGGTATAATAGTTGCCAATAAAGATAATTAATTTTTTAAACCTCAATATTTGCATTATGTAAAAAATTTTCTATAAACCAGAAGGACTTTATTTTGCTAAATGTTGTTAAATTCATGCATAGGTTATCACATAAATCAGTAACGAGGATCGCTCACTGTACACTGGTCCATTAATTTGTGAGGAATATATAAGGTAGGTTATAAAAAGTTCAACACACTCACTATTTTATCCTTAAAGTAGGTCGTTCTTAACAGAATAAGCGATTGGCTAATTAATTATACAGGGTGTTTTAAAAAAATGTGGACCCGTTGCTAGGATAGGTAGAACACTGCAAAATATATTGGGTTTGTTCAGTAAAAAATGTTCGTATCAGCAACCGTATTCAAGATATAGGGTGCTTAAAGAAAAATGTTTACACACTCTTTACGATTATGTTGAAACTACTGGCAACATTGCGATGAAATTTTGTATGAATATGTTTTGAAAGCTGACACATCGCGTTAGTGAGTTTTTATATCTGACTATTATAGAGGGCGCTAGTTACACGGTTCGTACCGAGTAGTTTTAAAAAAACTTCTTGAGATTCAATTTTCTAGTCCAAATTTTATGTGAACATAAACATCATTCAAATTTACACCAAAAAGGTACCCTTGGTAGAACTCGATACTATGTACGGTTTCCGAATATTCTGATTTGTAAATGATGCAGTAATAACTAATGCTGGTATAAAGTAATTATTTTAAAACAAAATTACCTATATATTAAAAACCAAAATAAATATCAGTGGTCTGGGTGCGACTAACTTCCCAGTGAAAAGAATAAAAAAAATACCCTATGTTTTGTTGTTCTAATTATTATTATTAAAAATATTGTCATCATAGTTTTCATACAAATATTCCAAACATGCAATAATCATATTATCAGTTCCCGCAGTGTCAAAAAAAAATAAAAATTAAATCATATTATTTAAAATTCTGTATAAAAAACAGTATAATTTATAAATTGCAAAATTTAGGTAGTTTACCAATTTTTTCAGTTTTTTAATTCTCCATAAAAAACAGCTCGACCGATTTTGCTAAATATCTAATCAGTTTTAAATTGCGTAATTATGCGTCGAATGCAGTTGGTCCCACGTCGATATCATTTTTTGTTCTCGAGACGAAAAATAATTCCGCAAGTTAACCATTTTTTTCAGTTTTTTTATTCTCCATAAAAAACAGCTCCGAACGCACATACGAACATACGCACACACATACACACACATACACATACACGCATACACACACAGGCGTCCACTTAAAAACTATTGTATTCGACTCTGGGGATCTTGAAATGTGGAGATATGTCAAAATTCAGGATTCGCAAAATCGAACCCATTACTATAACTTCCACTAGAAATTTAATAACAAACAGTATTCTAACGTTAAAATTTTTAATTAAACTGGGAATCACAAAAAAAATATTAAAATTTTTTGGCTGCTTATAAATTTAAGAAGTGCCCCATTAATTTGTTTTCTTGCCAACACCCTTCGCTCAATGTCACAGTCATACTTACCGTCTCTCGTAAACATTGAAACCAAGTATACAAACTCGTTCACCTGTTGTACTCTCTCCCCTTTAATCAGCACTTCGCAATTTGTCATTTTTTCTTCTCTTTCAAAAACCATGCAACTCCTCCTCAGTTAATGCTAATATGACCTGATCATCGGCGTAAAGGATATGCAGATGCTTGTTAAGTAAGAGAAGAAACTATTAGATTTATCCATCCGAAGTAACCACCTATGGACCGGTTTCGGGGTGTATTGCCCCTCATCAGCATAGGGCAGGTCTACCTCGACTGGACACATCAATAGCCTCGACTTCTACCAAGTATACATGAAGTGCTACGCGAAAAGCGCCAGTCACGATATCTATACTTTATATATATACAAAATTTTAAGTTTTGAGTTGTTAAACATTAAATAAATTTATTTTACACATTCATAATTATATTTGTATACCACACAAAAATTCAGCACATTAGCTTTTTCCCCTCTCTGTAATATAGGCTTTATTAAGGGCTGTTTTGTGGCAGCTAAGTTCGAACTAGTCGAAAAAGTTCATTTTGACCACTGCAGCTAAAATACGCACTAGCCGACATAACAAAAGTGCAAGGTTACCAAAATAATAATTTTAAATAATGATAGTTTTCTATAAATATTTCACTTTATTAAAAATACCTAACCTTACACGCTCACAGTCATACTGACTTTTAAAAAAAGTATAGTCATGGTTTAGGTTAGTAAGAGTTTAAAGAGCGTCGCAACCCGTGATCGCAACATCTCTTAGGGTGGGCCAAACAGTTGAAGCCGAGTTGTATCGAATATTGCCGAAAATAAAGTAGAAATTGTTTTCGCTAGACTCTAGTGAGCCACACCTGGAGACAGACTTGTACGTGTCTCGCCTCTAGACGTCGAATGACTGTCAAAATGTGGTCCAACATGTCTAACGTTGCATGCGGTCTCCCTATCCAATCGAGAGACTTAAGACCTGCGATGTTTGGTTCCGCAACAGGCCCGTATACAGGGAGTCATGTCTACGTAGACAACCTGAGACAAAAATCACGCAACATGTCTACTAGTGTGGACTAGGCTTAATGTTTGCACAATAGACGATTATTTTTTCTTAATTCATGCAACACATTGAGCTTTCATCTTTTCTCTTCGTTCTCTCCTCAAAGAGAAGGAATCGGCACTGCAACCGCTGTTATATTTTCATTACTATGGTTGGTAATATTGTGTCGTATAAAAAAAACACCATTTAGCAGATACTTATAAATACGAGGGCAGTTTGATAAGTCAGTGACTTTTTGAATTTCCCGCGCAGTTACTCCAAATGCAACAGTGCTGCCGCCGTCAACTATAATCTATCAGTGGGCAACTTTCTAATTTTGAGCAAGCTACGTCGCGCAGTTGGTGTTTGATAGCCGTTCAAAGCAGACAACCTCGTGAATTTTTACGAAAATGGAAAAAAGTGAATTTCGTGTGCTGATTAAGCATTACTTTTTACGTAAAAAATCCATCACTGAAACTAAGGAAAGACTTGATAAATATTACGGGGACTCGGCACCATCAATTTCAATGGTTAAGAAGTGGTTTACAGAGTTCCGTTGTGGTCGTACCAGCACTAGTGACGCCGAACGTCCAGGTCGCCCAAAAGAAGTGATCACGCCGGAAATCGTCGATAAAATCCATGAAATGATATTGGATGATCGGAGAATGAAAGTGCGTGAGTTGGCTCATGCTGTAGGTGTATCTCAACTGAACGGGTACATCATATTTTACACGAATATTTGGACATGAAAAAACTGCGAAATGGGTGCCGCGATTGCTCACACTCGACCATAAGCGCAATCGTGTGACCACTTCAAAAGAGTGTTTAGCGATGTTCAGCCGTAATCCGGACGAATTTTTGCGCCGTTTTGTTACTGTGGATGAAACATGGATCCATCACAACACGCCAGAGACCAAGGAACAATCGAAACAGTGGGTTGCTCGGGGTGAACGTGGACCAAAGAAGGCGAAACAGAGTCTGTCAGCCAACAAGGTCATGGCCACACTTTTTTGGGATGTACGCGGTGTCATTCACATCAATTACCTCAAGAAAGGTAAAACGATCACCGGCGAATATTATTCAAAGCTTTTGAACAGATTCGACGTTGATTTGAAGCAAAAACGGCCGCATTTGGCTAAGAAGAAGAAAGTGCTGTTTCATCAAGACAATGCACGTGTGCACACTTGTCTAGTCACGATGGCCAAAATCCACGAATTGGGATACGAACTGCTACCCCATCCAGCATATTCTCCAGATTTAGCCCCCTGCGACTATTTTCTGTTTTAAAACCTGGTCGGCTAACAGATTTGAGTCGAATGAAGAAGTCATTATTTGGAGGGAATAAAAAAATTAGAAAAACGCTGGACTAAATGTATCGAGCTAAAAGGTGATTATGTAGAAAAATAAAATGTTTATTTGCGGAAAAAAATTTGTTTTATTCAAAAAGTCACTGAATTATCAAACCGCCCTCGTAGTAGTAGGTAGATTTAATTGTAAAATGTTTTCATGTTTTTTGTAAAATACTTAATGAATTCAAACAAACCTGTTTTTATCATAATTCAAACCTAATAACCCATTTAATTAATTTCAACATTTTCTACAACATGTCAACAAAAAACTGGTCGTAAAAATTATTATCGTTTACGTGAAAATATGCTTCGTAATTAATTAGTTTATTGTAGAATAAAAACTAAATTTGTTTTGTGCTGTTACAGTTTTTAATGTATGACAAACTAAACGTTTTTATGTATTTAACAACTAGGTAATACACATTGCAAAAACTATTTCTAGTTAGTTTGGCGAAGGGTATAGCCTTCACAAAATAATTGGATAATGACGACGACATCGATTGTAATCATGTACGTCACATTGTCTATAATTTAGTTTGTTCTTTAACCACATAAACTTCTTGTGAATTGTGATGAGAAACCCGTCAAGTTTAAATGAAGCTAGTCAGAGACGTTTTTAAACAAATAATATCAAACAGGATCAAATGAATAACTTCAAAGTATTTTAAAAATATTCGAAAGAAAACTTGGACTTACAAATATTAAGGTGTAAGTACTTTGCTAGATTGTCGATTGTGGGGAGGTCGTGAAGGCTATGCAGCCTCTCAAGCACCTCGATCTATGAGGTCTTTTGTGCATAACCCTTAACTATTCGAGGCCCGGGATTTCAAGACTTCGTACAAAGTTTATCAGCTTCCTGGGGGCTAAGTTCCTAACATCGGAGGGCTTTAGGAATGCCCCTTTCAGAAACTTGAGCCTCTTGCAGAAAAGCGCTGGGCATTCGAAAAACAAATGTTCAGCAGTTTCAGCGAAGTTCTCGCAGTAGCGGCAACTATCACTCTCTATTTTGCCCATCTTCTTAAGGTGATACCTCAGAGGGCAGTGTCCAGTGAGGAGCCTCTCACCAGTTTTAAGTCTTTCTTGTCCAACTCGAGAAGCTGTTTAGCTTTCCTTGGCGAAAGGCTCACTAGCCTTTTCGCTTGTCCTTGTCCTGGCACTTTATGCCATTGAGGTTTCATTTCATCTAGTTCCCAGCTTCGAACCTTTTCTTTCAAATGGGCTTTGGAGAGTCCACAGAAGGGTTCTGGGCCGGAAAATTGTGTATTTGCCCCTTCCTTGGCAAGGCAGTATGTCTTCGTTACCTTTAACTCCCTTGTGACCTGGAACCCACATCAGAGTTACCTGATTGTTTGCTGCCAGTTGTCTCAGGGATTGTTTGCAGTCCCAAGTCAGCTTAGACTCACAAGTGTATGACTTCAGAGCTTTTAGTGCTGCTTGGCTATCTAATTAAATATAGATTTCTGCCCTTCGGGTGTTCCCTTCGATGCACTCCTGGGCATATATCTCTATGGTATGAAAATCTGCTTGAAAGATGGTCGGGGTGTTACCAAGGGGTTTTGAGAGCATAAAATTCGGCACTGTAACGTCCACTCCAACCCTTTCATCCATCTTGAATCCATCAGTGTACCACACTAAAGCATCCATTCCTAGTTGAGGTCCGTTCTCTGTGCAAACTTGGTGGTTGTTTATGACCGCTTCAAACTGTATTTCGAAGTCGTACCTAACTGGCATAATATCTGTCGGCTTAGACATGGATTCTAGGGAAATATTTTCTAAATCTTCAAATGTTCAATCCGATTTTCTGCTTTAAGATTTATTGTCTGGCTCAGTCTGGGCACTGTATGCTGCTTCTTTGATTACACATAAGTGCAATGGTAAAAGGTTCCGCATTACCTCTACAGCTGCAGTAGGGCACGTGAATCTTGCCACTGTTATTTCCAGACAAGCTAGCCGCTGCACTTTCTACAGCTTGACTTGTGCCGAAATTTGGCCACCATATCAATGAGTCATAGGTGACCATGGGTTTGATGATCGTTTATTATGACCAATAGATCATTTTTGGTTTTAGACCCCATTTCTTGCCATGTCCAGCTTGCCGCTATTGCTCTGGAAAGAATGTGGCTGAGTTAGCTGTTCCATGTCAGTTTTTGGTCGATTGTTACGCCCAAATATTTAACTTCTTTGAAAAAAGTAAACTGGATTCCATTCAGAAATGGAGCTTAAAGTTCGTATTTTCGCCTCCTGGTAAATGAAACCAGCACTGTTTTGCTGGGATTGACGTTGAGTCCTAAATTCTTTGCTAAGAAAATATCTTCAAAAAAATGAATAGTAGTAATTACCAAAGTACTTCACTGAAAAGGAACAATTCGTTTTCTACAGAATAAATAAGTGGAATATAATGATTTTTTATCATGTTTTTCTCAAAAGATCCTATGAATAACAAAGCATTTAAAGACAAAAGTGACGCAAAACCATAAGTTTTTTCCCCCACCAAAAATTTGTCAGCTTTCCTAAAGAAGTTTTTACTTTAATAATAATACACGTCTTCGACAAATACCAAAAAGCAATTGTCGATGGGGAAGATGTTGAGAGGATCCATTTTAAAGATGCAAAATTATTTATTTTGGAGTATTAGTGAAACATTCAAAGCTCCTGTACAAGTGTTCAAAAGATCAAATTACAAGGATTTTCAAATAACGCAATTTTTTACAGCACCATAGCGAATATCCAAGGTGATGCATTTGAGTACCTACCACATCTACCGTATTATCACGACATGACGCCAACCAACCGAATAGAATAACTGTTGGAATGAGCTAGATAGTAAAAGTAATTAAAACATGTTTTTAGCAAAGTTAACATTATTAGGATTCAATAACGGGTTTATATTATCATGTAATCACGTATTTTCAGAAGAAATAAATAATTAAATTGTCTAATAAAATTTGTTTAAAATAATGATACCTAAATCAAGGAAAACAATTTTGATAAATAGTGAATTGTACTTAAAGCAACTGTTTTTAAATTAACAAACTAATAACAGAAATTATTTAGTTTTTAATAAACGCCAATTTTATAACTTATTATTGGCACGAAATCCAATACAAAGTGGCACGGAAATAAAATATTAATTTCCTTATTAAAAATTTTGCCATTCCATTACAATTTAATAATTTATTAAGACATACCCATCAGACCATAATGCCGTGTTAATGTGCGTTCAGTTGCAGTACGCAGACAACATCCATATAAGTAGGGTTTTAAGTTTAAAAAACTTGCTACATTAAGTTAAATACGTAGTATCCCATAGTTATTGGTTAAGTACTTAATATGTAAATATTTTTATATATAAACATTAACAACAAAAACAAACCATTTATTTTAATGCTATCTCCCCCTACCAAAATTTGCACAACTCGCCTAAAGAAGTTTTCATTTCTAAAATCTTCTTTTCTTCCTACAGTAAAAATTGCAAGTCTTTGCAGACGGCAACTGACGTGTTGAAACAACCCCATAACCCCTATGGTAAATTTTGCAATAAAATTATTAAAGATAAATGAAAAATAGGATACTTTTAATCAAACAAGTGAAAATATTTATAAAAATTTGCAATCAGAAATACTTTCTTAGCCGTGGTTTAAGGATATGACTATAAATAAACAAATGTTATTCACAATATGCAGATTAAGATTTAAACACGCTTTATTTCCTGCACATCTTTATAAAATTAATCTAATAACTGATCCACATTGTGAGTGTGGAGGAACAACAAAAGATGTCATTCTAGGATGTCCGTTAATAAACTCAAAAGTTGAATTTAATAATAATTTAATTTATCAAGTTATAGATATTACTAAACCCTATTAATTTAGTTTAACTTTTAGATAAAAAAAATGGTAAATGGTAAATTAAAATTATAGATAAGTAGAAAATAAAAAAATATTTATATATATAAATATATATATATAAAAATATAATTTATAAAAAAAAAACAATATTTAAAAAAATATATATGTGTATCTGTCAACAAAAAATGTACAATATGGACGTATTATCCCAACCAAACTGCGCCAATGGCTCTTGAGCTTCATGCAACATCGCTCCTTACATGTGGCAATTGACGGTATTTCTTCTGATGCGTTTAAAACTAATGCCGGGGTCCCCCAGGGTTCCATCCTGTCCCCCACCTTATTTCTTTTACACATCAACGACCTCTTGAAAACCACCACGAACCCCATTTACAGTTTCACAGACGATAGCACACTTGTCTCAACTTTCACATCCTATCGATCACTTTCGGTGAATGATACAAATAGACTCAGGCAGGAACAGGTTGATTCCATCAATAGAGATCTTAAAGCAATCGTCGAGTGGGGACCAACAATCTTGTTCAGTTCAACGCCCAAAAAACACAAAGCGCCACGTTTTCCAAGAAAGTCAATTCCTCAAATACTCCCATCACAATGTCCGGAAATACCCTTGAACTAAGTCCCTCCATCTCGATTTTGGGAGTCACGGTGTCCAATAATATGTCTTGGCATGACCATGTTGCTAACATCGCAAAGTCGGCAAGCCAGAGTCTAGGTTTTCTGTGGAAAGCCAGAAAGTTTTTTACTCCTGATCAACTGTTGACGACGTACAAGGCTCAAATCCGACCTCTACTGAAGAGTTGCAGACCAGTCATTGCTCTACAGACATTTCCATGGCAGATGCTCCAGAGAAATAAAAACTCTTGTAACACCATTGGCCACATTCGGCCGAAGAACTCGGCACGCTGATCAGTCTCACCCAGTTACTCTCAAGATTGACACTACAAGGACCAATCTTCATCAAGAATCCTTCTTTTACAGGGCTGCTACGGAATGGAATAAGCTTCCAAAATCAGTTTTTCTAGAGAACTATGACCTGCAACTTTTTAAAAAGCGTGTCCACAATCATTTCCTTTCTATAATCCCTTCCCCTTTTAATAGTCGCAGTGCGGGCCGTCCGCGGCCCACACGATAGGTCTACCCTTTTTGCGACTATTTTCATAATAAAAAAAAAAAAAAAAAAAAAATTATGCTTTAAAGGTAGAAAATTTCCGTCAAAATAATGCATTATTTGTGGTTTGAATAGTGCCTCAGTTCCCGCAGTCAAAAAAAAAACCCATAACCATTTTTTTATTTCCATGCAAAATCACCACTGTAATCTTAGTGCATACTTGGGCGTCGCCTTCGTAAAATATTCACTTTATTTTAGTGGGCGTTTCTCTAAAATTTTTTGTTTTTAATAATTGTTGAAAGTTTTATATTCTTTATAGACTGCTAATTGTTATTATTAAAATATCGTGTTTTTTTTATTTATTGTGGCCGATGACCAAAAGATAATAACACAGGATATTGCTAATTGTTTGACTATTATTTATAAACATAATTGTTACTCACCTAAAATACATTTTTTACTAAGGCTCGGCTTTCACTAGCGATTTCTAGCCGCGCCGGCAAAAAATCGTTAGAGTAAGTACACGTGCATGCCTACTCGTGTGAGTCGACTTTCGAACTATTGCAAGTACGAACAAGAACCATTACTTTAGTTTTGCTTACATTTATTTTCATCCCTTTGATTTTCAGGGCATCATGCATAACATTAACCATCGCCTGCAACTCCTCTTCAAATGACGCTAATATGACTTGATCATCAGCGTAAAGTAAAGAAGTCATTTGACGATAAAATCTTTTAAACAATCGTCTATGTAAAGTTAAACAACCGTGGCGAAGCCACACATTCCTGTCTCACACCCTTTTCGATGTTAAACCTATTTTATAAAAAAAAGATATTTTTCTTTTGAGTTCTGCATGGTAAAAAACTTTAAATATCACCACCAGACATAAAATTTCTTTAGTCTTTTGTCGAAATACATGAATTTGGTCCAAGAGAAAAAAAATTTATTTTTGACATGTTAAAAATACCATAAAAGAACAGAAGTAAAAACAAAAAACAATATTTCATGGTGAATAAAAAAATAATTTGTAAACTATTGTAAGGTTTACAAATTGATACTTAGACTAGGATGCAATGACAAACAAAATGTTGGCAATTGATGTCAAAACGCTTGTTAGAATTTATAAAATACAAGAAATTGCAGCGTGAAGAAAGAAATTGGCAGTCATTGGGACTGCCGACAGGAGTGAAAACTAGAAACTATGAACTGTCACTGTCACTGTCACTTTCTACATCGAAAACACCCATCTGTAGCTGACTTTGACGTCATTGATGCTTACATCACCTTGGTGACGCGACCAAAAATTACTCAACGTGTCTAAAGAAGTTTTAACGTTAAAAAAACAAATTGTAAATATTCAAATTATATTAAAGTGTGATAACAAACGGTGTTTTTTCTTCTTAACCTTTTGATTACGTGAAAAGTTCAATGTGTGCATACTTTGCATTATTTAAATTGTGTTTTAGTTTAATTATTATTTTAATTGTTTAATTGACGGATCAGTGTGCAGTATAATGCAGTGCTAAATAAGTTTACATTTTTTAATATTATTTTGACCACTGCCAACAGCATCGAAAACGCCCATTTTCGGTGACGTTGATGTCACCAAGGTGACGCGAAACCATAAGTTTTCCACCTACCAAAAATTGCTTGGAGCTCCTTACGAAGTTTTCACTTAAAAAATAGAAATTTTTAGTGATTTTTATTAAAATAACACATCCAGGGATATGGGATTTATTTTCTATTTTCATAACTGTTGCATGATGATATTCGGATGTCTATTATTAAAAATAACTGCTGCTTCTCGATGCATTTTTTAATTTTCTCCCACAATTATGAATCCTTGAGTTAGGAAAAATAAGTCTGTGTTTTCATGATGGATGAATAATATTGAATATAATATATACCTACGTTGTTTTCAATTCTGAATTTTTTTTAATAAAAATTTTCGACATCGTCAAAAATAAAAGTACCTTCTGTATTCTTGCACAAAATTCATATATCTTCCGACAAACCTTGTATAAGTTTTATATCATGAAGAACGTTTTATGAAGACTAACTTTTTTTTTTTCATAAAACTAATAATAAAATTTTCCCATATAGTTCCGACTCAAGAAGACACACGTTATACTGATCGTGACTATTTTCAAAACATTTTAATTGAATTGGAAAATTTAACATTTAAACCAAATGGATATTTGAAACTTTATTTTTGGAAACAACGAAAATATACTACAAAATATATGCCCACTACAAATTAACTACATGCACACGTTTGTTTAGTGTTCGTTTTATAACTATTGTATATGTGGCTGTAATTATTTTTGTAAAACTTCATCTTAAAAAGCAGGCTTAAATAACTCAAAAAATTATTTATAACTTTTTTAAGGCCAACACCCCACGATGTACCCGCATACATACATATAATCACGCACTTTTCTCGTAGGAGTAGGCAGAGACCACATCTTCTCACTTGCTACGAATCTTAAACACGTCTTTCGCTTCTTCTACTTTCATTAGCGCTTTTATACATGCTCGAAGTAAAAATAAAATAAATAAACAAACTATAATAAGCATCCTGGCAAATACAAACAATATCGTGAGGAGATTGCAGGACAATTGTTTGACTTTTTAGGAGGTCACAACACTAAAAGGTCAAAATCCAGAGTCGATCTTATTGGCAAATCCTTAAAAAAAGCTATGACAGATTTTCATAAAATAGTATATCTCAATGAGTGGCTAATAAGAAATTGTCTTGACAATAAAATTACCGGAAATAAAAAAAATCATTTCCCATTGAAAACTTTTAATGACTTTTATTTGCATAAAGGCATTAAATCAAAACTGTAATTGTTGTTGATGTTTATTTGCATATTTCATAGTATTTTATAAAAAACAGGAAAATCAACATTGTTAATTTTGGTTTAAATTGCGGTCCTAAGGCGTACAATTTATAAAGATTTGAATAAAGTAAAAAATATCCACACATAGTTGACAAAAATTACTCGATTTAAGATACAATTCATAATCGTGCTGATATTTAATAAACAAATGACTTTTAAGAAACCATACTTAAATTTTTTTTTAAAAAACAGTTGTAATTATGACTTCTTAACTAGTCAAAAATAAATGCCTGTGCATTTTTCAATAAATATGTTGTAGACCTGACTTTGTAGTTAAGTACGTGATTATTTTGTTTAAAAATTTGTTTGGTCTTATTTTAAAAATCTATTTTGTTTTTACTTAAAATTGGATCGGTTGCCAATTTTTTGTATCGATATATTTTTTGTAATATTTGTTCTGTCATTTAATAAGATTTAAACTGGTTTTATTAAATGTTTACTTTGAATGTTCTGAAGTTCGAAATTTCAGAAAAATGATTTAATTTTTCTGAAATTTGAAAGCAGTCAAAATAAGTTGTTGATACACAATATTTCGGATGAGCTGTTGTTTATAAATAAAATGTGATTGTAGAAACATCACAACTGGCACACTTAAAACGCAAATTGACTAATTTATTACCATAGCCGGCCGAAATATTTTTCCTGTTAGCAATAAATCTATAACATTTTAAACGTTTTATATCTGCCAAACCAGAACTGTTAAAAATTAGAAAGTACGAGTTACAATTAAAGAGACCTTCACTGCAACAAAAATGACATCAACGTAAATAAACATTTCATTAACATATTTCATTAATTTTTATACCTTGTTATTTTAATTATCACAAAAAGAATCCGAAATATCCATTAACAGCTAGAACACCATTAAAAATGCCACAAACGCACCTTACGAACGCGTGAGATCACTAAACTAGCGCCGAGTCTTCTGGTAGTACCTACGGACTCGAACAGGTACTCTCACATTCTTTTCTCAATTTCTCATTGACGCGCTCCTATTGGTCCCCAAGGTCGACAAGTATGACGTCGTTTATTCAAGGTACGCCGAGAAAATGATTTACTGAGTTTCAAATTTTCCTGGCGCACACAAATCAAAATCGGTCTTACCAGTCAAAAGGTTTTTTTTTTCATTTATATACAGGGTCTACCGATATAGCGTAGATATAAAACATATAACGTTATAGAAATTAAAAAATACATGATGACTTCACTGAATGTTAGTTTTTTCAATAATAAGAATTTTAAAAAGGAGCAGTGAGAACAACTTCATTGAAAAATAAGTTTCATTGAGGGTATTGAGGATAAATAAACAAGACTTAAAATAAATCTACACTTTTATAAATTTGTTACAGAAGTATGTCTGTACATTAAGGATATTAACAAAATATCACTAA
This sequence comes from Agelastica alni, assembly GCA_950111635.1. NCBI lineage: Eukaryota > Metazoa > Arthropoda > Insecta > Coleoptera > Chrysomelidae > Agelastica > Agelastica alni. Next base: position 86,884,440 of record OX467708.1, read on the forward strand.
TTTTTAAAAAAATTTTTCTGTCTTGTTTAAACATCGCGCAAAACTAGTGGACCGATTTTTAAAAACTTTTTGTGTTTAAAAGCTTATGATTATGTCTAATCTAGATATTTTATCTCGCTATGATTACGAGAGCCGGAGATATATGAATATAGATACCAAGATAAGGTAAGCACCCATTTCAACTACATTTCAAAAAATCCTTTGAACTTTCGCCGGGTTTCGCATCTTTTTTTTTTTTTTTTTTTATGTTCTGGTTCCCACGAAAAGGGATATCCTGTAATGTTCAGAGAACATCGTGGGAACCAAGGGAAAGAAGGTAGGAGTTGGTGTTCTTCTTAAATTTCTGGAGGTTGTATGCCTCGGGAAACACCTCCCTAGGCAATGAGTTCCAAAGCCTCGCAATTCGTTGGATGAATGAGTCTTTGGAAAGTGATGTTCTGCAGGTCTCCAAAGTGACCACGAAGGGGTGTGAAGACTGAACTTGACGGGTTAATCTCGAAGAGACTGCCAAAGGAGGAACGATTGTTGATATTTCAGAAGAGCATCGCCCATGAAAATATCTATAAAATAGAGAAAAATCGCCAACTTTTCTACGGTGTTCCAGACAAGTGAGCGAGTTTGTAAGCGAGGCATCACCGACGAGACGAATTGCCCTTTTTTGGACAGAATCCAGTAGCTTCAGGATATGTTTAGGTGCTGCACTCCAAATATGGGAACAGTACTCCAGTACATGCGTTAGTTAATCTGTGGTTATGATATATGGTGTTTAGATGTCCCTTTATCACCTGAAAAAGATGGGCAAAACAGAGAGTGATAGTTGCCGCTACTGCGAGAACTTTGCTGAAACTGCAGAACATTTGCATTGCGAATGCCCAGCGCTTTTCTGCAAGAGGCTCAAGTTTCTGGAAGTGGCCTTCCCAAAGCCCTTCGTTGTCAGAAACTTAGCCCACAGGAAACTAATAAACTTTAATCGAAGTCTCGGAATCCCGGGCCTCGTATAGATTAAGGGTTATGCACAAAAGATCTGATAGGTCGAAGTGCTTGAGAGGCAGCATGGCCTTCACGACCCACCCTACAATCTACAATCTACAATCTAGCATACATAAACCTATAATCTTATCAAATTTTTATTCTTTTTCCCTCGGTAATAATGTCCGAAATGATGTTTGATGACGTTTTTTTTAATATTTTGAGTCTGATTTCATATTATTTTATAAATTATTTAACTAAGTCTGCTAGACAAGGTCTATCTACCTGTAAAAATTGAATTCGCTTAGTAATATATATATTGATATATAGTGGTAATAGAGTTTCATTGAAATAAACAATTTATAAAATTATTGAAAATTTAACTTTATCACTAGCACCAAATAAAAACAATTTAATTTACCACTTTGTTAAAAATACAAATAACAATTAAAACAGAAAAACTTTTTTTAGTGGTGATGTTGATTTGCTCCAATTTTAATTTTTAATTGGTTATTAAGTAATTATAATCATGCTTACCTTTTTTTTTCTTAAACGACATTAAAAATTTAGAACAATTAATATTTATTATTATGAACTTTATTTGGATGATAAGGTAAACAAAAAATAACGAAAGAATATGGGCATAAAACTAAAAACATTGTATGACGAATTTGATTGTTACTTACAAGTTTTTACAACAGCCATGAACGAAAAATATACAAATACCTATTGCTGTAATTTTTATATACTTTTGTGTCTGTTGGAACCAATTCTTGAAACATTTTTAATACTCTAAAGTTGATTTTTAAAGAATTTTATTTGACAGAATGTTGTTAAATTAAAATGTTTACCAAAATTGCAATAAAGGTCGTTTGTAAAAACTTGAAAAGCATCCTCTTATCAGAACAAAAATAGGTATTGATAATACATATAAAATAATTTATAAAAATTCAAATTTTCATAACAAGCACTAGTTTTCAAAAATTACAACTTTATTTAATCTTCATGCATAAATGTTACATATTGTTACAAATCCGGTCCTGTTAGCGACCGAGAAATCGACCGCGTCTGGGGTCCGTTTTAGACCGCTTTGCTTCGAAAGATGGATAAACAGGTAGAATAATCTGGAACTGTGATATCGAGATATAAAAGGGGAAGCGATCACAACAAGAATCAGTATCGGCTTATGTGTTTATGAATTAATAAATGTAAATAGTTATATAGATTTGTAAAAGTTGTATAGCCAAGTGGTTAATGAAAATAGAATTTATTGTATTGAAATAAACATTGTTTTGTTATTGGATCGAGAGTTTTAATCGCCGAACCCACGGAAGAACTAAAAAGTTGTAACAATATGTTCATTTAATAAACGTGAGAATCGATTACACATGCTTTTATGACCCATTACATAAATCATTATTATCAACATCGTTATTAAAATTACTAACTTCCTTTTTTTTGGCAAGCTTACCTACTTTTTGAAAAATTTCGGAAATCATAAATAAGTTGATTAAATTTAAGTCTGTTTGTATACCAGATAAAGCAGGTCGTCGACAAATATTAACAGAAGTGTGTCAATGGACCAACAACTCTGAATCGTGAAATATTTGCTAACAAATCGTCAGAGGATTTCCAATGTTATATTTATGTACTGTTGTGCTACAGTAACAGGGTACCTGCTTTCAGTTTTCATGAATTATTTTTACGAACCTCACAAATAATTTTTTAATAGACTTTTACTTTTTTGTTAGAATAACAACAACTCCGACCTTAAAAAAGCTACTGCAGCAGTTAATTCCAATAAAAAATGTAATTGTTGGAATCCTTGATGTATCCTGTTTTAAGGACATATGGTAAAGTATTTAAATAGTTACCTAATATGTATTTTTTTATTCCTTATTGTTTTTAAATTTTAATGCGAAACGTTTATCGTATTAATTTAAATAATTAAAACTGAAGGAAAAATAAACATACAAAGGACACTAGGGAAATTCTCCAATATGACGCAACCACGTGGCGCAGGAGTGTTGGTGCATTTTGAGACGTGTTCAGTAGTCTGGTGGACCAAACGGTTACAACAGACAGCTGAAGCAAAGTTTGTTGGACAAAAAGTGATAGCTAGTCTGCTGTACCGCCTTTTTAACCTTTGTTGAAGGAGTGGTAGCGTACCAGACGACTGGTGCAAGGCCATTATCGTGTCGCTTTACAAAGGAAAAGGTTCGCAGCAGGACTGTAAGAACTACCGAGGTATTAGTTTACTCAGCATAGTCGGCAAACTGTATGCATAGATATTGATTAAAAGAGTAACGAATGAAACTGAGAAGATGATATGGGATGTGCAAGCAGGATTTAGAAGAGGAAGGAGATGTATGGATCAGGTCTTTTCATTACGAGGTATAGTCGAAAAATTCTTGGCTAGAAGTCAGAAGGTCTATTGCACTTTTATAGACTTGAAGAAGGCCTATGAAAGAGTGGTGAGGAGTTAATTGTGGTCTGAGAAGTATAGCCGGAGTGACTTGGTGGGATAAAGTAAAAAATAGTGAGATAAAAGAACGCTGTGGTGTAAAAGAAGATGTGGTTCCAAAGATAGTTAAAGGAATGCTAAGATGGTTTAGACACGTAGAAAGGATGGATAAAGAAAGATTAACGAAACATATTTATAAGGTGGAAGTCGGTATGGTCGGTATGGAAGTGATATTTACCATGTAGAGTTTAAAGTTAAGTTTATAAATGAATGATCTTTTCTGTTTAGTCCTAGGTCTTGGGTAACAACAAACTCAAAGCTCAGTCGATGGAAGTATCTGCAAAAAAGGAAAAGGTAAGCCATCGATCCACGATGGCCTGCATTAATAGAACTTTCCAAAATATGTGAATAAGACATCGTTTAGTTTAACTTAATATGCTTTGCTCATTTTTATTGACTATTTTGCAAAATAAAACAATTTGTGGTACACAATAATATTCCTATGCAAACAAAAATTGCACAACACGACGAAAGTTTGGAGGACAGCTCAGTTATCCACTAAAACAATAAATGTTTTTAATAATCCATGTGATCATCTTTGTTATTATATTTTTTAGGTTTATTTGAGTTATGGAATTAAAGAATATGTAAATTAAAAAAGCTCACTCTACATAAAACAACAATAATTCACTTTTCTTCGGTAATTTTCACATTTTCTTTTTGGTCATCCTCGTCTTTATCTTTATTTTCTAATTTCACTCTTCCTTGTCTGTAATCCAAACATCTGCGGTAGGGAAGATGATTGTTGGGAGCTATCATTAATAAATTATTTCCATTTCGATCGCATATGGGAAGTTGATGAGTTGACAAATTGTTTCTACGAAGTCGAGCTCTTGTTCTGAGAGAATGCAGACCGGGTATGATGCGCGGATGGGTTGTTATTGAAACTGCGTCTTCCGTTTTGACGCATACTTGAATAGAATTCGAGTTGTCGTGTTGCCATTCCAATACACTGGTCAACAGACGAATGTACCTTAAAATCAATAAGTGTCACTAAAAATTATTATCCCTCAACGACAAAAAACAGAATATTTATTTATTTATGTAAATTGGATTAAAAAAAAAAAGAAATGTAAAATTCTGATATAATTAGCAAAAACATTTTAAATGTTATCGTTATAATCACCTTATGGCCATTCTGAGAATTTCATTCTTAGACAATTTTTTATCTGGCGGATGTGTGGGGACCAATTTGCGAAGTTCGGCAAAAGCACCGCTAACATTTTGTTGTCGCCATCTTTCTCTGCTGTTTGTAAAGATTTTCTTTACCACTCCTTTTGTTGGTATTTCCACTGATACCTAAAGTTTGTGTAAAAGTAAGAGTCTTTTCTAATACGTCCCCGCATTTTTAATTTCTTTTTTATAACCAACGGTTGGACCGATTTTGATGAAATTTTCAGACAATCTTTAGATTAGCCCGGCGAATGATCGAAGTTTGGTAGCAACCCCGCATTTTCAATCTGAACGTGAATCTAACTTTACTAATTGATTTGTCAAATTTAACAATAATGATAATATTATTATTATGATTTAGGTTTTTTTTGTGGTTTTTTTTATACTAGAATTGGATCGATAAAAAATAAATTAACATGACCCATGCCCAAGAATAACACATGTCTTTTCTAATACGTTCCCGCATTTTCGTTCTTCACTAGGTACTGTTGATGTTAGGTTAGGGCGTTAGATTAGGTTAGGCTAATTTTTTTACTTTTACTGTCTTTACTGCCGATTATTATTAGCCTAATCTAACCTAACACCAACAGTACCTGGTGAAGAACTTTTAAAATGCGGGAACGTATTAGAAAAGAACCATAAATCATAATAAACGTTTAGTAATAATGAATAAAAATTAACACTTTGTGGCTATACAGTGTGGAACAGCCAAATGGAATAAATTTGATAACGAATAAATGAGAGCGTGTTGGAAAAAACGCTTGGACACGTCGATTTGTATTTTTAGATGCGCATTTTTTTCAAAAAAAAATAATTATATAGGGTGTGTCATGTGACAGTGGCCAATACCAACTTTCTTATTTTATTTATTTTTTGGATTCTTCAGAAAATTCTAGACATAATTCATGTACAATGTCCCATACGTATCTTCAAATGTTTAGGAAATATTAAGTGTTTTCAGATGTACCTATTACAAAAATTAACATTAAAAAAATAAAATTATTTTATTTCACAAATAAACATTAATTTCAATGTAAGAGATGTTCAAAATATTCGTCGCGAACGTCTTGGCAACATGCTAATCTGGTATAGAAATGTCTTCTAACGTTACTCAACATCTCAGGCGTGACTGATCTAATCGCAAGCATGATTCGTCTTTTTAAGTCAATGTAAGTCGAGTGGTTTAGTTTTGTATACAATACTTTTGACATATCCCCACAAAAAGAAGTCTAATGGCGTCAGATCAGGAGATCGTGCTGGCCATTCTATCGATCTGCGCCTCCCTATCCACCGATTTGATACATTTTGGTTCAGGTACTGCCGGACATTGATTTGGTAATGGGGCGGTGCTCCATCTTGCTGAAACCATAGTATATTGGCAGGAACTTGTGGGTTTGCTGGATCAGGATATAAGTTTGTCAAAGTTGGCACGACATTATTTTGGAGCAGTTTTAAATATTTATCTTCATTCAAGTTGCCATCAATGAAAAAGGGACCTACGATATGATTTCCAACAATTCTTGCCCAAACATTAACTTTTTCAGGATATTGCGTATGTTCCCCTCTCATCCAGTGAGGATTCTCATTAGACCAATAGCGGCAATGTATTGAGTGTAATGTAGCGAATTTGTGAAATAAAATAATTTTCTTTTTTTTAAAGTTTATTTTTGTAATACATCTGGAAACACTTAATATTTCCGAAACAGTTAAAGATAGGTATGGGACATTGTACATGAATTATGTCTAGAATTTTCTGAAGAATCCAAAAAATAAATAATATACAGGGGGTTGTATTTAAAATAAGAAAGTTGGTATCGGCCACTGTCACATGACACACCCTATATAATTTTTTTTTTTTGACAAAAATGCACATATAAAAATACAAATCGACGTGTCCAAGCGTTTTTCCTAACACGCTCTCATTTATTCGTTATCGAATTTATTCCATTTGGCTGTTCCACACTGTATAAAAAAAAAGGGGTGCGTGGAATCCCACGCGTCAAAAGTGAAACTTTTTAGGTTGGAAATCAGGACGTTATTTTGTGGGATTCATTGAGGTTGTCGTGGGGAACAAGTCAAATCAAAAGTTGTTGCTTAATTTTTATTCTAAAAAAATGTTATTTTTGCTAAAAGTTCATTAAGAAAGCAAAGCAAGAAGTTTATGTTAATAATATTCTTAACTTCACATCTATTTCTTAAAAATAATATTCAATTTTCTGCATCATCAATTTCCAAGAAGGATACAATGTGTTTGTGATAAGAAAAATAAGATATAAAACAACACGAATTAAACGAACTGATAGAAGCCACTATGTTTGTTTGTAAAACACATTACGTTAGAGTTTAAAATGTACTACCAGTCCTGCTAATATGGCGTCATGTACAGTTTTTACAGCGTAAGCGCTTCTATACCAAAAATACGCCACGTGCGTTCGTTCGCAGTAGCAAGAGCCCCCCCCCCCCTTAATATTTCCGATACCTCATCCCGAGACTCTACGCACGACTAGAGAACAGCTCGCCCCGCCCACTTTCGTTCGGTTTTTCACCATGACGCAAGTTTGGGCAATTTTTCGATTCACTCCCAGCGCCGAGAGCGCCTTAAGAAGTTTAACTTCAATAATTGAAAATGCGGGGTTGCTACCAAACTTCACACGATCATTCGCCGGGCTAATCTAAAGATCAAAATCGGTCCAGCCGTTGACTATAGAAAAGAAATTGAAAATGCGGGGTCGTATTAGAAAAGACCCAAAAGTAATATTAAAATAATCATTCAGTCATTACTAATATTTGAGCTTGCATGATAGAACAGTTACCATCTCTTTTCAATCAAATAATGCTAGATATCTTTTATCTTATCTGGTATTAATGAACCACCAGTAATCTCTCGCTGACCCACGTGTATATGGTATAGATCCAATACGAGATTGTAATTCAATCAATCCAAAATAAATAAAAAAAGTTAGTTTCTTAATTTGTAGAAAATATTTAACAATTTTTTGAGTTCATTGTTTTCAAATCCAATTGATATGTTTGTTTAATATTCACAATATCAATCCAAATCTGAATGAAACAAAAAATTAAAAAGTTGTTGTGTATTTAAAACCAACACCCTATACATCAAAATTTTCAAAATTAACATTTCAGATTTAAAAAAAGCATTTGAAACTTGCATATACTTTTTGCTAATACGAACCTATGTTATTTTTAAACGTTTCATATAACAATATTTAGTCCCTTTGGGTTTGACCCAGAACGAACCTAACTTTTAAAATTTAAATGACACACTGTATACATTAAAATTTGAATTCTACACACAATATCCATTTCAATAAGGTGTTACACTGTGGTTTAATAAAAATAAATTAATTTAATTTTAAAACAATTAAAATTAAAAAAAAATCAGACAGAACTAAAAACTATGAAATACATACATACATACATATAGTCACGCCTTGTTCCCGTAGGGGTAGGCAGAGACCTCTTTCTTCCACTTGCTACGGTTCTTACACACATCTTTTGCTTCCTCTACTATCATCAGTGCTCTCATACATGCTCGTCGGTTGTTGGTACTCTTGACCTGGCCTTTCTTCAAAACAATGTTGATCTGATCGAGATATGTCCGCCGAGGTCGACCTCTACCGACTTCCGTCCATTCACACTCGCGTTATAATTTTGATTCGTCAATCTTCCTTTATCCATCTTTTCTACGTGTCCAAATCATTTAAGCATTCCTTTATCTATCTTTGTAACCACATTTTCTTTGTCGCCACAGCGTTCTCTTATCTCAATATTCTTTAATTATCCAACCGAGTCACTCCGGCTATACAATTCTCAGACTACTCATCTCCGCAGCATTAATCCTATTTTCATGCTTCATCTGCCAAACCCAACATTTACTACCATGCATTAGTGTAGGAACCAACACACCTCTATGCACAGCCAGACGTGTCTTTTTTGACACTTTTTGGCTATGCGGTGCCCCATTAATTTGTTTTCCTGCCAACACCCTTCGCTCAATATCACCTAAAATGCAAATCATTGAATAAATAACATAATAAAAGTGGACTGTCAGCACGAGGCCACTTTTTGACAAACAGATAGAAGAAGAAGAAGCTATGAGCTTCTGAGCCCTTAGATTATGTGGATGTGTGTACCTACTGTGCATTGTTTAAATTGTGTTTTAGTTTAATTATTATTTTAATTGTTTAATTTAAGATTACTGTGCTGTATAATAGTGAGTACTAAATAAACTCCTGAACAAAATGTTTGAATCATTGCTATAATGAATTCATTTAAATAGAAACAATATAATATTGAAATTAATTACGTCTTTGATTTTCTACGGCGAAACCCGTCCGCGAAGACCAACAAAAGAAGCGTTGCTTCAAAAATCACAGGTAATTTTTAAACATTATGTAGCAGGTTTTTCTTTAGAAGTATTTTTATGCAATATAATTAAGTATTTTTATTTATCATATCTACCAAAGTATACACTGACCTGGACCATGTGATGAGATTGATGTCTCTCTGCTCGTTTTTCATCGTCACTATCGATAATGGAAAATTCGTCGGAGAAATCGTCATCGTCGGAAAGTGAATCCTGGTCATGATTGTGGTGAAATTTCGCATTGTTCGGAGAAGAAGAGGTACTTACATCTGTATTATCTCCGTCTAAACTCCAATCCATCTCCGTCGGACTCGAAGTTATGGAATGCGTTAACATTGGCTAAAGGAGCAAAAGTAAAAGTTAAAATAAATCTTATCACAATAAAACTTGTCGGTGCGCTTAATAAATCCGGCAGCAACCGAAAGGGCTTTTAAATCTGTCTATCTAAATAATCGGCTTAATGTTTGAATTATTAAAAACTAACTTTAAACTTAGTGAGAACGTTGCACAGTTCTATTGTTTTTTATGACTTGTGTTACAATGGTTTATGCCCCACAGTGTGAAATATCAGAATACAATTTGGTTATTTTGGTAAATAGGCCGATGCGTAATGGTATGATTGAAATAATAACAAATACTTTTACTTAATTATTGAATCTATGATAATGAATTGAATTATTTAATCCATGATACAAAGTATTGGTCGGAGGAGATACAGTGTGCACACGATGGTGTCTGTTAATCGACTGTTGTTTTAAGTAGCTAACCTACTGATACTCTACTTTGCCAGGTCAGACACTATTTTATCTGCGTAGAGTTTTCTATTATCTCCGGCTCGGTCGGTCCATAACAAAGGCTGCATGCCATATATTTTTACAGGGCCTACCGACCGAAGGATTACTTATCCCTATCATAACACAGCAGACAGGACTCGTTCATAAACGCAACTGTGTCTGCTTCACAAATTACAAATGAATTTTAGGGTTTTTATTGCACCTCCAATATGGCCGCCAATCCTCCACGGTTATGTACCTCGGAACATAGTTTATCATGCCAGTGTCAGTGTCATTTGAAGTTCTTTTACGATCGACGTGTGATTAAAGATTCTTGCTTTGTGCGTTCTTCTATCATTTGAGATAAATAATTGAGATTTGCTTTAATGGAAAGGCTGTAACTATTTTTCGGCAGTTGTATTATTGGAGAAATATATTAAGCAACACAAATTGTTAAGGGGACTACACGTGGATGTTGTCATTAGACAGTTAGGTATCAAATAAATGAATTTGTATTGTTATATATAGTTCTAATGTAACCAAGCATTACGTCAGCGATATTAAGGGGGTTAATTCTGCCAGTAGTAGACAAATAGAAGGGGCGTAGGTCGCTCCTCCACTGAGACCTTTAGTAGGTCTATTGTGGCTCACCCCTAGAGGTTACGGTTCACCGCACGAAGTTCATGGTTGTATGGGGTGAGATTTTCTTAAAATCGGTAGCTTCTAGGTTGGTATAACCAAATATGTTGAACCTTATTCTTTTCAGGCCGGGGCATGACATAGGATATGTTTAGCAGTTTCGTCTTCCACGCAGCAAAACCGACAGTCCGTTTGTTGATTCAGACCTTTCCTTCCGAGGTGATATCTTAGCAGTGTAAGCAGTCTCGTGAGAATTCGCAGGTCATTCCTGCTCCATTCTAGGATCTGCTTAGTTGTGTTTCTCGAAGGTTTAGGCAAAAACGCCTTCGAGTGAGTCAACTCTGGTATTTCGGCCCAGTAGTCTAAAATAATTATTTTGGTGACAATTGTAGTAACTCCAAATACCGGTTCTGGTCCAGTGAATGCAGATTCGGCTCCCTGTTATGCAAGGGTGTCGGTTTTTTTGTTTCCCTACACCCCTTGGTACTCAGGTACCCACAGTAGGGTCACTCTGTTATTCGCACCAAGGTACTCTTTGATTCGATGCAATTTCATACAAGTTTAGAATTTATCTTGTTGGAGCTCAGTGCTTTTAAAGCAGCCTGGCTGTCTGATATTATACTAATATTTTTGTTTGCTAAAGGTCTGTTAGTCAGCTCTCTTGCACACAATTCGATAGCGAATACTTCAGCCAGAAAGATTGTAGCATACCTGCCAAGACTGATAGATATTTTAATCCTTGGTTTCCTGCTGTAAACACCGGCCCCAACTACCATCTGGGGTTTTTGAGCTATCTATGTACATTCAGTATTCATTCTCTGGTAAGAGGATTTCCCCCCTCACCAATTCAGCTCTCTTCGAAAAGAGGATTTTGAACGACTTTTCTGCGTGTATTTTTGTGGCTAGCATGTCAGAAACCATCCCGAGAATTTGGTGGTTTTTTTATTCACTTAGTATTCTGAAGTGGGCTCCAAGTTGATCTCCATTAATTTGCCTTTCCAGAGACAGGAATTTGTAGGATACTATCCTGGCTTGTATATGTTATACAATCTCGTAATAAAAAAAAAGATCACTTAGATATTTACTTTACAAGAGTCTCCATGTTCACAAAATTATACTAATACGCTAATATGTCGGGCGTTTGATGCTACCGAAAAAAAAATCATACATCGCTTCGGGTCAAATAATGGCTACAGTGGCGTACTTGTAAACCACAATCCGTAACAATACCTTTTAAATATTATTTTGTTACCAAGACTTCGCCCATAGTTAAAAACCTATCGAGTTGTCAGCCAAATAGAAACTTTTTTCTCTAAGATCAATTTTACCGGTTCCATCTATTTAATTGGCTTAAGTATGTACCTACCTAGTGCCGGAAGTTAATTCCACAATCTTAAACTTAATGTAATTGTGAAATTGACACAAAAATGAATAGGTGTAGTACTTATTGGTACAGATGCACAGTGGACTATAGAAAATTAGAGTCAGTGAAAATATCTGTAGTAAAGAAAATATATGTTCTCCTTTACGATAAGACAATAGACCTCGTCTGGGTGTAGTCCAACGGTATGGAAGATTTAAAAAGTTGTGCACTTCGAATGAAGAAAAAAAATAATTTTTTTCTTATTTGAGCTGAGGCGGACGAGCTACCAAGAGAGGGCACCACCGTCCCAGCTGTAACTGTCTCATCTCAGCCAGGAGTACCGATTTGAAGCTGCTGGCTCCTACTGCACAGCGAAGTAGTTCAAAAAGCCAACTTAAGGTGGCAAAATGAACCCACATGCACGAATCATCAAAACAGATTTGGCCTAAACTAGCTCTACATCGAACTAATGATATATTAACTCTATCCATGGAGTCCATTGGAAACGCGATCGCGTCCATAACAGGACACTGGGCAGGTGGATTCGCATGGGAATCTCAGAGCTACGACACGACTTCTGTGGAAGCTGTCACGATGAGGAAGAGGAGGAAACAATGGTACATCTTCTCTGCCACTGCCCTGCCCTAGGCAGAAAACGGCTATATATGCTAGAGCAACCAAACTTTGATAACTTATTTGATCTCAACTCAGTTAGCATTAAAGACCTCACACTTTTCATTTAAAGTTCCTACTGGTACTCACGGTAGAGGCGTAAGGCACCGCCGTCTATCACGGTATCACAACGGGCCAAAAGGCCTAAGTGGGTTGTATACGAACCGCCGTTTTAACCTAACCTAACCTAACCTATTTAAGCTGAATGGAGTGTTGTAGATTGACAGTCGAGAAATACTAAAAGATTTCCTATTTTTGAAAGTACAGGTTTTTGGTGGCAATCCATTTCCTGCGTAACAGCAAACTAACTTCGTTTTCTGAAACCTAAAAGTGGCTGGGGTTTTTTGTGGGTAGATTTTTTAAAAAGGACCCAAGTATAATAAATTGATAATTAAAGATCGCCTGTCGTTTGTATCAAAGTCATTTTAGGTATTTTTATCAGCAAGTCCCTTGTTTTACTTTTTTTTTTTAATCCCCCCCTCCTCACGAAATATAAAGTAGTAGCTTACACAACAAACCAACCAAAGAGACTCTTTTTATTTTATCAAGATACAAATATAACAAATAAGCACAACTAAGGTAAACCCAGTTCCACAATCAAGCTAGAGTACAAGCTGGAGCAACAGATAAAATATAGATTGTCGTCTCTAACTATTTTTAATATTTTTTTAGTAAAACTTTATCTTACTTAACGTAAGAGTGATGCATTAATAAGGGTTTTATCAAAAAATGGGTTTACTTTTAACACTTTTAATCTCGGTAAATTTTATAATTATCATTCGTGAGAATAAAATATAATAATTTACAAATATCCAAACATTCACGAAATCCGCATACTCTCCAAAGATGCCAATACAAAATGAGCATAAAATAAAATAATATCTTTAATTAAAAATTACCACACACAATAAATTTCAGAAAATAATTTGCTGGCAACCAGCAATAGTTACGGTAGAACTTACCATTTAAATATATTGATGTTACTTCCTACAAATCAGGCACTAAAAACTACAATTTTTAGCTGTAAATTTGTACAAATAGAGAACATGCACTAAAATTAACACCCACAACCAAACCAACTGGGAGATCATGTATACACTCGACCGGAACAACAAACTTGCGCTATCAATTTCAACATCCCGTCCTGAATCCTTATCATCAGAATGCAGACTCCGATAGAAGGACCAATAGGCACACAGGATGAGAGTAAGGGTGTAACTGAAGGGTCCTGACTCCTCCTTACTCTTTGAATTGGGGGTTTTATTTGTATTTTTTATTGAATGTAGGTGTAACAAACATGTTTCATTGTTTTTTTATGTGGGGAACGCATTTTGAAATGCAAGTATGGAAGGTCGAAAAAAAAATTTAAAAAAATTGCATGGCACTCGAAGAAATAATTTTTATTATTTATTTTTCAAATGTGTGACAAAACGCTAATGCATCGTGATATATTATTGTAATTTAAAATTCAAATGGCAAAATCTTTTAAAAAATGGTAGCGATCAATCTGAAAGTAAATGTATGAAATATCACGTTACCCTGTAGAAAAATAATTTTAAATATTTTTAAAAATATATTAGAAAAATACTGCAAGTCAAACGAATTCCAGTTGTTAAAAAAAATTTAACGCCAAGGAAATCTTGAGATGTTTTTTTAAAAAAAATGTTTATTGCATTTTGAAACAATTTTTGCTAGGTACAAAAATATTACGATATTTCCATCTGAAATAAATTATGTTAAAACGAAAACCTCTGATTTTAGTATAATCACTATCATACTATAGAATACATTCCATTTCTCTTCTCCTCTGTTCATGCAAAATTTTAACCTGGTTACCAATAATAATTTTTTGTTGTTAAATTTGTACTGATTTATCGACAGATTTCGCTACTTCCTTAAGTTTTTGTTAAATACTCCAACGTCGCGATGTAACCGGTGAAATTAATTTTAACATGGTTACACAATTTTGGGTAGGCTTTCGGCTAACCCCACAATCAGTCGAAATGCAGGCCCTTTAAATCTAATCCTCACCCTTAAAAACTAACCAAAATAAGGGAAGGAGTCTCAGCAAAAAATAATAAATCAAAGAGAAGCGACAAAAGGCTGTTTTGAGCAAACTTTTTCTGAAGACGCTTGCCAAAAAATATGATGTTTAAAGAAAATTTGCCTATTGCAAGGAATAGCGACTCTTTTGATCTTTTCCTTTGAAATAAACAATATGTACAAAGGGAACTAGGAATTTTTTGCAATACAGTTCTATTTATTTAATTTTTTCAAAATAATTTTCACCACAGGCAGTACATCTCTCCATCCTCCGAAACCAATCCTTAAACCACATCTACCACGTCTTGCTAGGAAGTATGGTGCACTCGTTGTCAAAAACCCTCCAAAGGTCCTCATCACTGGAAAACCGTCTTCCTTTCAGCTTCATTTTCACATGGTGGAACATTGCAAAGTCGCAAGGTGCAAGTGCTCAAGTAGTTTTAGTCCTGTAGTGGTCAAATATTCTGTGCAGGCTTTTGCGTGGTGAGCTGGAGCGTTGTGATGATGAAAAAACCGGATGTCCATTCTTGAATTTGGTTGGAAGTTCTTCAAAGAGTCGACGACTTTAGGAAGGCACTGTTCAGTGTAGCACTTAGTTGTGACTGTCTTTTGTGTGTTCAACACGACACGCTCCACAATTCCACTCGATTTGAAAAATAACAGATATCATTTTCTTCTTTACTGATTGGGATTTTCTGACTGCTACGGGTATTTTAGTGCATGGTGCTGGTGCGTTTAGGTCTAAGTTTTCCTTATTCTTGTGGTAATTCACTCGCCTGTCTTCGTCAAGCATTTTTCTCACAGCAATAATGTTTTCCTCCGTAACGGACAATGTTCGTCTCCCCGTCCTCTCAGCGTCCTCCAGACTGAAATTTTCTCTTTGAAATTCTCTGTACTACCTAAATATAGTCGTACTATGTAAACAATCATCACCTAGTGCAAGAGTCATATCTTCTAAGCATCTATGTTTAAACCACGAGCGAAGTTATACCGCAAAACCACCCGGATATCATTTCGTGACCAAGATGCCATAGCACGCACTTTAAACTATCACTGCTGACAAACAACTAAGCCTACCGGCTTGTGGCAGCGTATAGTGTGCAAGTATGAAAACGTCTTAACATGCACCAACACTCATACTCCTGCGCCACGTGGTTGCGTCATATTGTAAAACTTTCCTAGTTCCCTTTGTATATTTGCTTTAGCAAATAATTTTAAAGACAAAGATCATCGTATTGACTACCAGACTACTAAAAGACTCTTCATAAAAATGTTTTACATTAATAAAAATTAAATAAAAACAATTATTAAAAAAACAGATATTAATGATCTGAGTTCAATTTATACGTACATACTTTACAAAAATAATCAAATTATTATTGTCCTCCATGAAAATCCGTTTTTTTAATAATATATACAATTTTTTATTCTGTGTAATTAAATTGACATTGTTAAAAATATTTTTCTCTTTAAAAAAAAATGTTTAATTTTTTTTATTCCAAACTCTTTACAATATCATGTTAGTAGGTAACCTTTTTAATAATATAATACATGTTTTTTCATTAATATAATCTTGAGAAAGAAAATAAAGATTTTCAAAGCCTTGACTAAATAACTAAGGATATAATTTATTATAATATTAAAAAAAAAAAGCGTGGTAACTAGTCTGCTGTACCGCCTTTTTAACCTTTGTTGGAGGAGTGGTACATACCAAACGATTGGTGCAAGGCCATTATCGTGCCGCTTTACAAGGGAAAAGGTTCGCAACAGGACTGTAAGAACTACCGAGGTATTAGTTTACTCAGCATAGTCGACAAACTGTATGCAAAGATATTGATTAAAAGTGCGGTGTGTGATAAAAATCAAGCACATCGACTCTGGTGCGAAGTCCCGACAATGGCCAACCGAGAAACCTTTGTCCACGCGAGGAACGCCTGCAAAAGGACGATCGATCTTGCCAAAGAATCCTACGACACGAGAATATGCAACAAGCTTGTCAATGCCTCTCCTGGATCAAAGACCTTCTGGTCTTTGGCTAAAGCCATAAATTAGAATTTCACAACTTCTTCTTTACCATCACTCGAGAGGTCCGACGGCACGACAGCCGTATCTTCCAAGGAAAAAGCGGATCTGCTGGCCGAACTGTTCAGCTCTAACTCAATCCTCGATACCAATGATAAACAACCCCCAACGATACCTAGAATAAACGCATCAATGCCTGAGGTGGCTATCCGCCATCGCACTATCAGGAAAATCCTACGAAATCTTGACTCTAATAAGGCAGTAGGACCAGATGGAATTCCGACAATTGTCCTGAAGACCTGTGCTCAAGAGCTCACCCCAGTTCTATGTAGACTCTTCAAGTTATCATACAGCAAAGGAGTATTTCCGTCCATGTGGAAAAACGCTAAAGTCCAACCGATTCCGAAAAAAGGGAAGAAGACTATTCCTGCAAATTATCGCCCTATTGCATTGCTCTCAGTCATATCCAAAGTTATGGAAAAAGCGATTAACACAGAACTTATCAAATATCTGGAGAAATTTGAGATAATCCATGACAGACAATATGGATTTCGACAACTTCGGTCTACTGGAGATTTGCTGGCTTATGTCACTCAGCTCTGGACAAACACCATTGAAAAGTTTGGTGAATCCCGTGCAATAGCCTTGGATATATCTAAAGCCTTTGACGGCGTTTGGCACCAGGCATTGTTAAGTAAATTATCTGCCTACGGTCTCCCAACCAAACTGCGCCTATGGCTCTTGAGCTTCATGCAAGATCGCTCCTTACATGTGGCAGTTGACGGTATTTCTTCTGATGCGTTTAAAACTAATGCCGGGGTCCCCCACGGTTCCATCCTGTCCCCCACCTTATTTCTTTTACACATCAACGACCTCTTGAAAATCACCACGAACCCCATTTACAGTTTCGCAGACGATAGCACACTTGTCTCAACTTTCACATCCTATCGATCACTTTCGGTGAATGATACAAATAGACTCAGACAGGAACAGGTTGATTCCATCAATAGAGATCTTAAAGCAATCGTCGAGTGGGGAACCAACAATCTTGTTCAGTTCAACGCCCAAAAAACACAAAGCGCGACGTTTTCCAAGAAAGTGAATTCATCAAATCATCCCATCACAATGTCCGGAAATACCCTTGGACCAAGTCCCTCCATCTCGATTTTGGGAGTCACGGTGTCCAATAATATGTCTTGGCATGACCATGTTGCAAACATCGCAAAGTCGGCAAGCCAGAGGCTAGGTTTTCTGTGAAAAGCCAGAAAGTTTTTTACTCCTGATCAATTATTGACGACGTACAAGGCTCAAATCCGACCTCTACTGGAGTATTGCTCGCACATTTGGGGTTCAGCACCAAGGCATTCTCTTCGTCTTTTAGATTCCATTCAGAAAAGAGCCATTCGCTTGATAAACAGCTCAACTCTCACAGATACCCTTCACCCTCTAGAACATAGAAGAAGAGTTGCAGACCAGTCATTACTTTACAGATATTTCCATGGCAGATGCTTCAGAGAAATAAAAACTCTTGTACCACCATTGGCCACATTCGGCCGAAAACTCGGCACGCTGATCAGTTTCACCCAATGACTCTCAAGATTGACACTACAAGGACCAATCTTCATCAAGAATCCTTCTTTTACAGGGCTGCTACGGAATGGAATAAGCTTTTTAAAAAGCGTGTCCACGATCATTTCCTTTCTATAATCCCTTTCCCTTCTAATAGTCGCAGTGCGGGCCGTTCGCGGCCCACACGATAGGTCTACCCTTTTTGCGACTATTTTCATTAAAAAAAAAAAAATTCCCGTTTTTTTTTTAATGGTAGAAAAGACGCAAAAATCTAACAAATCTTTTATCCCACTTGTTGCCTGCCAAGGTATTAAGCTGTATTAGCATAGGGTATTTCAATTTATTAAGATTTAACATTTCATGAAACACATCTTGTGACACTTTCTTACACTTATCGATACTACAGCTTGCTGATAACCTTTAAACCATTACTTACCATTACTATTTCTGGTTATTAATCTATAAAAGTAAGTTCATTAATTTTTTTTATTACATTTTAATTTATTTCAAATGAGTGCTTTTTGAGGTAGCATGTATATTCTACTAGTGCTTTTATTTCACATCATTCGACCGTCTATGACGTAAAGGGAGTGAAAATAGGGAGAGGCGTGTCTGAGACCTTATCTCACAATTGCAGGTATTGCCTCGCTGAAATTATTAGACCCTACTAAAGTCAATATTATAAAATTAGGGTGGTCTAGATATAGTTACTGGTATACATTTTTAATAATACGTTCTGTCGGTGTCTCATCAGTAATTTAAAGCTACATTTTTTATTTTTTTTTATATTGGTACTAGCTTTTGCCCGCGACTTCGTCCGCGTAGTAGTCGAATATGGTTGTGTAGCGGCCATACATACAATTTATACACAGAGGACGAAACGTGAATTCCCTAAAATTCCAACGACTAATTTCACTAAAAACCTTTTTGATCTTAGTCGTGTCCTTTTTAAGAAAGCACGTATACGACCCTAATCTTTACGACCCTAAGTTCTGCTCCTTTGCAATAACGCACGTATACGATCCTACTTTTTATGACCAGAATCTTCTTTCCTCTTCAGCTACTCACGTACAATCACAGTAAATCGGTATGATTCTAAAAATGCCTTTTCGCCAAATTATGTATCATCGACAGACTGTCATAAAACTGACCGACGTGGGGGAAAGTAAATAAAAAGAACGAAGAGAGGCACACAAATTCATTAAGACTCTAACTTTATAGTGCCCTGCACTGCGTTAGGTACTTGTGCGCTGACTTCATCGGCCACCTTTGGACCTTAGGGTTTCGGTTCGAGAGTAAGCCTGGTACAATGAGTACTGGGGGTGGTGGCAGGTTCAACTCTTCAAGTTGCTCCTGGGGCTTTGGCAGCTTGGCAGACGAACAAAGTGCTCGCTTGCCAAGTGATCCAAGCTTGGGGTCTCAGGTGCACTTTGCACAGGGACACAAAAATTCAGTCGTCCTCAGTCAGTCAGTCAATTTCCACCAGTTACTCAATAAACTTCGACAGTCTCTCAGCGAACTCCAACAGTCTATCGACGAACTTCAACACTGACGCACAGTGCTTTTCTTGCCAAGTTTTTCTTTCATTCGATAAATACACCTAGTTAACAGTAATTCTAATTGTGCATTATTTTTTTAACACTTGTCACACAATATTCCCAAAGTTCTAACAGGATTTTTTAATTGGTTTTTTACGTTATTAATTTTTTTATAACATAAATTATTATGTTAAAATGTTTAAATACTTATATGATCACGAAGCTCGGCCTTTAATCTGGTGAAAGTGACACGGGGGTATTATCTTTTTACAACGAAATAGTACTCCTACCGCAGTATTTCTTTGTAAACATTATTTTTTGTTTTTTCCTTCGGGTGTTAGAATTACCAGACTACTCTGTGCGCTTACTCTGGAGCATGCCACATACAACTGGCCGTGGAAGAAGCAGCTTTTTTTTTAAGTCTAATCCCGCTACCTTAGGAGTTTGACTTTGAGCTTTGTTTATGGTTATGGCGAAGCAGACTTTGATGGGAAACTCTCTTGAATTCAAAGGGGTAATTTGATGGTGTTAGGGGAATATTAGGAATAAATACAGACTCTCCTCGAAAAAAACCTGTCAGTATAGTTGCCTCGATTACATTGCGATGCAATGTTTTCACTTGCAATCTGGTGCCATTGCATAATTTTAGTGGATTTATATTGCGCAGCAACATAATTAGCGCCAACTCTCACTTTTAATATGTGAGTTAGAAGACCGGGAGGCTTCAGTGTATTTAGGAACTCGACCGGATAATGAATGACATCATTGGTTTTTATCACGACGGATTTATATTGATATTCGACCCCTTCGAATGATCTCAAAAGTATTTCATTTATGACTAAGGCTTGTAATATAATATAAATTTGGGTAAATTTTAGCTACAAGCTCTTCTACAGTAGAAACAATTGTACCTAACTCTGCAGGGAGAATTATATTTTATTATTCAGTTCCGGGAAATCACCATTTCCTATTTTAAGCAACAGGTCTGGCAGTAACATCTTCTCTAAGATGGAATTTTATATTTTTGGTAAGGCTCAGTTTTGTCAATGAAGGCCACAAATGAGACCGCTTCACGCACGCTTTAACTTCGTCCGCTTGCGTTTCTCTGGGCACTATTGATAAAGTCTACCGGAAATAGCCTGCTAACAATACAGTAACTCCTCGCATTTGACAATTATTATTCGTAACATCTTGTAAAGATCTATTTAGGGCTTCGAAACCCCCTTTAGGAGCCATAGTACTCTCATCCCAAATAATTAATTCCGTTTTGCGGAGTACTTCTGCGAAATTACTTTGCTTGGGTGTATTGCAGAGTGGGGTTTCGGTTTGTATCAATCGAGAGGAAGTTTAAATGCAGAGTGTGCAGTCAAGGTATAAGGTAAGTTTTTAATTCAAATATCCAAGAACATATAAAATTGAAATTTTGAATTCTAATCCGATTTAAATATTTTTTTATATTTGACATTCCAATTTTAAAGAGTATTGCATTACACCAAGCTTTTATATGAGTTTAACGTTTTTTGAATAAAATTGGATTAAGTTTTCAAACATGTGTCAAAATAAAATGTAATTTAATTCAAAAGCACTATAAGGAGTATTGATATCAACTTCGATGCAAATCACCCCCAAAATAACTTTTTAACCCCGTTAGGCGAGGAGTTTCAATAAAATACGAAACACGTCTTCCATCAATTATGTTAAAGAATGTTTATGCAAAATTTGAAGTAGATTGGACAAAGGAATCACGTTGTTCCATATAAACTTTGCCCCCGTTTTTCACCCCCTTAGGGACAGAATTTCGGAAAATCCTTTCTATCGGGTGCCTACGTCATACGAAGAACACACCCTTCAAGTTTCAGTTCTCTACAATCAGCAGTTTAGGCTGTCATTCAGGACAAAGCATTTTATATGTATATATTATTATATACAGGGGAAGTCTCAACCTAACATTTAATATGTTTAACTTATTCATAGACGGTTGTTAAAAAGAATTGACGGATAGTGCTTATGGAATGAGAATGAATGATTTGATCGTCAAATGCCTTATTTACACCGATGATCAGATCATACTAGCATAATCTAAAGAATATTTGCAGGCGATGGTTAATGATAAAAGTAAATGTAAGCAAGATGAAAGTCACGGTTTTTGAAAGCGAAGAAAGCATGACAAACTGCGAGGTGCTGATTGAAGAAGAAAGAGTGAAAAAAATGTTTGTATACTTGGTTTCAATGTTTACGAGAGATGGAAAGTATGACAGTGACATTGAGCGAAGGGTGTTAGCAGGGAAACAAATGAATGGGGCCCTGTATAACTTAATAAGCAGCCAGAACGTGTCAAAAAAGGCACGACTAGCTGTGCATAGAGGAGTGCTGGTCACTACACTTATGTATGGTAGCGAATGTTGGGTTTGGCAGAAGAAGTATGAAAGTAAGATCAACGCTGCGGAGGTCTGAGAAGTATAGCCGGAGTGAATCTGATTTTTATGTTTTTTTTGCTTAGAACAATCCTGTATAACAACCGTTTTAAACCTCTGCCATAAAAACTGTGCTATCATGCATTGCCAAATAAACTAGTTTTATTAAAAAAAACACATTTTAAATATATTTTAGTGTGAGAATAAACAGTGTTTTTGAAACATCATTTTTCTGGGTTGGTAATCACCTAATACATAAAAAACTCGTACATATGCTTATCCATGACCAAAGAGGGTAAAAGCTCAATTCTAATATATTTTTTACGACAGCAAAGGCCAATTTTTCTAAAGACACGTGGCTTGACACGCGTCCTCACACTTGAACGTGCTGGGAAACACCTGGTAGAGATTTTTATTCATTAATATTTTTGCGGAATATCAACCCCTTATTATATATATATATATTGGGGTGGTTGTTGGGGTAAGTGTCAAGCAAATTAAGCTTTTTAATATCGTATTATATCGTCACTGAACGCTATTAAGGTTTATTGTCGTAAAATAAAAATTTTGCGCCCCTCAATCACCATCGGATAGACAAAATGATCAAGATTCGAACGATCCATGCATTTTGAAAGTTCTTGTAATAGCGTTGCAAATATTAAAAGTAAAAATAATTTATTTTCGGTGTTAAAAACTTCATTGGATTTAGATTTTGAAAGTCACTTCATTTTTGGTGTAAAGTAAAAATGTCTTGATGGGCTCCTAGACGAGAAGCGAGTGACCAATGTTTTTATCCTCTTGTTGATTTCTTCTCTTATTTGACTTTGCTTCGTATAGGCTAAGAAGGTATGCATGGTATGTGAAAAAGCTTTTATTATTTACATAGATTAAATAAATAAAATTTTGTAAGTGACGGCTAAATGGCAACCGCCCAAGCCAAAAAAAAAAAGTCACTTCAAGGTTGATGAATTTTTTATTTTTAGTAACGTAACGCTACTCTCTCTTTTTAGGAAAGTGTAGTCAATATTCAAAATGATTAAACAAAATAAAACTCTATCTCAATGGGGCACTGCTTAGCTTTACGAACAGCCAAAAATTGTCAAAAAAGGCACGTCTGGCTGTGCATAAAGGTGTGTTGGTTCCTACACTTATGTATAGTAGTGAATGTTGGGTTTGGCAGAAGAAGTAATAGGATTAATGCTCCGGAAATGAATAGTCTGAGAAGTATAGCCGGAGTGACCCGGTTAGATAAAAAAATAATGAGATAAGAGAACGCTGTGGTGTAAAAGAAGATGTGTTTAAAAAGATAGATAAAGGAATGCTTAGATGGTTTGGACACGTAGAAAGAATGGATAAAGGAATATTGACGAAACAAAATTATAAGGTGAATGTGAATGGATGGAAGTGGGTAGAGTTCGACCTCGGCGAACATATCTCGATCAGATGAACATTGTTTTGAAGAAAGGTCAGGTCAAGAGTACCAACAACCTACGAGCATGTATGAGAGCACTGATGATAGTAGAGGAAGCAAAAGATGTGTGTAAGAACCGTAGCTAGTGAATGGAAGTGGTCTCTGCCTACCCCTACAGGAAAAAATCGTGACTATATGTATTTATGTATTTTATATGATTTGATGGATCTTGTAAACCTGACAAGTATTTTGTTTTAACATTTAATTATATTTATCTATACAAAATTATGTATTTCAATAATTGTAAAGAAAAGTTTTTTGCAAACATTTTACTAATGATTGTCGATCAAAATGTTTTAAGCTATTACTTATTAGCTGATAAAATATATTGCATTATTGCGGTAAAATATTGTGATGATAATTCTGCCGACGTAAATAGTTAAACAAATATTCGCTGCTTGGAAAATAATGCCCATAAAATAATATATATGAACATGTTTGTATAGTTACATGCTTAATGCATTACAATAAATTTAAAAGCCAATAGTTTTGTGTGGATTGTATTATTTGCGTTAATAAAAAGAGGGTTTTAAATTATTATTAATTAATAATTATAGAGTTAAATTTCTACTAAAATTTAAATAGTTCTTAAATCATCAACACAACCTAGAAACAATAAAATTGTCCTTGAATTATTTCATTTTTAGATCATGAACGATTGGAATTATTTTAGACAGCAATAATTCTGCACATTTGGTAAATTGTATCTATACAACAAACAAAAAATAATAAATACCCATATTACATCTAAAGTTAAAAATCTTATCAATGAAAAGCTTAAACAGGAAGGGATACACACCCCTTTTAGTTCCTGTCTCTTATCCCTTGATGGACGGGTGCTCATTTAAAATTGACGGATGCCCTCCCACCGCGTGTATGCCACATTGAAAACGTCAAAACACTTCTTGTGTTCATATTAGCTAGAAGAGGAGTCATGAATGTTAACGAAAACAATTGATTTTTATCTCTGTGTAGCTAAACAGATGAGCATCAGCTCCATTGCGGTTAAATATGCATGAAAAATGTGAGTATGGGAAAAAATTTTAACCGACTGATCTTATCAGATAATATACCGGACCCATCGAGTTTAACATCAGTATGAGGTTGTACCTATATCACGTTGTCCAAACGTAATCATATTTTAGTTTGCAAGGTTGACTTAAAATATTTACATAACTCAAACAACAATGACTGATATAAATGTAACAATTCCAGAAGCATCAATAGGAGAGATGAAAGAAAGAAACTTGGGAGTTAAAATAAATGGGCAAAGAATACAACGTATAATATTCGCAAATGATATTGCATTGGTAGCTAAAACTAAACATGAAATAAATGACATGTTAGGTAATTTTTTTAAATATTCTAGGTAAATAACATCTATAAATAAATGCGAATGAAACAAAACCAATGATACTATGAAGGAAGATCAACAACTTCATTTAGAACATAAAGCTTAAAAACACAACAATAGAAAAATATTTAATGAATTCTGTTATCTTAAAAGCATTATCACGTATAATAACAAAACAAGAAATGACAAAAAGAAGAAAATTACACTACAGAAATAAGCCATTCATCAAAAAACAAACACAGCACCGTTGAAACTCGTTGGGACGTTATTCAGGTAGTTTACAAATTTTTTCAGTTTTTTGATTCTCCATAAAAAACAGCTTTACCGATTTTGCTGAAAACCTAATCAGTTCTAAGTTGCGTAATTATGCGTCGAATGCAATTTTACCCACGTCGATATCATTTTGTGTTCTCGAGATACTCGAGACGGATAATAATTCCGAAAGTTTACCATTTTTTTCAGTTTTTTTATTCTCCATAAAAAAAAGCTCTACCGATTTTGCTAGAAATCTAATCAGTTCTAAGTTGCGTAATTATGCGTCGAATGCAATTGGTTCCACGTCAATATCATTTTTTGTTCTCGAGATAATCGAGACAAAAAATAATTCCGAAAGTTAACCATTTTTTTCAGTTTTTTGATTCTCCATAAAAAACAGCTTGACCGATTTTGCTAATAATCTAACCAGTTCTAAGTTGCGTAATTATGCGTCGAATGCAATTGGTCCCACGTCGATATCATTTTTTGTTCTCGAGATAATCGCGACGAAAAATATGGAGAATTAAAAAACTGAAAAAAATGGTAAACTTTCGGAATTATTTTTCGTCTCGATTATCTCAAGAACAAAAAATGATATCGCCGTGGGACCAATTGCATTTAATGCATAATTACGCAACTTAGAAGTGATTAGATTTTCAGCAACAACGGTACAGCTGTTTTTTATGGAGGATTAAAAAACTAAAAAAAATTATTAACTACCTGAATTTTGCAATTTATAAATTATACTATTTTTATGATTATTGCACATTAGGAATATTTGTATGAAAAATATGATGACAATATTTCATAAAAAGAGATAGTTTTAAAAAACAAAAATAGGAATTGGAGAATTTTAAACTTATGTCAGTAATGAGAGAATAGCATTGAAGACGCTATAACAGTGAAAAATTATTGTTAGTAATAATCAAGCATTGTTTATAAAAATTGAATATTATTACTAAGAAATGATTATTAATCATAATATTTAAAAAATAATATTTAATTGTTATAAACAATTGAAAATAGCTCCCGCTAATGAAATAATAAGAAAAAGTTTGGAAGAATACGGTTGACAGAAACAGAATATTGTTAATGACAATTATAATTTGTTCCACACTGTATTTTTTATTACCTAGTAATATCTAATACATTACCATACAATTCTAAAATATCCTGGGTTATTTATCTAATTTCAAAATTGTTTTTTTTACCTGATAACGATAATAACATGAGTTTATGTTTTTTTAGATACAGATACAAAAGTAATTATTAGGACGGCAAAAATATGGAAAAACGGTTATTTTGGAATTAACGCGCACACTGAAGCAGTCAAAAAAATGCTTAAGTTAATGTGCTTCATTTTATCGATACTAACGACTATGGGTAACTTATATAATATATCTTTGATAGAGCAAGATTGCTTGGAACGGTCCATGGGTATTGTACTTAATAAAACAATGAATAACGTTATTATTTCAATTACCAACAAAATAAACAATTTCGGAACAATGCGTAATTTTCCGAAAATTGTTGTATCGACTGATAATTTAGTCATGTTAAAAAACGTCCGCACAAGTCCCAACGTATTCGCGATATCCTACAAAACATTAGACGAATTAAATGCCACGCTTCGAAGACTAACCACTAAGCATGTGAAATGGACAGCGGTTTTATCTACATATTTTGTCGTATCAAATAAATACGAAGATCTGGTGCGAATTTGTGAGATGTTATGGACCCACCGCTTTTATAAAAATATGATTTTTTTGGAGCGCAACTCGAAAATTGAAATGTACACGATCGACTATGGAAATTCCAAATGCGGCAAAATCATCAAACCCAAAAAAATTAACGAATTGGTCGGAGGCATATTTAAATTCGGAATAAAACCGACATCGCCAAATATTAAGAAGGTTTTCAAAGAATGTCCAGTAAATGTTGGCGTTTCCATTCAAAGCCCGTACATAATGGATCCAAACGCCGATCGACATGGAATTTTGATGGATTTTTTGTCTGTATTAAATTCAATCGGTACATTCAAATTTCATTATATACACGATCAGGTTTACATTAACGAAATCAATGAGTATAGAATGGATACTCTATTAGGACAATTTGAAAATAATACGATTGATATTGTGTATTTCCCCAACTTGTTCATGACGCAGAAAGTTTTATTTATATGCGTTATTTACGATCAACTTGTAATGTTAGTGCCCAAACCGAGAAGGATACCAGTTTGGCAGTACTACATTTTAGTTTACAACTTACATACTTGGTTGTATCTTTATTCTGTCATACCGTTTGTTTCGTTTTTAATTCTTAAATTTGCCAAAATTATTCACAGCGAGGATCAAACATATTTCGGTATGTCGTTTTTTAAAAACTTTTTGCTGCTTACTGGTTTGGATCTAAATATAGCTTTAAAGAAGCTTCCAGTCTCGTGGAGTATGCGGACTTTGTTAGGTAAGCTTTTTATATTAGGACGACTAACGTAGTCTACCTCAAATTATGCTCATTATTTCTTTTATAGACCGTTTGCTTAGCCTGTAGTACGCTACCTGAACGATAGCGATAAATATAACGTGAATTCTCAGAAACGATAACCGTCTCGCTTAAGATTAACGAATAAAAATATTTTGGTACAATATTGGAATTTTCACTCGAACGACATGCATACGTACTTACATACATACATGCATACATATAGTCACGCCTTTTTTCCGTAGCGGTAGGCAGAGACCACTTCTTTCCACTTGCTACTGTTGACCTGGCCTTTCTTTAAAACAATTTCGATCTAATCGAGAAATTTTTACTCGATTTAGTTGAGAATTTTTTCTAAATTAAATTAAATTTTTTGAAAAGATGCCACTGTATATTTACAGTAAATAGAGTATAATCATTAATTAGTTTATATTATTTTAGGTTTTTACATGTTTTTCTGTCTTCTAGAAGTTACGTATCGTCAAGCAAAATTGACAAGTTTTTCTGCAATATCTTTGTACGAAACGCCAGTGACAAACTTGGAAAAACTCATCAAATCTGATATTCCAATTAATGTTATCGGCCCAGGTAGATTAGCCTTTTCTGACCAGAAGATTTTAGACAAAATAGGGCTTTTACATCAAAATGAGTATTCAGACGAAGTTACTTTGAAAGCATACTCCGAACGTTTTGCAACTATGTGGATGAAAATTAGCACAGTAACCAGTCCGTATCTGTATGATTGGTTTAATATTTTTAACATTGGCGCTTACCAAGTAGGTTTCTACATGCCCGATAATCATGTTTTTTATGAGTATACATTGGCAACTGTAAACAAAGTAGTAGAACGTGGTTTTTTGGATGCAATCATCACCAAATACAGACATTTTTATAGTGTCAGGAACAAAGTTCAACTGAAAAATCCAAAAAAAGCAGTCGCCTTAGATCTTAACAGCATTTTGTTTATTATTTTTGTTTTACTATTCGGATATATTGTTGCTTTAATTGCACTTATTTGCGAAATCATTGTTTATAAAATAAATAACTACAGAGATGCTACAGCTGTACTGGTAACGATTTAAAATTTAATCAATTACAAACATTAATGTAATGGGTGGTTAATAATGAAGACAAAACATTTTGCTGTTAAGACTAACTTAAATTATTTGTCACATCGATAATTTATGAATACAACAAGTCTGATCGACCTAGATAACTATTGTCTAGTTTAAGAATTACAAATATTGCATATATCTGCAATACTATAAATAATCATATTTATTACTATAATACAAAATATTAACCTACATTAATATGCTGCTTCAGCTCACACAATTATTATTATAGAGATATATTCATCCCTTTACATTAAACTTGAGTGTTAAAGTCGTATGAAGCTTAAAATTATTTCAAATTTATTGTTTCAAACGGCATAGTTGCAAATGGGTTTTCTTGGTTTAAAAAACCACACCACAGGCAAAGGTTTTACTTTTATTAAATAATAAGTTTGGTAGCACGGAGTGGAAAAAGTAGATCATTTCAACACGCACGACGTTAAATATTTGTAAAATTAATCAAAACGGAGGTAAATAATTGTCTTTTGTATCTCGGACAAGAATATCTGAAGCCGCGAAGGTTAGATTCTCAGTAGCAAAATGCCAGGGGGGGAGAAAGCTCAGTTCACTCAAACACGTCGAAGTAAACACTTAGATCTTAAAGCATAGAAGTCGTAGTCGAACGTTTTTGGACGTTGCCAAATAGTTTTATTAATAGTTGTAGTTTTCGCGTTAATTTAATAACAATATAAGTAGTTTATTATTTACAGTACATACATAATAACATCACAAATATAGAACAATTATCTCTTTCGGTTCGCGTATTTTTATTATTTTATTGCCATCTGCAACTCAATTCTTAAAATTTTACATTAAATATTTTAAAACAAAAAACGCAAAGAAAAAAAGGCTTTCTTAATTTATTTTAAAACGGATCTCGTAAAAAAGCTCGTTTAAGTCATAGCTAATTTGATAAAATCAAAAATCATGTAAAAAAACTGGATTTTCTTTATATGTATAAAAAAAATATCTTCGAAACGATCGAAGGTAGGTATAGTAATTGTTAATGAAAATTAAATGATTTTTAAGTAGCTTTCCACAGTGATAAAAAGTATAGGGTGTTCTACTTAATAATTGCGATCATAATTGACTTGTTTAACTTCGCTTACTTGTAAAAAATAATTTTTATTATAAAATACAAAAAATTGATCATAACTTTTAGCAAGTAAACATCACAACGGCAGACTCGGAAAGACGAGCCATTTCAAATACAACATAAAAAATAGGTGATGACATTTAAAAAATGGTATGTTTGGCTAGGTTTGAAGTTATGATTAACCTGTATATTTATAAATATAATTGGATTATGCATCTTAAAGTGCTTAATAATTTTGCTTTTATAATTTTTTTGTATCTATTATAATAACGGAATACAAGTAGGTACTACACCGCAATATTGGGACACCCTGTATGTGAACTGAATAAACTTGAATAAATAAATATTTTGTTAAAAAATATCATCGGTCGTAGGTACATTAAAATTATTTTCACATCATAGTGGATTATCCCAACTGATAGGTAACTGATTAAAATAATTTAATGGCCATATGTATTAAATCTATAATATTCAAATAGAAATATTTATTTACACAAAATAATTGTACACATCCTCATAACAATAAAAAAAAATTTAAAAATTAAATATTTATTACAAAGATAATTCGTTGAACTTTTAATGGATTTAAATAAATCCAACAAAATGCCGTTTATCCTAAATCGTGAGAAGACAACTATAAAATAATAATCTAAGCATAATTTGTTGGACACGCGCTTAATAATCCTCTCATCGAAATTAATTAGGGTTTAGAAATAACAATAGATAGGATTACCGATAAAAAAGTTTACGAAGGGTAACTTGTGGGGTGAATAAAGAAACCAACTTTAGGAGGGAGATAAGAAAGCGAGATCTCGGCTGAACTGGAGATTTGCATTTATGAGATTTATTTTTGAATTTTATAGATATAATGAATAAACAAATAGACCAGCAGGCATTAATAATATAATTTTTATTTAGCTAGCTGGTTTAGAGAATAAGTAAATGAAATAGGTACTCTTAAACATTTTATAAACCATAAATAAAATCTTTCGTATGAGATTAAACTCTAAAAAAATTTTGATTTTGTTTCCTTTGTTTTACCACATGAGAGCAAAAAATATTACACTAAAAACCAATTAACAAAATAATAATCTAGAATCAGCAGGGGTTGCCATTAATATTGGAAATACTTAATATACAAGGTGGGCCATAAGTCAGTTATTGCCAATAGAAATCCTTAGACTTTGTTTAGTGGTAGTCAGTTCTGAACTTGACTAGTGTATAGTACCGATATAAGTTAATTGACACTAGCAGTCTAAGGTTATGTTGTTTGTTGTTATCATACACATATAAAGGATAGACCGCGGGTCCCAATGCGGAGAGTTGGCTCCCGATGAGAGAGATAGTTGCCCCGAGTGTTGTTTCGCTCTCTCTCTAATGGGCAGGGCTTACGCCCGAGAGGCACGTGGCTAGCTGAGTGGAGGGGTCGGCCGACGCGACTCCTCTACCCGAGAGCGCGGGTTCGATACTAGCCTGTAATTTTTTTTTCCACGAACAGATATGGACAAAAATACGATTAAATATTTATGTTTAAAGCTTTTGAATTTTTTAAATTACAATTAAGTTCCGATAGTTTAAGTTTCTACATTCTGTGTAGTCTACTGGTAAACGCTTAATAATTTGCTCGCTATCATTGCAATAAATATCATTAGGCAAATTTTCAAAATATTCCTCGAATAATCTTCATATAAAAAACATAATTTAGCTCGAGCAAAAACTGGAATAATCAAAACATAATTATTGTTTGAAAAATTCAAAAAGATTCAAACGTGATAAATGATGAAACATCTGTGCGCTTAGCATTGCTTGAAGAAAAGAGAAAAAAAGATTAAAAAAATCATGGCCTGCAAGTTGCGCTGGCCGATAGGAATACTCTATTATCGGCCGACGCTCGAGTCCCCTACTCGCCCCTCTACTGCTCAGCCTGTCACGGTCGGCGGTTCCTCTTCGGTGCCTGCGCACACGCGCGACGGTGGGCTCCACCCATTAGAGAGAGAGCGAAACGACACTCGGGGGAGCCAACTCTCCGCACTGGGACCCACGGTCTATCCTTTATATGTCTATGGTTGTTATCTGAGAACAATGAATAGAAAGCTAACTAATAGCAAAAACAAGCCTATGAACGATTTTTAAGATAAAAGGCAGAGTAAACAAACACAACTGCACCTACTAAGATTCTACTACGATGAAGACAGTTAAGCTCTCCTGGCGTTAACTGTATGGGCAGATATTTTAAGCGGTGAGCTAATCGGGTCTAATTTTTTTTAACGGTAGTCAATTCTGTGAAATATCAAGATATGCTTCAAGAAGTGTTGTTAGAACTGGAAAATAGTTCACTTTATGAACATCTACAGTCGGTTAATAAATAAAAGTTAAAATAGCAAATATTGCGGAAAACTTTTTAAATGGAAAATTTGATGAATGGATCGGGAGAAGGGGAACTATTAAATAGCCTCCACGATGCCCAGATATCACACCCATAGATTTTGCAACCCGTGGTATACTAAAGAAATATTAGTGATGTTGAGCATTTAAAGACAGAATCCAATCAGAACTTGAAAACCAACTGTCTCGAAAGATGCAATGTTTGTTTAGGAGCATGAAAAACACTCGGAGCATCTTTTGTGGGTTTATTGAACTGTACTAGTATTTGTGTGTTAATAATAAAACTGACTTATGGTCTTATAGCCCACCCTGTATATAAACAAAAATACAGAAAGTACATATTGAAACTAAGGACAATATGGTTAAACATTGTAAAATTAACATTAGCTAGGACTAATATTTATTGAATTATCTAAAAGTAATAAATAAAATAAATATCTGAAAAAAAAGTTTTATTGTGTCCAATATGTACTAATAAAATATCACAAATCATGTACATTTTGCAATTATCGTTTTGGGTTAGAAGAATTTGCTTCGCCACGTCTTCGCTTGGCAAGGGGATGTCTAGGGTCGTAAATTTCAAACCAGTCATCGTCTTTGGTGTTTGCATCTTTTGCCAACACAAGTTCATCGTCCTCGAATTTGAGATTATGTGACAGCCTGTATGGAACAAATATTTAAGCAATAAAAACAACTTGAGAATAAGACTGTTTTATGATACATAACAAAAAATATATTAAAATTATAAAAGGTATCTATTTATCAAAAAACTAGGGATTTATCATACTCTGACGAAAAAAATATGGGTCAAGCCGGCTCACATAATTTTTTAATTACTGATTGGCCCAATTAGTTTAGTCACATACATACAGATATTTATGTGTTTAATAAAAAAAACGAGCCGTCGCGGAACGCCAGGCAGATGTGAAACACTATTTTGTATAGAAAATACGCATGGTTTACTTAACAAACTAAATACTATACTACTGTAGAATATCATTTAATATATTTATGCTACATTTTCTTCAAACTCTTCTTGGATTTTTTAAATGTGAGTGCTAAAGTATTGTAAATTTGTGAATAACAATTTCAAACAAAAACAATAACTAATTTAAAAAAACGCATTCTTATTGACCACTGTCTTGACTTTACGTGTCCGGATCAGACCTTGATCATCCAGTGTTTAGCGGCGATTATCGCCTTGTCGTTTGCCAAAATTAAGTCCTGCTGCGTGCATGTTTTCTTCATCTCTGGGCAGGTCAGAAGGTGCAGTGTATCCTGCACTGTGCCACTGCTACATAGAGCGGTCTCTCCATCCTTCAGCATACCCTTATTTCTCCATATTAGCTCGGCATCTCAAAAATCCAGATCGCAACCTGTTGAGGGACCTCCATTTGCCATATGGGAGGTCATGTCTAGTCGCTAGTCTCTCCCTTCGTTCTATAAGAGCATTATGGGCTTCCGCTCTCCACTTTCTGATCCTTTCCTCTTCCTGTGAGCCTCCAAGGGCAGTCGCGCGTCTCAGGAAACTATGGCGGGATCTGAGTCGCTGTCTAGCTGGCTGGCAGCCATATAGTGGGTGTCTGGGATCTGATTGAGAGGCTGGGAGATACCAGCAAAAGTATATACCTGATTAAAAGGCGTTGGTCTTAGACATCCAGTCACAATACAGACTGTCTGATTAAGCGATATTTCTACATGTTTGGCATGGGCAGATGCTGCCCATACAGGTGATGCATATTCAGCTGCAGAGAAGCATATACCCAGGGCTGATGTTCGTAGGGTTGAAGGTTGGGACCTCCAGGACCTCCTTGTCAGTTTCCTAAGGATATTGTTTCTTGCAGCTACCTTGCCTTTGGTGTTGAGGCATTGCTGTTTAAAGGTAAGGGTAGTAGTAGTTAGGGAGAAAGAGTGGAACAAGTAGTGAGTTTGTATACTTGGGTTCAAAGTTTACGAGAGATGGAAAGTATGACAGTGACATTGAGCGAAGGGTGTTGACAGGAAAACAAATGAATAGGGCACTGTATAACTTTATGAACATCCAGAAAGTGTCAAAAAAGGAACGTCTGGCTGTGCATAGAGGAGTGTTGGTTCCTACACTTATGTATGGTAGTGAATGTTGGGTTTGGCAGAAAAGGCATAAATATGGGATTAATGCTGCGGAGATGAGTAGTCTAAGAAGTATAGCCGGAGTGACTCGGTAGGATAAAGTAAAGAATAGTGAGATAAGAGAACGCTGTGGTGTAAAAGAAGATGTGGTTACAAAGATAGATAAACAGTACCTACAACCGACGAGCATGTATGAGAGCACTGATGAAAGTTGAGGAAGCAAAAGATGTGTGTAAGAACTGTAGTGGAAGTGGAAGGAAGTGGTCTCTGCCTACCCCTAGAGGAAAAAGGCATGACTATATGTAAGTATGTTCAATCCAGGGTGACTCCAAGATATTTTGGATTTCACAGTGTTGGAGTTGTTGACCTCTCCACTTGACATTTAGTTCTAGTTTGGCTTGCTTGTTATTAAGATAGAATGCGCAGAGCTGTGTCTTAGCCGGGTTGAGTCCTAGGCGGTTGTTATCATAATAAGCTGCAAGTTGTCGGACAGAAGACTGACAGTCACCACGCTAACAACCACTTTAACTCCCACCCGCGGCATTAGATGTTTCACATCAAAAAATTAATTCACAAGAAAAAATCTATACTAACCAAGATTCATCATCAACAGTCTCTGAATTTTCTTTAGTTTGATCTTTTTCTTTTGCATCATGTAATTTCGATTTGAACTTGTCTAATAAAGCTAACGTAAATTTTTCTCTATCGGTTCCTTTCTTAGGTAACTGTTCTTTTTTTTCTTTATATGAATTGTACTCTTCTTTATACAATTTTACTACTTCATGTTTTTCTTTTTCCTCTTTTTTTTCTACTATTTGTTCTTCTTCCTTCCTAAGTTTATTTT
This sequence comes from Agelastica alni, assembly GCA_950111635.1. Lineage (NCBI taxonomy): Eukaryota > Metazoa > Arthropoda > Insecta > Coleoptera > Chrysomelidae > Agelastica > Agelastica alni. The sequence continues at coordinate 86,919,639 of OX467708.1, forward strand.
TATGATAATCCTTCTTAATGTCTTGGATTTCTTTTTTAATGTCTTGCCTAAAAAACATGTTTCATTAAATGAAAAAAAAATACATTTTTGTCTGTAAAAACACATAAGTTTTATTGGGCAAAATTAAACTGATCTTGTTCATGGATTATAGTTAATAATGTTTACAAATGTATATATTAAAATAATAATAGGTTTGAAACATGAATATTATTTTAAAAATACAAATATAGTGAAAGCAATTAAATCTATTATTACTGAAAACATGTTACTTACATTTTTTTCTCCTTTTCAATTTTAAGATCTCTTCCAAGATAATATTCACTGAACTCATCATAAACCTCCGTGGGTTCATTTACAGTTACTGATTGTTTAAGACTTTTAGAATCTGATCTTTTACTGGTTAGAAGTTTTTTTTTTATATTTTCTAGCTGCTCTTTTGGATCTATAACTGTTTCAGTTTTTTCTACTTCAACAGCTTCGGACATGGAACTTAGTGTAGGATCATCTTGAAAATATTAAATTTATATTTATACTTGTAAATTAAACTTGGTAATCATTGCTATTAAAAACTAGAAGAGGTGTCAACAATATTACAACAGCTTTTGTATTTACAGCACCCAAATAAAGTACAAGTAAAGACTTAAAGTAAAAGTTTTTTACCTAAAACATCATGAGTTGATTTTCCTTTTCCAACAAACTTTTTATTTTCCCTAGATGATTCTTCTTCGTCTTCTTCGGCTTCAGCTCCAAATGATAATAGTTTAAAGTTTCTAAAATTTGTAAATCATTTGCATTTTTTTTTTGAATTTTAAAATTTTTAAAGTAGCAAGTCATTCTCTCAAAGATGTGTGCTAGAATGCAATGTTAAGAGTCAAAAGATAAGTAACAAATGGTACCATAAGTGGTACTTACTTAACTCCAGATTTTTTTTCTTTTTTGGGTTTTTCTTTAATTTCTACTAGTTTAACTCTAGGTATTATATCAGGAAATGGATTATTTAGAACCTCTGCTTTAATAATTTTATGAGGATAAACTGGCCTTTCACCTTCTAATAACCCCTCCTCTAGTTTAAGCATATTAAAAATTGTTTCGCCAGTTACTTTTCCAAAAATTGTATGGATGTTTTGCAATTCGGGGGTAGGACCCAATGTGAAAAAAAATTGGGAACCATTATCATCTTTTCCTGCATTTGCCATGGCAAGTAAACCTCTTCTGGTAAATTTAAGACGTTGGTGAAATTCGTCTTTAAATGGCTCCCCATAGATTGATTCGCCCCCTGTACCATCGCCATTAGGATCTCCACCTTGAACTATAAACTGTTTTATTACTCTGTGAAATATTAAATTGTTGTAGTAACCCTCTAGACATAATTGTACAAAGTTCCGACATGTTTTTGGGGTTTCCTTTGCCCATAATTCTATGTCTATATCTCCTACTGTGGTTTTCAATAATACCTACAAAAATAAGAGTTAACAGACTAAAAAACTTATGATTTAATGCAAACCTTTCCCGAAGTCAAGGGCTCTAAAATATAAATACTACTCATTTTTATCAAAGCTTAAATATTTACAGTGCTATTTATAATGTCAGTCAATTATAACATGACATGGATACAAGTAGAGGTAATTAACTACTTTTTTTTTAAACTCTTACGGGAGGTGTTTTAGTAGCTTTGACGTCCTAAATTTTATTGTAACTGTCTTAGCTTAATTATAGAGGACATAGAACAGTTCTAAAAAAGAAGATTCACTGGCAGATATCTGCCTTTATAGTCGCACAGCCAAGTTTTGAAGGTCACAAAAATCACTTTAATTTAACAGTCTCCCTTATTATCTGTGTTTAGTATTTACTTATAATTTTATTAATTTGTTATATTACAAGTGTTTCCAACAATTCTGACATGTCCTGGATCAATAAAAAAAATTGAGGCTACTTAGAAGAATGATCAATACCTTCTGCTTTTTTGCCCCTAGAGAGCGCTGATGAATCTTTTTTAAACCAAACCATTCGTAAAATAAAAATACTTGCTTTTGATTTCTTCTAGTAAATAACTTGTATTAGTTACATATTTTATTGGTGACGCATCTAGCTTTAACTTCCAATTTACTTGTATTGCCATTATTATCATTCATATTGAAATGATTTTTAAAGATCCAGTAATTCTTCATACGCTTTGAAATTATAAGTTTGTAATAGTCATACTTTTGAGCCATAGTTTGCATCTAAAATAAAAGAAATAAATTATTTACTAAATTTCCGAGAAACAGATACAAATGTCGCGATAAAAATTCTTCCTGGTGGTGTAAGTTATTGTTCCGAATCTTAGACAAGGAAAGAGAAGTTCTGAATTTTAAGATTGCCTTTTGTGGGTAGACTTACTTTTAATAGGATTACTAGAAAAATAGTGCATTTTCAAAATTTCATTTCTTCACAAAGTAAACACTACATTTACGGCTTTGTTGGATTTAAAAAGATGATTACAGCTTTGAATGCGATAGTAATCATAGACAACATGAGAAACGGGAAGTTAATGTAATTTTTTGATACAATAAAACTTAGCTGAGAGACTGTGAAAGCAGATGTCCAGTAGAGGAGCTAGTAAATCTTCTTTTTTAAAACTTGCCTCTATCCTCTACCATTTCAGTCAGACTTGTCAGAATAATTGGAAAAGTTTCTTTGCTATTTAGAACTACAACTATTGCAACTTTAATTTTAAACAGTTAATTTCATTTAAATAACTTTGCTGCACATCAAAATAAATTTTTAAATGAGGTCTTGGTTAACAAAAACAAGTATCGTTTACAAAATGGAATTATGAAAAATCATAGTTGTAAGAACCATATCAAGTGAAAAAAGGTAAATTTAAAAGAGAATTGCTTACTTTCAAATATAAAATTTTAATGATGTAACATTTAATGACAAAAAAAAAATTGGAGTAAAAATTTAACAATTTATTTTTATATTATACAATTATATTTTTTATTATTTACCTATCATAAAACTCTGTAGTCAAATTAAAAATATTTATTACAAAACAGTTTTTTGGGATTTAAAGATGTTGGATTCATGCCAATTTAACTGAGATATCGCAAATTTTTTAATTACCCGATAATTTAATGTTTGCAATTTAAACAGTAAAGTAATTTAAATTAAAAAAGGACGTCAAAGCTATTAAAAACACATCCTGTATTTTTTATTTTGCGCAATTCACGGGACGTAGGAGCAGTATTTTTTTATTAAAATGGAAACATCTATGTCAACGTCATTTGTCTACGAGTTGTCATTTTTTCGAAGGGGTAAGGAAATAAATGGGAGTTTGTTATATTAACGTAAATTAAATTTCCTGTTTGCATCAACCAAAATGATATCAAGTTATTTTGTGGTGGTTAAATATTTTTAAAATACTTGCCTTGAAAATAATGTAAAAATGACTTATTCTGTTCCAACTGGATAGGAAATATTTTGATAATGAATGGAACTGATTTAAATGAACAAGGGTCATTAATTGACCGTAGGCCCATTATCACATGTAAGTTATTTTTAAATATATCATTCAGTGCGTAGTTAAATTTGTTGTTATTTACTTTAGGTGCTGGAGAGATAGAAGTATTTTCAACAATTGAGGACAATCTTACTGAAGCTTTGCCCCAAGATACTTATGAATGGAGGAGGACTTTTGGTAGGCCTGTACGATCTGTTCATATTGGAGCAGTTTTCATGCCTTACAGTACTGCTGCTTTGTCTAAAGTCAACAATTGGGATCTTATTAGACAACCATTATTTCATATATACTGGACAGATTGTTTGGTATGTAAACAACTTTTATATTATATGAAGTATACTTATATTGTGTAACTTTTACTCCTTACTCAGGATAGTGACATTTTTCCCTATTAGAGTTTAAAGAAATTGGATTGTTAATGTTAGGTAATTTTTTTTAACCATTTCCTTATAATTTATAAAAAAATTTCAGGAAGTAATATTTAAAACAACATATGATTTTTTAGAAAAAATTATGACCATTTTGGTCAAATATAATATTAGAAATGTTTTAGGATTTGGAAGTTTACAAGAATACTATTAAAGAAGATATTGAAACTTGGCAGAAGGAGCTTAGTTCTAGAGAAATTAATGACTGGTTAATAGTAGTTATTGAAAATTTTGATGGGAAACGTACAAATAAGTTGTTGCCAAGAACAACAGTTTTGGATAAAATTAGGGCTGATTTTGCACCAAAGCAAGGTATGTATAAAATAAGCAATAAATAATTCAGAAATTAAAAGTTTGTACAATATTTTTCATTCATTGATCAACTAATTTATAAATATGAGAATTTTTTTAATTAATAAAGGCAACATGTAGTTAAATATTGATTTGTTTTATGTTTTGCCCTTACCTTTTGAAGGGGGTATTGACTTCTGAATAGACAATTTGTTAATATTAGTAATTGTAAGCTTGTAGAATACTTGTAAATATTGATTAACTAATTAATAAATATGAGAAATTTTTTATTGACAAAGAAAACATGTAGTTAAATATTGATTTGTTTTGCCCTTACTTTTTGAAGGGAGTATTGACTTCTGAATAGACAATTTATTCCTATTAGTAATTGGAAGTTAGTAACAAAAGTTAAAAACATCAGATTATTGAACAATTCCTTAATCTATTCTACTTTTTTGTGGAATCAGTCAACAGTATATAACTACCTCTTAACATTGTTACCTTCCTTTTCTAGAAATTTTTTACTCTGAAATTGTTTAAATTTCAGAATTCCTAAATAAAAACCAGTACAAGTGGAAATATATCTTCACCACTTTGCTATTATACTTTACTAGAGTCAATCAATAAATCCCCTGGCTGTTTAGTGGGCAGCCTCTGCTTCCTTTGCCTTCCTTTATTTTTAGTACTATAAAGACACCTCAGAGGTACTCAAATTTTTTGCTTATTTATGCATGGTGCCTCTAGTTCTAATAGGAAATATATTTTCTAAATCACATTCTATTTGCTCTGACGTTGACTATGGTTCCAAGGTACTGGAATTCCTCTACTTGACTTGAAGGTGTTTCTTTGATAGTAAGTACTGCTTGGGTGTTGTTGTCACCAGAGAATATTCAATGTATGTATTCAGTCTTTTTGTAATTCATAGGTCACTGCCTTACTCCATATGTCGATATTGTTTTGAGTTATTGACATCAATTCCTCTATTAAAACCACATTGCCTACATACAAAAGTATCCATAGAGTCAGTTTTTAGATATCCATGACAGTGCTGAAAAGTAGGGGCTCACAGTGGACCCTTTGTACACCCTTCTTTGATCTCAAACTATCACTTGGTAACAACACCTGTGTTATACATGTCTTGTATGATACTGATGTATTGCTCTGGTACCAGATGGGCTTACCATGTGAGCTTGTGTCATATTCTGTCAAAAGGAACATAATTATTATTATAATTTAGTATATCTCAAATTAATTTTTTATAAAAAATGGTAATATTTTTATTCCATTAAACCGAACCAATGTCTCGTGCATAAGAAGAAATAATTTATGTAATTAAGTAATAACTAGGGATATTACACTAATTGAATATGGCAATCAAACAAGAGTTTTGGTGAAGTAGTAGATACTTAGGTTTATGAAGAATAAATCAGCTCTATGAAGGTTTTTGTAATCTTTTAAAAAAATATATATATAAACCCTCATGACCTAAATATTTTTATAAATTACTTTAAGGTGATCGATGTATATCTGTGATAAACCCCGGAAAGATTGAATCCCGATCTGCTGATTCATGGAGAGGTTTAGTCAATCGCGTTAGACACTTACTGCTCACAGCCTACGCCAAGGCAGTATACCGTTTAGAAGAATATGTACGTCAACAAAGAGAAAAGAGAAATGAACCTGGATGGAATTTTATGCAGTATTTCTCACTTCAAGTATGTTCTTGTTGTATAAAAAATTAATTTTAAAGTACTGATTTTTTAATAGTGATAAAGTAAAATCAGTATGTATTTTGAATCTTAAAATTAAACATTTATTTGTTATTCTTATTATGTTGTGGGTATAAACGGCAACATTTATTTTTTTAAATTGTAGGAGGAACTTGCCCAAGTGTTGGAAATGTTAGGTTTATATGACGAAGCGCTAGTTCAGTATGACGAATTAGATGCTCTCTTTTCTCAATTCGTAGTTAATGGCATTACAAATGATAGCGTAAATTGGTTGAGTACTTTTCAGAAACCATTGGAGAGGTGGCACGGTTTAAAACTCGGATGCTCCAAACTACCTAAGGATCCATCCATTTTAGAATTAAGAACTTATCTTTTTGCTAAACAGGCTCATATGTTGCTGCTCACAAGTAAAGTTTGGGAGGTAAGTTCCTAAGTAAAAGGCAGACTAGATTTATAGCTAATAATCAAGGTCCCTTCACCATTTTATTTTTGACTTATTACTGGAACTGGTAATTAAAATTACATATGGTTTTTATGTTATTAAAAATAACAAAGGACAAGTTTAAAAAAAATAAGCTGTTGCGTAACGTGTGACAGATGTCAAACATCGAAAATATTTTGTATAGAAAATATGCAGGTTTTACTAAACAAACTAAATACTACTGTTGAATATCACTTAATATAAATATGCTACATTTTCTACATACTTTTCTTTGTTACTTTAAATGTGAGTGCTAAACAATTTCAAACGAAGGCAATAACTTGTAAAAGTTTAAAAAAACGCATTGTTTATGACAACTGTCATTTGTCATTACTAATTTTCTTTATTTTTCGTTAAAATCTCATTTTTCAGCCAAGATATTTTAGGTCGGACTGAAGACTGATGGTCGCTACTCCAATAGCCGCTTTAACTCTCACCCACGACATTAGATGTTTCACATCAAAATAAAAATTTAAACAAAATGTTCAAGATCAAATGTGAAAATCTATGAAAATGAAAAAAATCTTGCTTTAAAATTACAGTTTTTAAAATTTTCCCTATTGTAGCTTATTTTTAATCTCCTTAAATCCCTGTCAAAAATGTATTTAATATTTGATTAATTATGATAACATGCCCTTAAATTGACTTTTCAGATGGCATCCCGCTGTTTGCCTTTTTTGCACACTTGTTCCAGAGAAATCTTGGTCTTAGAAGTAACTGCCCCACCTGGTGCTATAGCTTGTTGGTTATTTTTAGCAGCAATGGAGGTACTGAATACATGTGATAAATTTAACCACGCTGATGAAGTCGAGGAATATTCATTGCATACTGCTGGAGTCTGGGAATACGCCAGTCATAAGGTCAGTAGTAATATTATAAAAAATATTTGATTAATTTTTTGTATTTTTAGTTGATTTCCTCTCTTTATATTATATTTAAATACATTTTAGATTAGATATTTGGGAGAACTTTGTGGATTAATGCCAGGAGGGACACCAACTTCAGAACAACTTCACACTGTTGTAGGACTTTCTGCCGGAATGGGGGATAATCCTGGTACACTGGATAGTCCTTCTCCAACTGATAAATTAAAAATAGCTTTGTGTTCAAAAGATGCATTCAATAAGACTTATTTGGTAAGTTAATTAATAAATTAACATTGAAGTAATGTTTGAACTTGTTTATTAGTATTTTTTAAATCCTTAAATTAGTTTAAGGTAAAATATTTATTCAACGGAACAAAGAAAGTTACTGTTTTTATTTTTAGGCTATATCTATTTTGATTATACTCCGACTTATTTTAGAATTAGAATTGTGCAGCCAGAACACCCTTAAATTTGTTGAATGGTGGGTTATATTGGGCTGACGCACACCATGTAATCTTCAGGTGGCCAGTGTCTGGCACAATAAACCTATCATACATTTTTATGATAGACGTCAATGATAGCGTCACTTCTGTCAGAAGTTCAGTCAGTTCTCTCCAGTGCAAACATTGTTATACGAAGGTGGTCCAATAAGTACTTAGCCCACAAAAGAAAAACAAAAATTTTGGCAAAGTGGCGATTTATTTTTCAATAGTCTCCTTTTGGATACACTTGACCCAGCGATGCTCCAATTTCTTTAAGCCGTCTGAAATATACGTTTTCTCGAGGTCTGCAAAGTAGGCCTCCGTGGCGGCAATGACCTCCTCATTCGACTCAAATTTCTGCCCGTCGAGAGACTTTTAAAAATTTGGAAACAAAAAATGTCGCACGGGACCAAATCTGGAGAATACATTGGATGGGGCAGCAGTTCGTAGCCCAATTTGGCCATGACGAGGACGGAGGTGTGAGCCGGTGCGTTGTCATGTTCGAATTGGACCAATAATTCTGCATAGTACAGCCCTGTGACCGTTTTGCCCTTCTCTAGGTAGTGTTAGGTGAAGTCCAATGTTTCGACTGTTACTTGGTCTCTGGTGTGTACCATGTTTCGTCAACGATCATGAAACGACGCAGAAACTCCTTCAGATTGCGTTTAAACAGCGTCAAACACGGCTCTGAAGTGGTCTCACGGTTGCTCTTGTTGTCCGGAGTGAGCAAACGCGACAAATGCACAAAATTTCATGCAGAATATGACCCACGCGGTCTTTTGAGATGCCTACTGTCTTAGCTATCTCGCGCACCTTCAATCGGCGTTCTGGCAATACGAGATCGTAGATTTTTGTCACGTTATCCTCCATGGTAGCCGTTTTCGGGGCACCTGGGTGTGGCTCATCAAAAACCGACGTGCGACCACCTTGAAACTCGTTAAACCAATTTTTGACAGTCGCCATCGAAGGAGAAGAGTCACCATACACAGCATCCAAGCGCTCTTTGATTTCGCTGCGCGATTTCCCTTCCAAAAACAAGGATCGAATCACCGACCGATAGTGCTCTTAACTGGTTATTCCAGTGATCCAAAATATATCGCGTTTTGCCGATATGTTCTAACTGAAAATTATGATATTGAATATCTTTTTCAGTGTTACCGGTCACCCTTTATTTTTCGACTCTCGTCCATAAAAATCATATTATATATAGTTTAAGTATATATAATACATAATATCTATGCTCTCGTCTAAAGTTAATTGATGAGCCAAAATAAATAAGTACTACTTTTGATTTAATATTATTGCGGTTGAGGAATGTAAACATATAAACTTTTTATCTTGTCTACAATCAAGCTTTTATAAACAATAAACATTATTAGGTAATTTTTTTCTTGAAAGGGCATTAAGATGATCGTTCGTTCTTTGCTTAAATATTTTTTTGTTACTTTGTATTTTTGTTTTATTTTATATGGATTTCTAAGAATTACTGTAAAAGTAAAAAACTTATCATGCCTGCATCGAATAAAACTATTGATATTCCAGAGTCCGATTCGGCTGAAATTTCGACAGTAGCCGTCTACGACATTTTAACACTTATTTTCCCGCGCTGTCATTCTGTCGTTTTTGACGCCAAGTGTGATGTTTACTAAGGGAAGTGTACAATATGTTTCTACCATTGTCCATAGTCTCCATTCCAGATTCTCCAATATGCTCAACTCTCTGACCCTCATTTGGAAAATGATAAAAAGACAAGTTGTGGTTTTTTTATACACAGAGTTGCATCCAGGTACACAACAATTTGCTTTCCTGGTCATTTTCAGTTTTAACAAATTATTAGTCACTATTAAACAACTATAATCTTCACACAGATGCACGCTACCAGGTAAATCAACACAAAGCAATCACATTTGTTGGTCACGTGATATTGATGTGAGTTTATTCCGCCAGATAGCATATTGCTTAGCATTAATACTCAATAGTAAATTTCTCTTGCGATAGTGGCGCCATCAGGCGGTGAGGCCAAGTACTTATCGGACCGCCTCCGTATTTTATGTTTATACATCGTTATCTTTCATTATATTTTACAAACATCATTGTATTTTTACCTGCTGCCGTTACAGAATGATGAAACTTTGATTTTTTTAGGAACTAGCGGAACTCGCAATGGGCACCTATAAGCATATAGGCCGGTTACGTTCAGCGCGTTTAGTGGGTCGAGAGTTGTCTTCCTTTTATATGTTACTTGGAGAAACCCAAAAAGCGGTAGCATTCCTCACTGATTTGCTTAGGACATTTGAGCAAGACGGTTGGCATGAATTGGCTGCTCAAACTCAAATCGAGCTCGCCGAATGTCACGTCAAAGCCGACGACACAAAAAAATACATTTGTGCTTGTGCTGCTGTTAGCGCCGCATTAGAAATAGATACTTTGATAAGATGGACTTACTTCGATGACATGTGCAAGTGTATTAATCTTTTGAAGGAACCTCTCATTGTGCCTTTTAGTGATATTTTTAAGGTAAAGATTTGTATTTTCTTCATTGATAGTTAATACACACTACTACATGCATTTCTCTTCCATAGTTACGTTTCGTAAATCAATGATAATTACGACTTGAATTAATCGATTTTCAGGTTATAAGCGTCTGTTTAAAAAATGAAGATGACATAATGCAAGATAGTGATATTAAAGTGGAACTACTTATAGAATCTAACTTTCCAAAAGAAATCCTTTGTACAAAATTAGCAATCTCTCTAGAAACAGTAGTGGAACCGTTGAAAGATAAAAAAACTAATGACAAAATATGCTCTGGAAGAATTTTAACAAATAGAGATATGAAAACACCCGACGCAATGTTACAGAGGCTAAAGATGAAAAGAAATTTGGAATTCAAGCAAGATAAACAATTAGCTTCTGCAGGACTTGCCTCTAAATTCACGGAATTAAGAAGAAAAAATAGCTCGCCGCAACAACTGAAGGAGAAGATAGATACATGCATAGAAGTCATTAATTTGGTATGTAGGTTTTCTTTCGTTCATTAATAATCAAAACGAGTTTTGGTACATATTTTGAATCCGCTAAAAAAAATTTATAATGGGCACTTTTACTTTTCAATTATGTCAAATTTAGGTTTAAATTGTTACAAATAATCATGTACAAGTACTCAATTACAAAATGTACTTTACTGGTCAGCCAATATGCGTCGTAGCATTATTACTTCTTCTTCTCGTATTGTCACAACCCTTCGTGGGTCTTAGCTGCATCTATGACTCGTCTCCACCTTCCCTGTCCAATGCAACCTCCTTCCAGTCCCGTACTCCCAAGACTTTTACATCTCTGATATTGTCCCTCCATCAAAGCCTTGGTCTTCCTAAAGGTCTCTTTCCTACTGGGTTTGTAATGCTACTAGCATTATTACTATAGTCGAATTACTTCCAAGACCAAAACAAAACGAACCTTTGAGGCGCCTGACGCGTGATCACTGATAAGCTCGTTACCGTAATTAGTCAGGATCACATTCAGTCATTTCCATGCATCATCGTTGCATTTTGGTTGTTAATTTGATCGATTTTGCGGCTGTAGCTTCAAATACCTGTTCAATATTTCAGTTTTCAACAATTTCATGCATATAGCGCAATTGTGTTTATAGTTGAAGTCAGAAATAATATTTCCTGTTTCACGAAATTCTGTATGCTTGGAATCATAGAAGAACAGGCCAGGAGCATCAGGAGCGTCATACTGTCTCTCAGTCTATAGCCAACTCCGCATTAGTAGATTCTTTACTTTTGTAAATTTTTGATAGAACTAGTAGTGTTGAATCGCTGCACCAAATCAGAATCTACGGTTAAACTGTTCCGTTAACGTGCATCTTTTATTATCAATGCAAGCGCCTTGTCGATGTTGCCGAATGTTTAAGTTGTAGCATATGGTTAGATTGTAAAACGAAAAAAATAAAAAAAATGTTCTAACCCCCATTAAAATAGGGTCATTGTAAGTTCAGTTGTGTTCAGTATTTCTTTATATCCTGTGGTATTTTGGTGATATTGCAATAAAAAAAGTATCTTAATAACTCTGAAAGGACTGAAAAGGAATATAAAAATAGAGCAGTCAATTTAGCTTGAGATGTCCAGATCGACTAAGTTCTGTTAACGTCCACCCTAATCGCTTTTGGAAGGACTGGGTAGGTAAATAGAAGTAGGGAAGCAACCATATCAATCATAATAATAATATTTATTGATGTTAGTGTACAGTGTAGTACCTACTAAGTCAGTAAAAGAGGAAAAAGTTAAAATTCGGGAAACTAACATTAAATGTGACAATACATTGATATGATAGATAATTTATTATCAAACATACAAAATGAGATTGGTATATAGACCAAACAATCTGCGGAAAGAATAGGGCTTGATATTTTTACAAACAAAATCCAAAATTACTCAAATTGATTAAGTGCTGTATCAAATCTTGCCAAGTCAGGTGTCCCGGAAGAACAGCTCATCAAAATGACTGGACATGCAAATGCTAAGTCATTAGGCCCCAATTTACAGTTAGATGAGGAACATTATGCTATTTTAATCAACAATCTGAGACCTAAACCTTCTGGGATCCAAACTACAAGAGATATAAACATTATACAAGAAAATTCTACTACGGAAAACATTAATAATACCAAAGAAAATCTGGTCATAATATAACGTACAAATATTGCACTTTCAATGTTAATAAATTTGTACGATAATACGTCCCTGTTCTGGCCGAGGCGGTATCGTACACACAAGGCGCTTAACTATTAATGACTGTTGGTGCCGTGATGCGAAATCTTCGGGCAGCTCCGTAACTACTCGGCTCGCTCCGTCGCTTAGGCTCCGCCTACGTTACAAGTATCACTTTTCTATAATTTTAACTTTGTTCAATATTTGTTAATTCCCCCTTCATAGCATCCTTTATAAAACTCAATTATTTTTCCAGAATATTTAGTTTCCATGTTTCACATCTGCCAGGCGTCCCTTGACGGCTCACTTTTTTCTAATATTCTCTATCATCCATTGATCTACACTGTGACCAAAAATTTCTGATTCCGCGTATTTATTGGAAGAAATTCTTCGCTTGTACTTACTTTTTAAATGGAGGGCTTTGACATTTTTGTAAAAACGTGAATCCTTTTCACTTCACCCTAATTAGATACATTATTTTCTAATTTTAGTTGGTGGTGCATACTTTTATTAACTGTTTAATTGGAGGGTGACATCCACATAAAAATACTTAATTTCTGTTGAACATCATTTTCTTCCAAATCTTCTTCACTCTCACAAGAAATTTCAAATCAGATGGAATCTGCATAGAAGTATATATGTATTCATTTAAAAAATGGGTCAATATAAATCATAATTTTAATAAAAACTTCCTGGGATTACATAATTTTCTTTACTTTTAAAAGTCCTTTTAAAAAGCCATTTTTATAAAAATTATAATCCGAATACAACACTGGAATACGAAAAGAATCACTTTAACACTATGACGCGTGCCAGAACAACGAATAAGATTGGATATTGAGCCCATAGGAAATAAAAAAAACAGAAACCACTGTAATTGGTCACTTGTCCATGTGGACTATTATTCTAATCAGAATAAATCTGACTTTAACTATATGTTCAGTCTATTTGTTATATAAGTAGACTTGAGTAAAATATATTCCAAACAAATATTAAATACCTTCAGTTTCAAAAGTATACTACATTTCAAGAAACTTACATTTTTTAGCCTTTGGTGATAACACCGGGATTAAACATGATAAGACTGAAAAAAAAAGCAACTCAAATAGGAAAATACTTCTTTGGACAAATAGCAGTTCACGTGAAGAGCTTACACATTGTATCACCCACGTTGTCACCTAAACTTGTGTTCGAAGTTAAAGAAGAACATCCTACATTAAAACTTTACAAAAAAGCAGCACCTTTACTCATTGGAATAGAACAAAGCATGAATTTAATCATGACAATGGGAAGTTATTCGATTGACCCTGTAAGTATAAAAGTTAATTGGGATTTTATTTCCTAAAGCAATATTTAAAATGGAAAATTTTGAAAATATTTGTTACAGCCTTTCACTTGTATATAAACACTAAAGATCGGGGTTGCAGTAGATGAAATTAAATGTTATTAAATTATTGTATAAAATACCATTATGTATGTATGGTTTAACACCCCAGGTGGGGTTGCACCGCTTCATAGAAGCTTTCTAGATCTTATTTTCAGTGATGATCAGACTCTATTGTAATTTTCCGATTTTGTGGCATTTTATTCTAGATTTTCCGGTCCCTTGCCTTTTGCTTTTTCTTCAGAATTCACTATCGCTATTCTTTTTAAATCCTATTTAGCTTCTTGCAACCATGCTGATCTTGGTCTGCCCCGTCTTCTTTTTGGTTCTGGGACCCAGTTCATTATAATATTTATCATATTGCTACGATAAAATACGTCCCTGATCTATTACCCGGCCGAAGCGGTCATACAAGGACGAATATTTCCTTTGAGGCATAAAAAGACGACCCACACCTAGTGAATTATTTATGGCCGCGGTGTAATTCTAGGCCTCTAGAAAGGTCGATTAATTTCGAGAGAAAAACCGCTCTATCTAGGAATTTCCAGAAATATTGTTTAAATTTATATAAAAGGGATGTCGCCGATCGAATGGGAAGTTTTAGTTTTGAAGTAATTATAAAGTGTTATAAAAATATTGTATACAGTTGTGAATATCTAAGTGATTTGTCAAGTAAAATTTATTGTGTAGAAATATTAGAATAAAATTGCTCAGTTATTGTACTGAGTGTTTAGAACCCAAAAAGTAAAAATTAAATATCGCAGCAATATCTTAGGACTAGCTCTCCATACTTGGTCTTTGCCTTTAAGTATTTGTAATATTTCACTATTTGTTCTATTTTTTAAATTAGCCATCTTCCGTCCTAGTATTGTTCTTATGAATTTTTACTTTGTCACCATTAATCTGTCTTCGTCTCTTTTCGTTATGGTCATAACTTCAGCTTCATACGTAATTACAGGTCTATTTGGGTTTTAAAAATCTTTTCTCTAAATACCCTAAACAACTTATAATCGTTTAAATTGTAAAATTGTTATTGAAAGCTTATACTTGGCTAACATATTTTCACCCCTTTCTTTTCCTTTGAAAAAAATTACTTAAAATAAAGCCTATTTTAAAAGAAATTCGTGGGCCAACGCAATATTTTTCTTTCGTTTCAGTAATATGGCGGTTAATTTATAGTGTGTATGATCTAGGAAATAATCACAAACATTTACATCATTAACAGTTTGAGACAAAAACAGTCAATAAATATGTTGTTAACTTTTAGTTGTGAATAAAATGTGAATTTAATAATTTATCGTTTTATTTCCTTTAGAACTCAAAAGTGAAACTTATCGCATCATCAGGATTGTCTCTACAAACTGAATCTAACGCGCCTTTACAAAGCAGTTTAGAAATTGAAGTTGGTCAAAATTTTCCTCTTAGTAGTAGCAGACGTTCACTAAGAGTTCTAGCAGATCCTTTTTCTAAAGATCATCAGGTAAGTTATCATTCCAATTATTTAAACGTTTTTATGTTAATCGTTATCCAATGTGATTTATTCCTTAACGTAATTATTTATTTTTTTTCTTTTTTTTTATACGTTCGCTACCACCTGTTTAATACATACAGGTCTTAAATTTTTTTTTGTCTGGCATAGTATATGGGTAATGGGCAGCTCGTGGCCACTTTTTGACTTTGGTAGAAAGGGTGACGTTCACGTGACGTCACAGCTTGAGATTGGTGGTACAACAAATTACATCTTTCATACAGTTATGTTTGTTTACTTAACGATTTTAGTTTTCTGAGCTTTTTTAGGTTTTTTTTTTTAATTTATATTGAGCTTTTTGATAATTATTTAGGTTTAAGGAACAATATTTTGTTATTAGTGTTTTTTAAAGACTAAAAATTAATATTCAAGTGTTAAAAAGTAGGGTTTATGTTACCTGTAGCCCAGGCCACTTTTTGACAAATAAATAGAATCTCAAGCTGAATATCACGTTACCCTTGGGTACTAGAATGGATACAAGTACAGTGCAACAGAAGTAGCTTGGCAGGCGAGAGATCACAAAATCTGCGCACAACGAAAACATTCGAATAACGATCCGATCGGCGACGACGAAATTTTCAGTAATCGTGAGTCTCAAGTACAATCGGAGGAAGAAGTTTACGAATGTAAAGTATAATCAGCCGAATATTTGTTATTTTAGAGGCTAGTCGCCCGACGAGCTACTTGCACTGAAATGCCCATGCATAATCGACAAGCGGTAACAGAGCACTGCCCTCACTTTAAGCCACGCGGTATAGTTTGGCGAGATAAGATGGTGGAATTGGATTGTAATTTTGTTTTCTCTCATTATGAGAATAACAACGAAAGAAAGATGATTGATTACCTTTTTTATTCCATAAATTTTCACAATTCATATTTATACTGCACAAGTAAAATTTCAAATAATTAAGTGATACTCGCAAGAAAGTTCTGTTAAGTATTATTAAAATATAAATATTATAGAAAACTATAATAATATTTTTGTCAGCAAATTAGCATGAAATTGTATAAATCTGATTTTTAAAAACCAGCTACCCTGCCTGTATGTATAGGTACCATGCGGCGAAATTAGCTGGTTTTTAAAAATCAGGTTTATACATGTTCATGTTTATTCGCTGACAAAAATAATATTATAGTTTTCTATAATATTTATATTTTAATAATATTTTAACACTTCTGTCAAAAGCTATTCCGGGTGGTGCTTGTTAAAGGTATAGATGTCGTGACTAGCGCTCTGCGTTCGGTTCTTCATATGTACCTAGTAAAGGTGAGGATTGTTGATTTGTCTCTTCGAAGGGCGAACGTGAGTTTGCCAAGACCTACCCTATGCTGATGAGGGGCAACAAGCATCTGCATATAACCCGAAATGGGATTATGCACGATTATCTATCAGATATATGTAATTCAATGTTCGTTCAATGTTCTGATATATAGTCGACCCACATATTCCTATACAGAATGGCCAACCGAGAATGAAACAGCCATTTGCAGGAACCTCGTCAGGAACCAAACTTTCAAACCCGTCGATTTTTTATTAAAAGGGGTATTTTTGACTCCACTACTTTCAATCCCAAGCAAGGGTAAGAAATACCCCAAATTTTTTAAATGGCATTGAAAGTTGAATAAGATGTCTTTTGAAAGCTCTGGCAATTGTCTTTACAATAGTCATTAAATTAAACATTTCCTCCCAGAAAAAATTACCTGTTAAAATTCCAATTATTTTAGTTGCTTACTTCCTACTTATTTGATTAAATGTTCAAACTGATGACCGCCCGCTTTTCCATACAATAATAAAGATTTTGTTCAAAACGTTCACGCACATTCCGAAAAATTTCCGGAGTAATTCGACGGCACTCGTCAACGATTCTTTGACGCAAATCTTCCAACGACGCTAATTGTGTTTTATAGATTTTACTTTTCAGATGTCCCCACAAACAGAAATCGAGGGGCGATAAATCTAGCGATCGTGGAGGCCATTCAATGCTGCCTCTTCCCCCAATCCAATGCCGTGGAAAACGTTGGTCTAAATACTGATGAACAATCGCCGCATAATGCGGAGGAGCACCGTCCTGTTGAATAAACATGATCTTCGTCATGCTGTGGATTATTTTCAAATATACCAGTCAAGGCAGGGTCAATAGCGTCTTCCAGTAATTGCAAATACATTTCGCCAATCAATTGGCCTGGTAGAAAAAAAGGACCCACCAGTCGGTCACCGCAAATGCCAGCCCATACATTTAATTTCTCCGATTGCTGTGTATGCACCTCGTAAAAAACTCATGGGTTTGAATTGGAACCAATAGCGGCAATTGTGGCTATTTATCGTCCCGTGCAGGAAAAAACTAGGTACTAGGTACTAAATGTATACCATTGGTGTACTTAACTCGAATAAATGACATTTTTACCGTTCGTGATTGTTTGCAGATAAGTTTCACATTTAAAATCTAATTTCTCAATAAGTAATAGACAGAATTTTAAAATTTAAAGACAATTGTATTCGACCCATAATGCCATCTAAAAATGTTGGAATAATTATTACCCTCGCTTGGGGTTGAAAGTAGTGGAGTCAAAAATACCGGAAAAGATTGTCCCCCTTAAATTAAAAATCGACGGGTCTGAGCGTTTTTCTAAAATGTTAAAGAGGTTCCTGCAAATGGCTGTTTCGTTTTCAGATGGCCACCCAGTATGTAAAGGTAACATGCGGCGAAATTAGCTGGTTTTTAATAATCAGATTTTTATACATTCTCTGTGACAGATTGTGTAAACTTGGGTATCAACTTCAATTTCAACGTTTATACATTCAGCATGATCGACGATCGTTTCATGTAAATGAACTCCACCAAAGAATAGCACTGTCTTTGTTATATCATAACCTAAGCTAGACACAAAACTTTAAGATCTGCTTATTTCAATTATACTATCACTACTACCGAAACAAACTAAAACGACATAGAATTAAATACAAAAAAATATAAGTACCAATATTGTAATGCTAGCTTGTAAAAGCTCTAGGGCAGTAGGTGGCAACAAAAGTGTAAAGTGTTCACTCGGAAATATATGACATCTGCTGTACTTACATTAATTTTAGGTTACCATTCATGTGCCATGGACAACCAAACCTTTAGTAGTTATGCTCAGTTTTACACCTCCTTTAACGTCCAGCTGGAAATTGTTCACCGTTTTAACAAAAAAGTTTGTTCAAATAACCGTGACGGGTCAATGCGACGTGGATTTAATATCGCAAGGAGTTAAATTAGATGTTGGAGGAGTTTGTGAATTAGTAGACAAAAATTGCGTTTCTGGTCATACTATCTCAAACGGGACAAGTTACTCGTATATTTGGGAATTATTAATAAAACCAGAAGTGGATTCGATGATCAAATCGGAATTTTCGCTCGTGTACAAATTGAATAATCAAGCCAGTGAGAATAAGATATTCCAGTATTTTTTTGAAATTGCAGATTATTCAGTAAGTAATTGTATACATTTCATATAAAGGTACTGAAATAAAATTCCTTTTTAATGTTATCCAAATGTTAAATTGACCAAAGTTTCATAAACATACAATTTTCAGACTCTTTATGTATTGGACACAGCAGTGGAACCAGCAAAAGGCAGCGAATTTTGTAAATTGGGCATCGTCTGTCACCTGCATTTAACCATAGAAAATAAAATGTTTCCATCGCAGCCTGACGCAGTCAAATCGATCATGTACGAAGTTTTGGCCGAGCAAAGTGTTTGGGCCGTTTGTGGTAGAACAGCTGGAGTGGTGTCTTTTGAATCACAAGAAAAACTTCAAGCTGTTGTGTTGGAAGTTATGCCGTTAACTAGTGGACATCTACCTTTACCTCTAGTTAGAATTTCGAAATACATTCCCGCCGAGAGTGGGTCTACAGGTACATAATAAGGAGTACTTATAAAAAGTTAAGGAGCGATTTTTTTATTTTCATCTCCTGTATGGAGCTGATACAAAATTATATTTCATAAATTTGAAACTTTATCCACTTCCCTATTGAACAGCCCTAATTTAAATTCAAATCATATTTTAACCGGTAGTAAACAATTTGAAGGAACTACAATTAGCTTTCAATTAATTTGTTTTTGTACGATTGTTTAGTTTCATTTCGTTTCAGATAAAATGAAAAAAGGAGACTCTCATCCTCGACTTGAGCCATTCAGTCCTGGTCAGGTTTACAACAGAAGCAAAGGAACTCAACTACACGTCATAGCGAACACGAATGAAAATGCACAGTAAATAAAATGTTTGTCGCCACACAAAAAGTAACAAATTCGATTAAAAGATGATTTTCTACTGGAACAAAATACAGAAATATATAAAAATTAGGAATGCTCATCGAGTTTTTCTTTGGGTAGGTGCATATATTTAGGACGGGGTTATTTTTGCCCATTTTATTTTTATTACGACTGATTTTGTGCCAATCTAATTTATGCAAAACATATTTTCATTTATTTTTGTATATTTTTTCATCACATTATTGCAATAAGTTCAAAATATGTACGAGTGTTAATACTTTGATTTCTAATTCTACATTCCTAATTTAAAAAGAAAATAATCTTTTTGATAAAACACTTTTTCATACTTAAAACTAAATATTTCCATTGCATATTTTTTGCTTTTATATTGTAAGAATTTTAATTCTTAAGCGTAAAGTCGATAGTTGCAAATAATACTTTTGTCTTTAATAATAGTTGTTTCATATAAATCTACTTATGATTCGTATAGAAGTTTCACTTCAAAAATTATATAACCCATCTCTGAACTGGACCAATTTGGATGATAATTTCACGGCAAAGAGCAAAAATAGTTTCGGACTGTTAGTATTAAAGTTTCCAATTCTACAACAAAAATGATCTATTCCCTTATTTTTAAAGGTAATATGAAATACAAGGCAAAAAGTTTTCAAAGGTTTTGTTTGGTAATTTTATTTACTTTTATCGCATTTACTTGATTATTTAGTACAATTTTTTTAAATAGGTACGTACATAACTGCCTATTAAGTTTGTGAGAAGAATCACACACACGATTTGCTCCGTACTTCAACTGAGTTTAGAGTAGCGCTACTTGTTAATGAGTCGAGATTTAATGCAACCAAATAAACTTTAAAAGTCATTTCATGGTCCAGTATGCATTCTACTAATGACAATGCAGTTCTCCAGTAAATTACCTAGCAAATATATTTTATTAGTTATTAAAGAGGTCAGTGTTATATCAGAGAAAACTTAACTCCATAATTGCTGAAAATTAAGAAAAAAAATGATTGAAATAGTATGAAAATAAAAACGCTGCTCCAGCAAATATAGAGAACTTTACTTTTTGACAACAATTCAGAGAACGTAGGTAATGTAATTAAAATAAGTAACACTCATATATATTTTACAATTATTCCTTTTGGTAAAGGTTATAAAACCTATAGGTGATAGGATTTGTATTATTTATATGTACCTAAACTGTATATTATTGGTGTAAATATACCTTTTATTTAAACAATTGGTTATGAATAAATGTATATTTATTGTTTGTTAGAAATATTAGTTTAATTTCTATAATAACCGACCCGACAAAAAACAAAAGGATTATAAGTTTTAGTTTATCCTTTTTATGCTCAGAAATCAGAAGTATCTAACTAAGCAGAAGACCTATTGACTTTGTTCGCGGAGCAATCCTGACTAATGTTTTCAACTAGTTTTTTTTTAATCGCCAAGCGTTCGCGGAGCTTTTATGTTAAGTCCACTGTGTGATTCGTTTCGATATTTTTATTAATTGGTTTTGGTCATTATTCGCTTCGTTAATTTTCTATTTTAAGTATAATTTATAAGAAATATGATTCATTTTCAAGCGTCAACACAAAAACAATTTATGATCTCTCCGGTATTAAATTATAAAATGGAAGGTCTAAATTACAATAAGTAGAAGTACCTTCATAAACAAAACGATATTCTAATAACAAAAATTTGATGTGACCTAATCTTCTTAAAATTTCTTCTTTTTTGGGTATTGTCACAGGTTAACTACGCACAGATGCGAAATCCGGCGAAAGATCAAAAAATTTTCTGATTTATGTATGTACATTTAAATGGGTTTGATTGCATTGTTGCTAAAATTATTTAATAACGTTTCTGTGTGATCGAGGTTTACGTCCGAACATCCCGAACTTACACGAAAGCTCCTTAAATACACACGAGACAATTTAAATTGGTCGCCGTAAGACTTTCTCCCTACATTTTCGCATATTTCCGTAATCTATGGTATTGAGTCTAAGCTGACTTGGGACTGTAAACAGTCCCTGAGACTGCAAACAGTCTCTGAGACAACTGGCAGCGAACAATCAGGTTACTCTGATGTGGGTTCAGGTCACAAGGGAGTTAAAGGCAACGAAGAAGCAGATTGCCTTGCCAAAGAAGTGGAAAATACACAATTTTCTGGCCTAGAACCCTTCTGTGGACTTTCCAAAGCCCACTTGAAAGAAGAGGTTCGACGCTGGGAAACAGATGAAATGAAATCTCACTGGCATAGAGTGCCAGGACAAAGACAAGTGAAAAGGCTAGTAAGCCTTTCGCCAAGGAAAGCTAAACAGCTTCTCGAGTTGGACAAGAAAGACTTGAAACTGGTGAGGGGCTCCTCACTGGACAGTGCCCTCTGAGGTATCACCTTAAGAAGATGG
This sequence comes from Agelastica alni, assembly GCA_950111635.1. NCBI lineage: Eukaryota > Metazoa > Arthropoda > Insecta > Coleoptera > Chrysomelidae > Agelastica > Agelastica alni. The sequence continues at coordinate 86,941,726 of OX467708.1, forward strand.
GCAAAACAGAGAGTGATAGTTGCCGCTACTGCGAGAACTTCGCTGAAACTGCAGAACATTTGCTTTGCGAATGCCCAGCGCTTTATGCAAAGGGACATATTTCTGGAAGGGGCCTTTCTAAAGCCCTTCGATGTCAGAAACTTAGCCCCCAGGAAACTGATAAACTTTGCTTGAAGTCTCGGAATTCCGGGACTCGAATAGATTAAGGGTTATGCACAAAAGATCCGATAGGTCGAGGTGCTCGAGTTGTTGCATAGCCTTCACGACCCCCCCCCCCTTACATCTACAATCTATGGTATTGTCACGCCCTTTGAATTTGTCGTACGCGGAGACTAAACTATGCGGATTGTTCCTAACTAGTTTCCAAATGCGCAAGCGTACATTATTAATCCCAAACTAGTTATGTATCAGTCAGGAACTTGTCAAAAATCAGCTTCGTGAACAAAGCTATTATTGCGCAACAAACAACTGATTTTACTTTTGTTGAAAACACAAAAGTTGTTTGTAACAAATGTAAGTAAAGTTATTTATCGTTTTCGAAATATATACGATTCAAATTGAAAAGTAATTATCGTTTACACGTTTTTTATTACAAACTTGCAACCCGACCACGCTTCGCTGGGCCCAGTCTGATATTAATTATTGGGAAGTAAATATAAATATTTTAGCAAGCATGGATTTAACACATAACTCAATTTAATACCCCCTTCTTCGCGTTGCTGTGGAATGATAGGAAAGAAAAATAAAATCAAATCAATTCCAACTTTTGATTAAATAATACTATGCACCCCAATTAACTGGTCACAGTAACACCTTTTCAGCACTAACCTTTGTTTTTACTACATACTACTTTCATAAGTATTTGACATATTTATTTGAAAACAAATGAGTAAAAATAGTTAAGTGTGTAAGTGTAAAAATGTCAGATATACCTGAAAAAATAATAGTTTAAAAAAACTTAGACAACTCACTTTATAAGAAAACCGAACTAAAAATTAAAAAATAATAATTAATAAAAAATAATTTTGCAATCAAAAGCTTGGGGCGCTTTTTATGATATTTACGTTTTCTTCTTGGAGACTTTACTTTTACCAATATCTGTTTATTATCAAATATATTAATTAATATAGCGTACCCCTCGCTTTTAATTGTAAAATTATTTTTTAATTTTTAGTTCGTTTTTCTTATAAAGCTTGTTGTCTTAGTTTTTTTAAACTATTATTTATTTTTCATTTTTTAGTTCGGGTTTTTTTTAATCCTAATGATCCTAGACAGGATCATTAAAAAAAATTTATGAAATTATTATATTGTCATCGGTCCTTTAAAAGTATACAAAGTTTCAAATCGATCCGATGTTATTAAGTGGGTGAAAATCGTGTCCAAAGATTCCATTACATAGATAGATAGATAGATACCAAGTCAAGCTAATATAAAGCGTATAAAAAAACTAATTTGTCAAGACTCGTAGACAGTAACTTTCTCATTAATTATCAATTGGATGTTAAAAGAGCGGGATTTGTTGAAAAACATAATTAAAAACGCGAGCAGGTAATAAAAATTACTAGGATTTAAAATGATGATATGCTTTAGCGACATCTGTTGGAGAGTAGTTCAAGCGTCGCCATCTATTTAAATTAAATTCATTGGAGATATCAGCCATTTTTAATTCATATAAAACACTTTATATATATATAACTGATCCTAGCCAGGATCTTTGAAAACATTTATAAAATTATTGTATTGTCATCGGCCCTTTAGAAGTATACAAGTCGAGATCCGATGTTTAAGTGGGTGAAAGTCGTGTCCAAAGATTCCGTTACATAGATAGACAGATACAAGTCAAGCTAATATAAAGCGTGTAAAAACAAAAGGATTTTTAATCCTTCAAATCCTTTTGTTTTTTCAAATTTTTTTTATCCGAACTTTGCAAATCTCTTGGAATTTCTTATTTTTCATGGGAATTTCGGTATAAAAAGAAAATGTTAATTTTAGTCTATACATCGACTACTTTTAGAGTTTTGCGGACACAAACATATGGAAGCTGATTTTTTATATATAAATATTACTTTGCGAATTTGTATGTGACTGTCCAATTTTTAATATTAACTGTCATCTTAAAATGTCTTTTACGTGACACTATGTATACTTCTTGGGAGAGGTTACTTTTGAATATTCGCTACTTTTTTATTAAAGTGATTAAACCATAAATCTTTTATTTTGTTTTATTTAATTTTGAGAAAGTTTTACAAGATAAAAAATATGTTCGTTTTAAATAAAAATTTAAAATTGGATCTACTTTTTTGAAACTTAGAAACTAGATCAATTCGCCCTTGGTTAAAAAGTTAATTAATTACCTATCCAATTTTAAGACAGTCAGATGTGTTTTGTAAAATTACCGACAATCTATGATAACAAAGAAAGGTTAATAAGCATGTTTTAATCTAGAACAGTTTGTATCACAAAAATCCAAAAAGGTTAATGCACATATATTTTGTTTCATGATCAAATTTTTACTATTTCTAGTAACTTCTAACCACACTTAAATTTAAATTTGAAATAAAACTCTAGTAATAAGCTTTCTTTATCATAATAATGTTAAATAATCTATTACAAATCAACTTAAAACAGTTAACATTTGAGGTTCTGTTTATCCATCAATAAAAATAAAAAATGTTAAGTTTATTTTTTATCCAGAAATAAAATAATCTATACAATTATCTACTACTAGCTCAATAAGACTATTAACTAAAATAAAATAGAAAACCATCTCTACTTTCTATCTATCACTGGTTTTGATATACTTGAATTTAAGATGGATGGAAAATTTTCTCAGAATTCTACAAGAAAATTTGCACGACATCAGGTAGAATTTGTAAATGATCCAAAACTTTTAGCTACTTTTCAATTTAATATTTTATCAAATATCTTTGCAATATCAACTTCACTAGCTATACTAATGAATTTTAGAACGAATCGCTCGAAGCTTCATCTGGCACAGTGGCCGTCTCCTTTGCACCCCCACCACTCGAGTTACATGTCCTTATATACGTTCTCGGCTTATGTATCGTAAATTTGTGACTAAACATTTCAAACGAAAACAATATCTTATAAAAATTGAAAGGATTTTTCATCAGTAATTTTCTGTATTTTCGTTGAGAACTCATTTTTTAGTTACTACAGCCAAGGTATATTGGGTCGGATGGAAGACTCACGGTCACCACGTTAGCAGCCGCTTTAACATTCGCCCACGGCATTAGATTTTTCACATCCAAAATTTAAAAAGAGTGGAATAATAGTTTACGTCGTAAACTTTACTTTATATGTAGCTGTGCGTAAAATGGGCTATAACGATTTTTTAAACAACGTCATAAAGTGCGACATTATTAAAAGATATAAGATAAAGATATTCTTGAAAATAATCAAAGGTAATATTTGGTTTTTTTATAACACACTCGGTTTTGCCTTACGGAGAATTTAAAAAAAAACAATCTTGAAAAATTTAGAGCCGATTTATAGGAACATTTAGCGAAACAAATAAAAAAGTATGTTTTTCTAGTTATTATAATTATTGTCAATTATAAATCCGTTCATAGCTAAAAGTTTTCATTAAAAACGATAAATAAACTTTACATATATGATTCACATAAAAATTACACCGGTCAAGAGAAGCTGCCGGAAAATGTAAAAAGGTAAATATACAGGTATGTAAACACATTTACAAAAGACAATATAGTAGATAGAACATTTTAACTTACATTAGGTAATATTCTCGATTATAAAAATTATACCTTTAAATGATTAACGCTTTAAGAGAGCATAATTTTAACAAATTTACTAAAATAGCACCGATAAATCACAGCAAATCACAATGTGCAGCACGTGACCACTTTTTGACATCGGTAGAAAGGGTGACGTACACGTGACGTCGTAGCTTGAGATTGGTGGTACAACAAATGACATATCTTCTGTGAAGTTATGTGTGTTTGGTTAACGATTTTGATTTTTTGAGATTTTTTGTTTTTTTTTTGAGTTAAGAGTGAGGTTTTTGACAATTATGTAGGTTTAAGGAACAATACTGTGTTGTTATTAGTAATTTTTAAAAACAACACTAATATTTATGTGTTAAATAGTAGGGTTTATATTACTTGTAGCTCAGGCCAATTTTTGACAGATAGAATTTGAAGTTGTAACGTCACATGTACGTTACTCTTTCTACCGTTGTCAAGCTGAAACGTCACGTGCACGTTACTCATAGCTTAAAACTTGCTGTCGTGTTTCTTTTTTGCTACTAACTGTTAGTTAAATTTTGCCCATTTCTACCACAATACCTTTTCTAATCGAAAATGTTTTATCAATACTTCAAAAATTGTATAAATCGTTAAAAATGTTCTATTTTGTTATTATTTTGCGAGTGTTCACACCTTTAACAATGAAAAATTAAGGGCTAGATTTATGATTTGCAACATAAACTTTTATTTTTAAATTATGCACTTTTGTTGTTTAGAAAAAATACCTCCAACTTTTAAAAATAAATACACTTTGCCAAAAAGTGAAGGTTAATATTTATTTACCGACCTGGGGTTTTCACAGCCTTTAAAAATTCATCACAAAAAAGTCTGATGTTACCAACATAGGATACCTTAGGAATGATTTCAGACATACAGAGAATTATTGCAGAATTTTAACAAAAATTTGTACTCCAGTGATTTATAATGATAAAGCTATTTAAAAATAAAAAATTACACACAAGTATTTTGTAAATATGCTTTTCCCCTTAAATGGTATATTAAATTTAAATAATTTAAATTAAAAAAACATATCAAAAAAAACTTTTTATACCTACTTACTTTATATCGTTTAGATAAAATTTAATTTAAATTGTATTTAAAACTTGAAGTTCTGATTAATAATATTTGACACAATATCAAATAACAGACTTGAAAATTAAAAAACAACTTTTAAAATAAAAGAAATATATCCAAATCCCTAAAAATACATTTCTTGTTAAATTCTTACAAATACTCAATATTTTACCCCAACTTTATTACGGTTCTGTTTTATTTAAAACATTTTACTACAAATTTTCCTGTAGTACTATACTATATATTAAATACACGGTGACAACGTAAAAAAATATGATCAGCAATTATTGTGGTATCTTTAAAATGTAAAATAGATTTAAATAAAAAATAATGTTTTGGTCTTTTTAGTTAATTACACGGGCATTTTGTTTTAAAATTATTATTCAAATGCTTTCAAGTATTTAAAAGACAAATTTCCACGTATAAGTGAGACCAAACTGAAAGAAGGAATTTTTGTTGGTCCCCAAATTAGGCAATGGTTTAAAGATGTGAACTTCAGGCAAATTTTAAGTGACAATGAAAGTCGGGCATGAAACGCATTTAAAAGTGTTTGCACCAATTTTCTTGGAAATAATAAATCAGAAAATTATCGTGAACTCGTGAAAGAACTACTCACGGCCTATCATATTTTAGAATGCAACATGTCACTAAAACTTCACTTTCTCCATTCTCATTTGGACTTTTTTCCTGAAAATTTAGGAGCAGTATTAGATGCGCATGGACAACGATTTCACCAAGATATTGCCTCCATAGAGAACAGGTATACAGGAAAGTGGAGCCCGAATATGTCAGCCGACCCTAATACGAGATACATCCAGGAGTTCTTATAAAAGAAAGACGTTAAGGAACTAAATATTAAATTTATTGAAAATTATTTAAAAATGTTTATACTGTACCTAAGCTAACTGTTAATAAAATGTATTATACGTTTTTAATTGTTTAAATTTAATAAATCTGCATTGAAAGGGGTTTTATTGACTTTTTCTTGATATAAAAGCATATGTCCCTCCCTTATCATTGAAGGCTGATATCAAAAATTTGAGGCCAGATCCGGATTTAGCAGGCCAATATATATAAAATCCAGCTACAATCATTCCAGTGAGGAAAAAAAAGTTTTAAAATGTTCGTCAGTGTTATTTATTGTATGAACTTCTCGAGGTGTGAACAACAAACTAACCTCCATTTGTTTATATGGGTGAAAAGAGAACTTTATACAGTTAGCAGAAGCAAACAAAAGCTCTGGTGGGCGTGTTCATGTCGCCGTTGTTGTATTTTTGGTATCGATATATTTTATTTCATATCGAAAACCGACTATCGATAACATTAAGTGTCAACTGTCAACCCAATTAGTAAGTTTAGTTTTGTTTTTAAAATTCTAATAATTTTGTAAAGAAGGAAAATTAGATCTAGGTCAATTGTATTGATGTACTATTAGGAAAGTCAAATAAATTAAAACATTGGCAAGCTAACAACAAATGTTTTAAGTAACAGCTGTCAGCACTCATTTTTGTATTATTCATAAAATCATTCGATTGTAATATTTCGATTATACGCGCCAACCTTTAAACTTTCAAACCTTGCATCGCGATTGGTCGTTTGCGATAACATTGAAAATAGTTGGCATATTTTCCACGGCTTTCGTTTGCTTCTGTGAACTGTATATCATTTCAAGCAATTAAACATTGAAAGTGCTATATTTAAAAGATATTTGTAAAGAATTGGTTTTAATAAACCACAAAATCCGAAAATGCAAAGGATTAAAAAAGGTGAAATGGAGATAAAATCACAAAAAATATGCTCTGTTCCACAATGCTCTACATGTCAGTTCTATAATATCTTTGCATAAATTTCCTTCAAATCCTAAGCCAGCTCAAAAATGGATTTCATGCATAAACTTTTTATGATTTTTTCATTGAGACTGTCAGTTCCACATAATATGAATTGGCCAGCCTTAACCTCTTTACCTTCCTTAATTGGTTAAACACGTTCACCCACATATGTCCAAAATTGATATTTTGACTTTCATAGGCATTGCAACAAGAATTCCAGGGACAAAAAAAACTGAAAAACTTTGAAAACAAACCAAAATTGATACCTGGACACACCTGGTTTTTACTGGCTTTTAACAAGAATCAGCGACAATAAAACTGAAACGTCGAAAACAAACGTTAAATCCAGCTTCAATCTAATAGTTTAGCACAAATAATCAACCCAAATCTCTAAGATTACTAAAATTTCTTTCAATAAAAAATGTGGTTATACAAGTGATCAAATGACAGAATATTTCTTGTTCACACCTCGATCCGATATTTTGTCATTGTCAGCGCCATCTCGCGTTACAAGATTTTTCCCTATTCCGAGTATCAGTAGTTGGCGTTACGGTTGGCAGCAAAGCCGCGTATTTACCGAATTCTAGAACAAGTCTTGACACGAGTGGCGCGTGTTTCTAAATTATTATTTATTTGTGAATATTTCTCAAAATCTAATAAAGATATTGGTAAATTTAAGTCACATTCTTATAAAATAATAGTCATAGAAATCACGAATACGTTTAGCTAAAACAATGTTTAATAATAGCCAAGATAATCAGTTTTTTCTTCCTCCTGTAAATATGCAAAAATGTAGATACGCGGTATTGCAGACTGCTGTTAAGCCGGTTTTGCAGTCTCACCGACGATATATTAAATTTTTATAATACTTCGGCAGGTGCCACATGAAATATAATCTAGTACAAAATACCCACAAAAATTTACTTTTTTGTGGCCCTGAGATAAGTCAACTTTTCGTATCGTCAATAAACATTGTTAATTCGGCATTAAAAACCAAAACATTACTATTAATTTTTTTTCAGCTACAAAAAGCATGATCAACATTTCCTCAGTCACTGGGTGTAACAATCAGTTAATAAGGCTACCGACAATAGGCTTCTAACATTTCCAAAAATAATTTATTCATAGGTACTACATCTCTTTGATGGACATCGGACCAAAATCTTCTAATGACGTAGTTTACCTGCCTTAAAACAGGTAGACACAAAAGAAGTTGCTGAACTTGATTTAGAACTGCCGTTGGCCTAGAAGATAATATTTTTCATTAGAGTACACTCGTAATTGTAACAGATTTAAATATCTACTTTTTTTGACAGAACGATTAATACTTTTAGAGACTAAGAGACACGTTAGTTTTATTAAATAATTTAAAAACTATCGATTTATCAGGATATTGAGTGAAATCGGTGGGATTGTGTAAAAATATACAGAGTGTATCATTAATAATGGGAAATAATTAAACTGGGAAATCTTGGGTTCAAAATAATATCTGACGTTTATGACAATTAGCGTTAAAAAGTGTCCCCGTCAAGTTAAAAGTTGACATGTTTCGGCATTTATTTCTTATATGTCGCATATCTAAAATAATTAAGGGTGGGTCCTTTTCAAATGAACAATTTTGAACAACGATTAAATAACAAAAAAAGTATTGCAGCAAAAAGGTATCAGTAAAATTGTTTATTAATCTTCTTATCTCAAAAATCAACTTTAAAGTTTCATTTGCGTAATAAATACAAACCTATGACCTAAAAACACCGCCATGATAAATACACATTAAAATTGTGCAAAGTTATGTTTAACTTTAAATATATGTCGAAAAATAACGACTATATCGTTACGAAGGTAGAGTATGTTAAGAGTATGTTATTTACACAGAAAGTATTGGAGAATAGAAAAATTGTGCTGAAATGACAATTCCGCCAGTGGCGTAAAATTTAGAAAGGGTCAAGCTTCGACTGCCCCTGTCGAACGCCTCTGGTAGTAGCCAAAAACGTTTATTTGCCATAATTTAGTAAGGTTTGCTAAATATGATAAAGATTAGTCAAACAGTTTTAAAGTAGGGGAAAAACCATTTTTAAATTATTAAATAAAACACCCTGTAACTCAGACAGGAGACACATTTTATCCAAGTGAATTTGGTTAAATATTATTATTTTGAACCCAAGATTCTCCAGTTTAATTATTTCCCATTATTAATGTATTCAGTGAAAAATAATTATTACTTAGTAAAAAATGGGGTAAGGAAAGATTTCAAGGAATAGCAGCAGAATAATTTATTATTTCTTAACCCTTACTCTACCACAAGAAAGTGTAATAGGACTTGTGCTATTATATGAAAATAAATAAATTTTGAAAAACGAAACCGGATTGTACATTCCGATAACTCTTCTGTAAAACTAATGTAAATAACTCTTAAAACTCATGTATTTACTATAAAAATAAAACGCCGTCCCTGATCTTCTTCGTCATTTAGTTTATGTTTCATATTTTTGAGTACTTTGCGTACACGTTGCCATTCTTCTATGGTAATTTTATAAAAAAATTGTAATGCAAACTCCCGCTAAAAATATTCGCGCGAATTTCTTTGTTTATCGTTAAGCAGGGTTATTCGGCCTTCGTCGTGTTTTGTAGGCGTTTCATCCAAACTTCGTCGAATTTAGCCACGTAAGGTCCCTTTTAAAAGTAATTCAATTTATTTCTGAAAATCTTCTAGTTTCGCTGGATAAATACATAAAATGTATTAACAGTTCAAGTGACTGCTGGCAATATTAAAAAAAATCACTTTAAAAATATGCTTTCCGTCTAAAAATACTATGATGGCGAAAAAAAAAAATTAAGTCACAAATTATGTAATCAATAGGGATTAAGTTAAAAATCTGATTTAGAAAATGAAATTTGCCAAAAATGTCGACAAATAAAAATGTAACAGAAAGAAACACCGTTTACCTTAATATTCCAACTGTATCTGACAACGCAGAAAGTATTGTATCCCTAAACTTTTTGAGAGACTGGTATTCATCTAATTTCACATCGGAATTTGTGAGAACCAAAGCCTTAAGGAGGTAATATTCTTCCTTTAAAATGGATAACTTATCCAACCTTTCTACTACACGCCAACACTACAAACAAAAATTAAGTTTAAATAAATAATATTAAAATTAACAACTTATTGTTAAAAAGAAACGCAACGATAAAGTTAACAAATTATTATCTACCAGAATAAATTTTTAATTTCCATCTTGTTCAAAATCTGTTTTTTGTGTACATACATACATACATATAGTCACGCCTTTTTCCCGTAGGGGTAGACAGAGACCACTTCCTTTCACTTGCTACGGTTCTTACACACATCTTTTGCTTCCTCTACTTTCATCAGTGCTGTCATACATGTTCGTCGGTTGTTGGTACTCTTGACCTGGCCTTTCTTCAAAACAATGTTGATCTGATCAAGATATGTTCGCCGAGGTCGACCTCTACCGACTTGTCCATTCACACTCGCCTTATTAATTTGTTTCGTCAATCTTCCTTCATCCATCGTTTCTATGTGTCCAAACCATCTAAGCATTTCTTTATCTATCTTTGTAACCACTTTTTCTTTTACACCACAGCGTTCTCTTATCTCTCTATTCTTTACTTTATCCAATCGAGTCACTCCGGCTATACTTCTAAGACTACTCATCTCCACAGCATTAATCCTATTTTCATGCTTTTTCTGCCAAACCTAACATTTACTACCATAATAATTAAAAGAAAACCGAATTAAAAAATAATCTCCAACGCGCTTGGGATAAAATTAGAGTAGTCAACAAAAAAATCATTTGCAACACATCTAGAATAAAACTAGAGTTATCGAAGAAATAAAAATAATTTTACAATTAAAAGCATGGGGTGCGCTATATCAATTAACATATTTGATAATAAATATATATTGGTAAAAGTAAAGTCTTCAAGAAGAAAACGTAAACATCATAAAAAGGGTCCACACGCTTTTGATTGTAAAATTATTTTTATTTCTTCAATAACTCTAGTTTTATTGTAGATGTGCCGCAAATGATTTTTTTGTTGACTACTCTAATTTTATCCCAAGCGCGTTGGAGATTATTTTTTAGTTAGGTTTTCTTATAAAGCCTTTTTAATGTTTAAATATTCATACTTGTAATACTTATTCTCCGATGTCACAGATTTAAATATTGGTAATTTATTTACCTATTTTAAGGCATATACTAATAATACCAATACTTTTGAAGGTTTAAGAGCTCCAAGCGAAAAGTTTGTGGAGTACATATATCACATTCATTGCTAAGGGAGATGCAAAAAAAAGAATTTTAATCATATGTGTGATTTAAAACCCTCTACAATTTGTCGTTAAACATTAGATTAAAAATATTTTACTGTCTTAAATATTGTATAAATGATTTAACAATTTAAAAATGAAAGTCAGAAGAAAGAACAGCGTAAAATTATCATTTAATCTCATTCATAGTAATTTTAAACAGTAGAAAAATCTCATTGTAATAAATACTTTCAGAACATAAGAATAGAGAAACTCAGAATTCCTTGTTTAGAACAAATTTATTTTAACATAGATGAAAAAAATGTTTCTAGTTTGTAAAAATAATTGTCACTAGGAACTCTTAAGCCACCATAAATACTTTTAGAAGCCATTCCCAATCATTATGAATATTATAATCTCGCTTCTGTATAGCTGTTTGTTCTTTGTTTATGTTGCAATATTACCTAGATACAAATAAATAAAGGGAGATATAATGATTTTTATTTTAATACCAACCATATCCTCCTGCCTGTTTTTTAATACGTCAATTGATAGCAGTACTTATTCTAATATCAGACATTGAAAATTATTTTTTGTATATTATTATTAATTAACAGTGTTCCAGTTTTTTTGTCACAATGTACTAAATAAATAATAGTTTAAAAAAACTTAGACAACACGCTTTATAAGGAAACCGAACTAAAAAATAAAAATAATTTTACAATCAACAGCGTGGGGTGCTTTTTACGATGTTTAGGTTTTCTTCTTGGAGACTTTACTTTTACCAATATCTGTTTATTATCAAATATATTAATTGATATACCGCATCCCACGCTGTTAATTGTAAAATTCTTTTTTATTTTTTAGTTCCGTTTTCTTACAAAGCGTATAAAAAACTAATTTGTCTGGACTCAAGACAATTACTTTCACATTAATCATCAATTGGATGTTAAAAGAGCGGGATTCGTTGAAAAACAAAATTAAAAATGCGAGAAGGTATTAAAATTACTAGGATCTAAAATGGTGATATGCGTTAGCGACATCTGTTGAAGAGTAGTTCAAGCGTCGCCATCAAATTTTTACTTCTTGTGTCAGTCTATTTAAATTAAATTCATGGGTGATATCAGCCATTTTTAATCCATATAAAACTTTTTTTTTAAATATAACTTCTTTAAAAACATTTATGAAATTATTGTATTGTCATCGGTCCTTTAGCAGTATACAAAGTCAATTCGATGTTTTTAAATGAGTGAAAATCGTGTCCAAAGATTCCGTTACATAGATAGATAGATAGATACAAGTCAAGCTTATATAAAGCATGTAAATAATAAAACTTTAATGTTTTTATTGGTTGAAGGTGTAAATTATATCTGTTACATTTTAATAACTGGTGTAAAATTAATGATCTTATATCTCATAATTCCAAAACAGAATGTATTTAAATTAAAATGTTTTCTGTTAGTATTTAGATAGAAAATAAAACGCTTTTTCTGTGTGTAACTATGAAAGTTGTTATAATATCGCCAATATTTGATAATTTTACGCAATGTATTATTCGCTAAGTTATCTGTCAACGTTAGTCAGTCAAGGTCATAAATGTTGGCCCTCCTAACAGCAAATGGATTTTGCCGGCTTTCGCTTCTTATTTTGGTGTAATTTTTTGGTTTGTACAATTGACATATACAGGTTTCAGAAAAATAATTCAGACCCCCAGAAAAAATCAACAATTTATCCTGATACTCTCACTTTACTTCATTGCAATTGTTCTCTTCTTTCAAACTTGCTTCATAAATATGTTAACCCTTTTACTGTTAGATATCCAATTATATTTTGTAACTGCATTCATAACGTACTATTTAGGGGTGTCAAATATTTTTTTAAAATTAAGAACCAAACAAATTAAAAACCTTAAACAAAGCACGCAATATCTCGATGATCAAAAATAAAAACAAAATCATTAAGGTGTTATTGAATAATGTTTACCGTTTGGTACAATTCCAAACACCCACACTCCCTGGAAGTTTTTTCATCGAGAATAAAATCAACGGCGAATTGTAATCTTCCCATACCAATTAACGGTAGGCTACGAAATGCTAACGTCAATGTTAAAATTTCTGCCCAAGTACTTTGTAGAAGTCGCATTTGATCGTTCAGGGAAAGATCCGTGAATCCGGGAATTTGTTTGGCCCATCCAATGATGCCAACCAACTCGCGATCGTAAAGATCGCTGAGAATTGATAGAGTACGATGCTTGGAGTTCACGAGTGCTTTATTGATTTCAAAACAGTCGGGTTCACAGCCTGATAGCGCTTCTAGCATTTTTATATCTGAAAAATATTGAGAATTGATTAGTATTTTTGCTATACTAAATATTCTACAAAGAAAAATAACGGTTATAATAAAGTAACATTGTTGTTTAAATAAATGTTATTGTAAATGATATATTAAGGTGAATTTATTTATTGTATACCAAATAGTAAGCCACGTGGATGATGGAGTTAACAAGTACATAAATTTATGTTTGAGCTAAAATTTATATATAAATTTGAAGAATTTTTCATGCAAACGATTTAGATTGCACTAATGTGATTTTAAATACAGAACAAACTTAAGGATTAAAAAATACAACGTGAATAATAAAAATGTTATACTTACATTTTTATTATCTGTAGTAATATCACAAGAGAGTAAGAATAAATTGAAAATAATTTCGACATATTTTAGAAAACTTGTTGCCTGGCGACAGACACGAGAGTCTGAAGGGCTCGAGTGGCTATTGCCAAATGGCAACAAGTTTGAGAAAAGGCCTGGAGAATTATTTTCTAATTTATCGAACTCTCGTGTGGTATTCGATAGATTAGTTTTTGACGTTACAATAAAAATCACTTTTAAGATTTTATATTTTTATTTCAACAATTTTATATCACTCGACTAAATATAAATGAGTAATTTAAATTATGATGCATTGAAGTTTTGAACATAAAAAATACAAGTATTATAAATGTTGTGCCCTTGGGTGGAGGATTTTTCAACATTGTTTTGTTCTGATGTGTTGAAAGTTGATACTGCCCCACTATCTCTCAGGTTATTAATTAAATAGGAATGATGTTCATTATCCAATTGCAGGTAAGGTTTCAATGAATTAGATGAGCTGTGTCCTGTGATTTTTATAATTCCCTTCTCATTGATACCAGCTTTGGCAAGGTGAGACACTGAAGTCGATCGTGCGGAATGGTTGGTCATTTTAATTTTTTGGGATTCATTTTACAAATTTCTTGAAAATTTATGACAGACGCGTCAGATCAAGAAAATACGTTGTCATGTGGTTGATATTCAATAAAAACATTGTACATGAATAATTCTCGCTGGAATAATATAAGTAGATTATTCCCACTATAATAATGTTTTGATTGGCTAGAACGTATATGAATTACTGAAATTGAAAATTTCTATTGGTTTAGAGAAACGTCAAAAAATAATCACTATAATTATGGCTTAATAAAAAATTGGGATGCAAACCATTCAATACAAAATTTATTAGGTTTTATTACCTTCTAAAAGAAGCATTGGCCTTTGCGCCGTAACTACTTGTACTTGGTAAGGACTATCCGGATTTCTCCGATATTTCTGTCGACCGCCTCTTACTCTATCTAACCTAACTCCTTCCTTCAACATACCAGATCGAAGACATTTTCGGAACCTACAAGCCTGACAAGCCTTCCGTCTCCTCTTGTTTATTTCACATTCGCCTGAAGCAGGACAAGTATATTCTATGTTACCTGAAATAATTTTGACCATAAAATTACGATAAAAAATTGAAGAGATATTTGTTACATTAATACCTTGGCCATAGCGAAACTAATGAAATTTTAAACAAACGCTGGAAATTTAGGAGTACATACTATACAGGATGATTCATTAAGAATGTCCAGTCTCTGAATTGTAGATTCTAGACCTCAAAATATGATGATTCTGTCCAACATGCCTTATACAAATATTGCTAGTTTCCGAGATACCACCGGGTGTTTAAAGTTTAAATATGGATTTTGTTTTTGCAATAATTTTTCATGTTTTCACAATTTCTTTTTGAAAATTGACAATTTTACGTTTTTTGACATGAGGAGTGCCAATTTGGACTCTTAATTTAGCATTGCTAATAGAGGGCGATAGTTACAGTTCTTACAGGGCAAAGTGGATAGAAAAAGAGGTGTAGAAAGAAGGAGAATCTCAGAACCTGGTTTGCAGTGACCACCACACAGTTGTTCAGTGCCTCAGTTAACAAAGTGATGATAGCTAATATGGTTGCCAACATCCGGAACGGATACGAACTTCCAGAAGAAGAAGTTACAGTTAGTTGTGTTTAGTAAATCAAAGCAAATTTTTTTTCGGCTGAACTATGAGTAAAATAATTAAAAAATATTAAAAATCGTAGAATTCTTCAAAAAAAGTTACTCTTCTTTGATTCATGTAACTCGATCGGTTATCGAGTTTTTTTGCATGAATGAATTTTAATTTTATAAAAAAATTTATTCACTAAATGTTTAACAATAACAAATTAAAAAACAAAAATAAAAAACTAAATGTTCAAATGTTTAAAATGCTCCCCATTTACTTAAATACACTTTATGATCTACTTCTTCAAAGAAAAAAATCAAAATCTATATTTTAACACCCGGTATCTCGGACACTGGCAATATTTGTATAAAATATGTTGGGCAGAATCATCATATTTTGAGGTCTAGAATCTACAATGAATGTATATTAAATGAAATTGAGCTTTGAAGTGAAAACTTCTTTAGGCACGTTGAGCAATTTTTGGTAGTGAAAAACTTATGGTTTCGCGTTACCTCGGTGACATCAGCGTCAATGACTTTAACGTCACTGACAGATGAGTGTTTTCGATGTAGAAAGTGACAGCGGCTGTCAGCAGTGGTCAGAATATGGAGGGTAGAGATAAGGAGAACAAACATATATGGGACTTTTATTAGAAAAGTGTAGTTGCGTTCACAGATTGCAACACTTCATTTGATCTTTTTGTTCTATTAAATTTTATTTGTTTCCGATTTAAAGTACCTACTCTCGATCCGTCTCTGAACGCCAACGTCTTTAACACCGCTTTTTTCCTTTCATTCAAATTTTTCATTCCGTATATCTTCCAAGGCATTTGAATTAAAATTCAATGCTTGAAGCAATTCATAATCGGAACAAGTGCATAGTGTATTTTGGAGAAAAAATTTTTTTTGTTTTAAATAAAACTTAAAAAAAACCAGCGATTTATCATTTTCAACCAGTCCACTATATCGAAGTTAAGTATAATTTCTTCTGCGTACGGAAACGGGAAAATACAAACGCCCGGATTCCTAAAAGTGTCCACACAAAATGTGGTATATAAAGGTGGCGCTGGTAGACGTGACGTTAAATCTGAACTTAGCTGTTCTAGATGAAGTGAAGGGTATTTAAGAGAAATAGATACGCAATTATTTTTTAGTAAAACAGTTATGCAGTAAAAAATTGCTTTGTCCTTTGTCCTGTTTCTCAAAATGTTGGACGCCATCTTAATGCAATACACTTTTAGGTACATTTTTTTAATACACGAGATTGTTTTCCTTATCTCTACCCTTTATAGGTCAAAATAATATTAAAAAACGGTGACGTAATAGCTTCTTCTTCTATCTGTCTGTCAAAAAGTGGCCTCGAGCTGACAGCCCACTTTTATAAGGTTATTTATTATTTAAACTGGATAATTTTAAGATTTCCAATTTTAAGTATACAGTGTGTAAAAATCATCTTAATTTCCATAATTGATTTAATCTAGGATAATAGACAGGATAGGTTAGGTGAGGTTAAAACGGCGGCTCGGAGAAAACCCACTTAGGCCTTTTGGCCCGTTGTAATACCGTGAGAACCAGTTGAAACTTTTAATAAAAAGTGTAAGGTCTTTAATGCTTACTGAGCTGAAATCAGTTAAGTCATCAAAGTTTGGTTGCCCTAGTATAGATAGCTGTTCTGCATAGGGCAGGGCAGGGCAGTGGCAGTGGCAGATTTACAGAAGTCGTGTCGTAGCTCTGCGATTCCCATGCGTCCTTCATGGGATCCACTTGCCCAGTGTCCTGTTATGGCCACGATCGCGTTTCCAATGAACTCCCTGGATAGAGTTAAAACATCATCAGTTCGACGTAGATTTAGTTTAGGCCAAATCTGTTTCGATGATGTGCATGTGGGTTCATTTTGCCATTTTAAGTTGGCTTTTTGAACTAATTTGCTGTGCAGGAGAAGCCGGCAATTTGCAATTGGATCGGTACTCCTGGCTAAGATGAGACAGATACATCTGGGAGGGTGGTGCCCTCTCTTGCTAGCTCGTCCGCCTTACAGTTGCTTGGTATGTCCCTGAGTCCGGGTACCCAAATAATGTGATCCCTAAACTTAGCTGCTAGCTCATTCAGGGTGGCTCGGCATTGCACCGCTGCCCTAGAGGTCAAGTAGACTGAGTTCAGTGATTTGATAGCAGCCTGGCTGTCGAATAGACAGGATAATGCATAAATGAATCTTAAGATAGGACGTTAGGGATATTAAGAGTTAAAACAATTTCTAACCTTATGCACCACCGTGTATATTTAAATCTAAATCTCTATCTATAAAAACACAAATATATTTTTTAACAAAAATATACAAAACCAGCTAAAATTATGATAAAATATTTTGATAAGAGAATTTATGTTGGAAGAGTAATTTACTTTAGTAAGTAACAGCATATTTCTAACAGTAGATTGAAATATACTAGGACATATATTTTTAATACATCGTTGCTGTTTTACTATAAAAAAATTGTTGTATTTTTTTAATTATTTTTTTCTGAACAGGTAATAAATTGGTTGATAACATGACATACATTATTTACTTTGGCCAGTTTTCAAAATTCTTTACAACAGTAAAATTAATTATTTCGTACATTTTTTGGCATTAAAAATTGACAGAGCGGAGCTTGTTATTTTGAATTTTTATTTAAAGAAAATTCTTAATAGGTAAGTCGCTTTATGAGTTTAAGATGTGAGTTTAAATTATTTGGGACTTTATAAACGAGGACAATTTACGCATGCATTCATGTTTATGTGGATCGATTGCTCCTATCTTAAAAATAAATATTTATTCTTAATAAACATATTATTTTAATAACAGAATGTTTAATTTAAAAAAAAAAAATAAATAATGTAAGTAGGTTATTTAAAACTTAGCAATAACATTTTAAGACGTTCAAAAGTATTCGGTTACTGGAGAAGATAAAAGAAAAATGAACCTTCAGCGATGGTACATAAACCAATAGAAAATAAAATATCCTGTTTACCTAATAACTAAATATTGCTGTTGCTATTCCATTTGTTCCAAAATAAGTACAATTTTTATTACAGTTCGTTGAACAAAAAAAACTTAAATATTACTTAATCTTTTTTTGTAATAAAAAGTAATATATTTTTAAGCCACACAATAACATTTTTATACATACTAATGCTTTGATTACTTTTAAAATTCAATCTTCAAGCAGTTTAATTTATTTTATAGACCTAGTTTTCAATACCTAAGGCAAGTGAACGGTACAATTTTAAATATTAAACTATAATTTCTAACTTTTTATTAACTCACTATTCAATCAACATTCTTTCATAAAAAAAGTTGTATGGATTTTCGTGAAAACATTTCATAAATGTTTCACTTATTTCATACAAAATCATATTAAAAAGTCATTTTAAAAATAAAAATTAATCAATTCTTCTTTATTCTAAATGCTTATTAAATATATTTCATCTATTGTTCTAGAAAAAATTAGAACCAAATTTATATCTTTACCTTGTATTGTCCTTTTAAAAAATGCTTTACAAGCTTCACATGAAGCTACTCCATAGTGAAATCCTGAAGCTACATCTCCGCAAACTAGACACAACCTTCTAGGAGAATCTTCTTCTTTATTCTCTTCCTAACAAAAATTATGTCAATAAACAAAATATAACGAAGGGTTTTGTACAAATTTAAAAGAAGCACTTGCTTACCAAAAGGGTAAAATTGGACAGTTTAAAATTTTACTACAGTACTACTCTTTTGCAATGCATTTATATCAGACTTTTGATACATTTGAAATGTCTTCATACAATTTTGTTTAACAAGTGATGATAATAAAAAAATTTAATTTAAATTAAATTTTAAACTTTAATTCGTTTTTTAGAGCTAAGAATTTACATTTTGGTATAAGAACTTCGAGAAGATAATTCTTATATGTAGTGTTGAGAGGGTGGACATTCATATCTAGAGAAAAAACATCCCCTTTGCTCGTAAGACAACTTCCTGCTTTAAAGGAGTAGGTAGCATTGTCTAAATTATTCAAACATTCCGTAAGCTCCTAAATCATTCCACTGTTTTGAAGAAGTAGGTGACATCGTCCAAAGTACTGTTTTGTTGTTTAAACTTTTGTCTTCCTATCTTGTAATGTCATAATCGCTGAATATCCTATTGTCTTATTAACTTTTGCTCTTTATAACTCTTCAGAGGATACTTTCTACACCACGGTCTCAGATTTTTTTTAGCAATCATCAGCAAGGACCTTTTTTGATTAAATTTTTCTTTCATTAGACCTTTTTTTATTTAATTTTTTTATCATTACAGGATGTAAAAATCCATGTTTTTCTAGCTTACGTTTCTAATGATAAGTCTTATTTTCAAACATTTATAAGGCTTGAGAAATTTATTACATGTTCAACTGATTTTAAATAGACAACTATACACCCACATTTCAAATGATTCTATAAGTTTAAGCGTTCTATCGGATTGTTTATTCCATATAGGAGAACAATTAGGGAAACAATAACCATTATACTATTCCTATTTGGGGCTTAAACTCAAACTAGGACCACTCAAAAACCTTCATATCCTTACAAAAGCTGCTTGTGCTCGGTTATTTCTATGGATTGATCCTAGTTATTTTAACTTTTTGGGAGTGTCTTTTAATGAGGTCTTTTATGTCGTGACAGTGAACCAATAGATGAAATTACAATTACAATTAGATTTACTGCACCATTTTAACTGCGTAACGTGACCAAGATTTAGAAAGATCGTGAATATTAGTCTATAGTTTTTAAGTAGTCTTGATTTTAAACAAAAAGTATACTACAATTGCATTTTAATGATATATTATAAACTAACCATTTGCCTACGTTTTTTATTAGCATTATAAGATATTCTATATTTTGAAAAAGAACCATAAATTTTGTCTGTTGTTCTACTGTAAAAATATAAAACACTTTGCATATCCATTCATTCTTTACTTGATTAAAAAAAAAGTAGTTAAAATATTCTCTTGCTGAATAATGTATGACTCAGTCTAGACTACCATTTAAAAATTCAAAAAAAGAACAGAAAATGTTTAGATTAACTCACTCCTATGTGTCGAATTCCTGAGTCTGTATGAGGTTGAGTGGTTGAAGAGCAATACTGGCGATCGGGACTGGTTGGAGATCTTACGTTTCTTTCGTAATTTTTTTCGTGAAAATCGACCTAAACAGAAAATTATCCTGTGAAAAATGAAACTTTGATCAAAAGATTTCTTGCCAACACTCGCCCAAGTAAAACACCAGCACGTCACTCTCATATGTTTAAAAATTATAAAAATGAGAATTTTAATTTTTTAGATATTTTTCTTATCGTTTATTCCATGCCTTAGGATTACTTAGGTATGCCTTGGAAATCTGAATGGATAATACCTAGTGTTATTTTTGTTGATACATGTTTTTAAAAGTAAAAGATTCAAAAGTTTTTGGGTAAAAATAAACAGCTATGACAAATCCCAAGTTTCTAAAGTTACACGTTGTGGAGCCTATTGAGGTCACAACTAGAACAGTCAAAGGGTCTCTGGTTTATAAATTTATAGGCTATTAGGATGGTCGTTACAATGCAAAGACTCTTTATATAATTACTAGCTAAAGAAGTAACTATAAAAGATGCCATGAAAGGTGTATCTTTAAAAGACGAAGGGGGGGCCAATGAAGAGATAAAGATTCTTTGTAAGGCATGACTGTTATTGATTTTCCAACAGGAGGGGTCTTGGTTTTATTTAAGCTGAGTTGTTCTAGTAGAGAATTTTAACGAAGTTATTTATTAAACAAAAAACCAAGCAAATTAAAATATTTCGTTGTCTACTTGCCTCGCTATTCGAAGACTTAATACTATTATCATTTAAGACTGTCGTCGTTGTCGTAGTTGGAGAGTACATGTCGCTGTTCGATGGAGAACATTCGTGAAAACCATCCAATTCCTTTTTTATGTGCGGGTCGCAACCAGTTGAAACTTCTCCATCCAGAGTATCGGTCATCATAGAGACCTGAAAGTAAAATAAAAAAGCTTTATATCCAAAACGTAATTTCGTTAAACGAGTCTTTTTATTATGGAAATAAAAGCCAGATGGGTTTTCACAGATTGGGACAAACTGGTAGTTGCGTCTGTAGATATTTGTGTACATTTTTTTTCTTTTAAGATTGTCCAAACACTGGTAAAAGGTAGGACGTATCAGCAGAGCCGGAACTAGTATTCTAGTGCCTGTGGCGAACTTTTTTATTCACAATAATCTCCCATTTTTCTTACCTTGTATGGACATAAATGGACAACGATAAAAACAAAGTTATTTATTCTCAAAATAATAAACACTGTTATATATAAACATTAAAGAAAGCATTAAAACATGAAGACAATAATAAATAAATGAGTGAACGAATAACTGAACAATAATAATTCTAACAACAAATATTTTAACGAAGTGTCTCGACGAGTCGGCAAGTAACAGGGAGGTTTCTAGAAGAGAGTTGTTGAAGGATGTATGATGATGTCGATTTCTGCCCCTGTTGAATCTCGCCGTGCCTCGATTCGATGTTAAATCTTCGATAGCTTGGATTGGCTGGCTCGTATATTCTACTTTCTGTCAGTTTTTCCGGCCTTACCACCGTGAACCTCTTGATAAAGTAATTAAAAAACTACACTTTTCTTGTTTAATAATGTATTGTAGAAAAATTCGTACAATGAGCTTACAGTTAAACCTCTAATGTCTCTTTAGAATTTTTTCACTGGTTGTGGCTTTTTAAATTGATTGATTTTATTAAATTATATTGATTGTAAATTTTTACCATGTGGTATTTTAAAGCTAACTTGCTTGTTCTCTCTACGAAGACAATGGACGAAGTCACCTAACGGAAGTGGTCAAAAATAGGTTAGTAATAGCAGCGCTGATATAAGCTTTTCTAATTGGTTTTGCTTGTGACTTAATGTATGATTGGTTGCCTATAGCAAAGCGCCTAATCTCAGGAAACCGAGTAAATAATTGGTTGCCTATAGCACGCGTCTATAATGAGGAATGGATAGAAGGACATTTTACTGTTGCAAAATAACTTAATTTTCAACAAAGTGAATAAATTAATAATCTCATAAACAAAATAAATAATAACAAAAATCATCAAAATATTCTTTGGAAATAAATAAACTTAAACTTAACTCTTCTTAAATTGGTTTCAGCGAAAACATCAATTATATCATCGTTAAATTCTAAGCCGCTAGCAATTTGGATTAATATAAAAGAGAAGATGAAGAGATGTGAAGAGTATGCTAAAACCCAAACGACGAATTTAATGAGCCCAGTCCTGGCATCACAAGAAAATAAGTTGGACGAGATATAATGCTTTAATAAAACAATAGAGCCGTAGGTCCAGATCAGGTTACACGCGTAAACTTTGAAACTCATAGTTAATACAAATGACTGGGGTCTAAAGCTCCTTACCAAATAGTTCAAATCTACATACAGAGCCGGAAAAATACCAAATGATTGGCTGAAGTCGACATTCATCACGTTACCGAAGAAAGCAAACGTCTCTCATTGCGATGACTACAGAATGATCAACCTTGTGTCTCATGTCCTCAAAGTTTTCCTTCGAATCATCCACACACGCATATACACCAGATGCGAACGACAAATTGGCGACACGCAGTTCGGATTTAGAAATGGAGTGAGCACACGAGAGGCTCTCTTTTCTATCAACGTCCTCACACATAGATGCAGGGATATGAATGTAGACGTGTACGCCTGTTTCATTGATTATCGAAAGGCTTTCGACTATGTTTCGCATCTGAGACTTGTCGAAATCCTCAAGTCCACGGGTGTCGATGCAGGAGATCTACGCATCATTACTCAGCTATACTGGAACCAAACTGCAGAAGTCAGAGTAGAAAACACCACAATCGGATGAGTTAGAATACGGAAAGGTGTCAGACAGGGATGTGTCATATCACCCCTCCTCTTTAATATATATTCTGAGGCAGTTTTCCGGGAAGCACTGGAAAATACGAAAGAGGATATTAAGATCAATAGCACCCTCATAAATAATGTACGATTCGCCGACGATGCAGTGGTACTAGCCGACAACCTACCAAGTCTCAAAAACATGATGAATCTGATCGTTGAGCACAGCGAACAATACGGTCATCAGATGAATGTGGCAAAGACTAAAATTATTGTATTCTCAAAAACGCCTAGACGCGTTGTCTTTAGAGTTAAGAACGAAGCCGTGGAACAAGTATTATCCTTTAAATATCTGGGAGCTCTTGTCAATGAGTCCAACGATCCTAAAAAAGAAATCGTGTCTAGGATCGAACAGGACAGAAAAATCTTTACATAAATGAAAATTCTCCTAACTAGTCGAGACTTAAACCTGCAAATCCGTATGCGCAAACTATGCTGCTACATATTCCCAGTCACTAATGAGGAGATACTCAGACGAATGGATAAAGGCAGAGAGCTTATGTTGGGCATCAAAGAGCGTTAGCTACAACACATAGGACACATAATGAGAGAAGAGCGTTATGGGATCCTAAGACTCATCATTGAGGGAAAAATCAAGGGCAAAAGATCGGTGGGAAGGCGACAAAACTCATGGTTCAGAGACTTACGTCAACGGTTCGGAAGAACATCAATAGAAATATTTAGAGGTGCAGTCTCGCACACAATTATTGCAAGTTGGATCGTCAACCTCCGGAGGGAGTCAGCGTCCTAAGAAGAAGCAAATTGGTTCCTCTCTATTGATATAATTGCCAAATTTGCTAGGTAGCCTCTCCTGTCCAATCAATGACCATAAGTAAGTTTTCACTAATTTCAATTTACTACCTCCTTCGCCACGCCCTCGGGCCGGCTCTGCGTATCAGAAGGTAGGTAACATACAATAAATACAATGGTCTACTATCAATAACGTAAAAAATATTCATTGTTGTATTTTTGTTTTTTGTAACAATTAGTTTAAACATTTCAAAAAGCTATTAGCATATAAAATTTTTTAAAAAATTTGATTTTGGGATCATACATTATCACCCACCATGATTATTTAAAATTTCGATCCTCTCGAAGAATAGATTGTAAATTTAAAAGAATAATAGCGAATTAAAATGAACATTTCTGTAACTACAATACATCGTTCAAATTAAAACAGCAAAACATAAATTTTAATTTTTTTACGAGGGTGATGAATAAGGCAATGCATAAAATGGAAGGAGAGAAAAACTGCACATATTTCGTTTAAACTAAATAGTAAACAATTTAGAAGATTTTTGTACGTTAAACAAATTAAACCAATGTTAATGGAATTTTCAGTAGCAATACCACAAGTGATAGAATTATCGCGATAAGTCTGTCGATTTATTTCATAACGAAACTGAGTTCCTTGAAAACACCACGAGTTCGCAGGACGAGTGTTAATATTAGTAGTAGTTAATATTGTAACACTTAAAATAATTCGCATCTAATAATTCTCTGATTAAAAAGGTTGTGTTAAGCATTATTTACGTGTCCAATGACATTACGATCACGAAACGATAAATCTCTAAAAAGTTACTTTAAAATACGATAATGGATAACGTGCACGTAACGTTACAGCTTAATAACAATTGAAAGAATGACGTACATGTGACGTCACTGCTAGAGATTATATTTATCTGTCAAAAAGTGGCCCCTGCTACTATTAACCTAATCATAATTTTTAAAACTTGTTTTTATGGGAATTTGTTGTGTTTGTGTTATTTTTAAGTTATTAAGTTTATTAACACCACAATATTGTTCCTAAAAGCTAAATAATTATCAAATAAACTAAAAAAAAAACCAAAATCGTTAACCAAACACACAACCTTATGAAAAATATGTCATTAGTTGTACCAGGTGCACGTTACCCATCTTAAGAAATGACGTCACTCTTTTTGCAAGTCACCCATACTGTTAGTCACCAATCAAGGTTTCAGTGTCTACCGTCTGACAATAAGAAGAAAATAATCATGACTATAGTTCATTTCAAAATGGGAAGGAGTAATAAATTGTACTTGTTGAAAATTCGTGATATCAACAGTAGAATTTCTCTTCAAGAAATTCCTTGATTTAAACCCCGGCTCAGACGCCGACACGATATCATCCGCTTTGCACGTGTTAGCAAACAACTATATAGCAATCAGCTATACGCCGTGTGCAAAAAGACCGTTATATGCGTGGACCAATAAGAGCGCAGACTTTGAGCGCCAAAAGAAGGGCAAAGTCGCACTTGATCCTTCCACTCTCTCTTGCATTCCAACCTCCGAGCGAAGAACATCATCGTTGAACCCCGCCGTTGCAATGCAGCACACATTATTTTAGTTTTATTTAAAATCTTTATGACTGCAGTTAAACAGTAACACGTTAATCCGATTATGGATTATATTTAGTTCAAGTCGACAACCAGTGAAAGGTTCTAACGATACACGAGACCTGAAATTGTAAACTGTTAGAGCTACCGAGGTATTAGTTTACTCAGCATAGTAGGCAAACTATATGCAAAGATTTTGATTAAAAAATAACGAATAAAACTAAGAAAATGATATGAAATGTGCAAGCAGAATTTAGAAGAGGAAGGATCAGATCTTTTCATTACGAGATATAGTCAAAAAAAATTTGGCTAGTCAGAAGGTCTATTGCGCTTTTATAGACTTGGAAAAGGCCTATGACAAAGTGGTGAGGAGTGAATTGTGGTCGACATTGTCTATGTATGGAGTAAGCAGTAGTTTAATACGAGCACTTAAATCACTTAACGAGGATTCCACTGCTTGTGTCAGGAGCATGGACTGGTTTAACATCGAAAAAGGTGAGACAAGGATGTGTGGCTTTGCCATAGCTGTTTAACTTATAAATAGACGATTGTTTAAAAGATTTAAAAGAGAGTGCGTATGGTTTGAAAATGAATGATTTGATCGTCAAATGCCTTCTTTACGCCGATGATCAGTCATATTAGCGTCATCTGAAGAGGAGTTGCAGGCGATGGTTAATGTTATACATGATGCCCTAAAAATCAGAGGGATGAAAATAAATGTAAGCAAAACAAAGGTAATGGTTTTTGAAAGAGAGGAAAGCATGACAAACTGTGAAGTTTTGATTAAGGGAGAAAGAGTGGAACAAGTAAATGAATTTGTGTATTTGGGTTCAAAGTTTACGAGAGATAAAAAGTATGACAGTAACATTAAGCGAAGGGTGTTGGCAGGAAAACAAATGAATGGGGCACTGCATGACTTTATGAACAGCAAGAAAGTGTCAAAAAGGGCACGTCTGGCTGTGCATAGAGGTGTGTTGGTTCCTACACTTATGTATGGTAGTGAATGTTGTGTTTGGTAAAAGAAGTATAAAAATAGGATTAATGCTGCGGAGATGAGTAGTCTTAGAAGTATAGCCGGAGTGACTCGATTGGATAAAGTAAAGAATAGAGAGATAAGAGAACGCTGTGGTGTAAAAGAAAAAGTGGTCACAAAGATAGATAAAGAAATGCTTAGATGGTTTGGACACATAGAAACGATGGATGAAGGAAGATTGACGAAACAAATTAATAAGGCGAGTGTGAATGGACAAGTCGGTAGAGGTCGACCTCGGCGAACATATCTTGATCAGATCAACATTGTTTTGAAGAAAGGCCAGGTCAATAGTATCAATAACCGACGAGCATGTATGAGAGCACTGATGAAAGTAGAAGAATCAAAAGATGTGTGTAAGAACCGTAGCAAGTGAAAGGAAGTGGTCTCTTCCTACTACTACGTGACTATATGTATGTATGTTGTGTCATATTCTTATATTTTTTTGTTTATGTAAGATTCGTATGCTGTTCAACAAGTAAAATTAAATTTACATCACTTATTTTTCTCGATTTACACATATCGTTTTAAGTTACCGCCATTATCGTACTGACATTTTGAATACGTAGTAACTAATATAGTTAATAATAATTATCATGATTAGATACATCATGGTAAACAATTTAAATGTGAATATAAAAAAGATAGCGGCAGAGAGTATTGAATTTGTAAACTATAAAAATAAATACTTTGATTACATCCGTAAAAATTGACTTTGTTGATACATACTTATCGGTTACGAGTTTTTTTATGATAAACATTCCATGAAAGTAATGCCTACGTAGACAAAAATACCGTAAATGTATAAATATAATTATGTACCTAATGATCACATGACATAGTAGACGATATAAGGATTAAACAACTCAAGCGGTATGGCCACGTACAGAGAATGTCCGAAGAACGGCTCCACAAGCAAATATTAAAGTGGATTAAAGTGCGTCAAAACAACAAAATGGGGACATGTGATTGTTTTAGTTCGTGTCAAAAATGCGAAACGACCTAACCTCAAATTTACGCAGAGATAAATGTTTTTGTTTTGGTTTCTTTTATATTATGTTCTTGGACCATTTATGTGAATATGGTTCGATTGAAGCTAATCTGCATTCGTGTATTTTTAAATCATGTCAAAATTAATTATTTCTGGAATTTTTAATACACAGACATTAAAATTGCCCGCATAAGAGGTAATTCGCCATTATTTGCTCATTTTAAAGACCAAAGTGGTTAATGTTTTTAGTTAACTGTACTTCTAGTGACTTTAATCAAACTTGCATGAATCTTTGATGGTGAAAAAAATAAAAGTTATTTTATTTGCAGGAAAGTTGCATGAATTCATTATTGAATTTGATGCAGAAGTCAGAACAGTTGGGTGTCGTGCCATTTCACCTGAGAAGAGCTCATTATTTTTGGATTTTACTATATAGTTATTATTAGTAATTCTTCTTCTACAGTGCCTATCCGTTTCGGATGTTGGCGACCATCATGGCAATCTGTATCTTGTTCGCAGCTGCTCTGAACAGACCCACAGTAATTAGTAATTACAGATACTAAATAGGCCCTACACATGAATAATGGAGTTTAGTTATAACATTTTAAATACTAAACAAATAAGTAGAGTACGTAGCTGGGCAGTAAAATAATTTTTGTTGAGGATGAAAATTAAAATCTGTTCTAAATTTGAATAAGTAACATTGTCATAAAGAAATAAATGAAATTTTTGGAATAATTTGTTCCTATTTCAGGTACCTAGTTATACGCAACATAATAAATTAAAAAAAAAAAATAATAAAGTCTTCATTATTTTACCGAAACCACACTACAGAACTACAAAACAAATATAAAAACTGTTAACCAATAGTTTATACATATTTACTTAAAACCAAAATCACACTAACGAACTACAAAATAATTAATAATTACTCGCAAACTGGCAAATAAAACCCAGAACAATAAACGATAAGCACCAAGCACCGACGATATTTGTCCATTCTAACAATGTTGTCGGCTGAAGTATTTGCTCTTAATTAATTAAACTAAGCCTGATATGATTACTAGTTACAATGCATAAAATTACATTACATTTACTTTGCTCTGAAATATATAAAGTGTTAGAATAATATGCATTGTACTAGTAAATTTTATTTAAATACAACGTGGTTTTATGTCATTTCTGTTGTTAATTATTACAAAATCAGAGGAAATTACTGAACGGAAAAAGAGTTCGCAAAATTGCTGAAAATATACTATAAGAGGTAAGGAAGTGGAACACGATACCTCCCCTCGCCTAGGTGCAGGTATATTCCGCTACAACGTTGCCAAAGTTACATATGCATGTCTAATAATTCGTGACTCTGTCTGTCTTAATTTAATGTGTGGAATAATTATAAGCCTATTTTGAAATACGGAGATTGACATTTGCAATGTTGTCAGATTTGACGTTTCTCTGATATTATTAGTCACTTTGGTTTTTTAAATTTATAACCCTGTATATTCAGTCATTATTGGAATCTTCCCTTCAATACGAGTTTAGCCACATGTGTCACTCATGATTTTATGTAGCCTAAAAGGTCTTAAATAAATAAAACAAAAGTGTGGCAATGCCTAATTGTATTAATAACTTTTTAATACAAACAATTTTCAACTACATTAAAACGTAGCAATTAAAAGAGTATATAAAATCATAAGTGTTACATATGGCTGAACTCGTATTGAAGAGAAGATTCCAATAATGACTGAATATACAGGGTGACGTATTTCAAAAACCAAAGTGACTAATAATATCAGAGAAACGGAAAATCTGACAACATTGCAAATGTCAAATCTGGAATCTCCGTATCTCAAAATAGGCTTATCCCAAAGATTGTACAATTCGGACTAGCAATTTACGAGATTATTGTCCGTTTCCAGACTTTTGGTCCACTCATATATATATATATATATATATATATATATATATATATATATATATATATATATATATATATATATAGATGGAGCTAAAGCAGTTTTACTTCAGTCGTGTGATCTAAAGCACACTCGTTTTTTTAATTAATAATGTATTATTACGTCACTGCTCAGCGAAGACCATGGGAAGGCTAACCCTTTCCAATGCGAGTTTTTCATTCACTTTGATTTGGCTATTAATTCACGATGTGACTTTGAATTTTCATCCTGATTTTATAAGACTCAGGAATTATCAATGATAGGCAATATGGCTTCCACCATCAGAGATCAACTGGTGACCTGCTCGCATACGTCTCACATATATGGCAGCTATCTATTGAAAAGTATGGAGAAACTTTAGCTGTGGCATAAGATATCTCCAAGGCGTTCGATCGAGTTTGGCACCAGGGACTCCTCGCCAAGCTTCCATCTTATGGCTTGCCCCCTCAGCTGTGTTCTCTGCTTGCTAGTTTTCTCAAAAACAGGTCTCTCCATGTAGTGGTCGATGGAGTTTCATCTGACACTCTACTCATAAATGCTGGTGTTCCGCAATTATCCATTCTAGCACCAACACTATTTTTACTTCACATCAACGACCTATTGAAAGCAACTTCATGTCCCGTACACAGCTTTGCCGATGATAGTACCCTCCATACCGCATTCTCTTCCAGGGCCCCTATATCAGCCCGTGAAACCAGAAATGAACGAGGAAGAAATGTTAACAATATAAATATGGACTTGGCAACAATTCTCGAATGGGGATCCAATAACTTGGTAGAATTCAATGCAAACAAAACACAAGCATGTCTTTTCTCTAGAAAAGCCGATCTCACTGTGCCTAACATAACTTTGTCAGGAGTAACCATACCACTGAAGTCATCCATATCGATGCTTGGTATTACTATCAGCAATAACCTTTCCTGATAAAATCACGTGAGGTCCATTGCCAAAAGTGCATCCCAAAAACTTGGTTTTTTGTTTCGTGCCAAGAGCTATTTCACCTCCAGTCAGCTGCTTATGATCTATAAGGCACAGATCCGACCTGTACTGGAGTACTGTTCCCATATTTGGAGTGCAGCACCTAAACATATCCTGAAGCTACTGGATTCTGTCCAAAAAAGGGCAATTCGTCTCGTCGGTGATGCCTCGCTTACAAACTCGCTCACTTGTCTGGAACACCGTAGAAAAGTTGGCGATTTGTCTCTATTTTATAGATATTTTCATGGGCGATGCTCTTCTGAAATATCAACAATCGTTCCTCCATTGGCAGTCTCTTCGAGATTAACCCGTCAAGTTCAGTCTTCACACCCCTTCGTGGTCACTTTGGAGACCTGCAGAACATCACTTTCCAAAGACTCATTCATCCAACGAATTGCGAGGCTTTGGAACTCATTGCCTAGGGAGGTGTTCCCCGAGGCATACAACCTCCAGAAATTTAAGAAGAACACCAACTCCTACCTTCTTTCCCTTGGTTCCCACGATGTTCTCTGAACATTACAGGATATCCCTTTTCGTGGGAACCAGAACATAAAAAATAAAAAAAATAATTACACTGTCTCCATTTTTCATACTGTATAATTTTGAGCAATTTTCGGTGTTAACAAAAAATAAAAATAGCTTTGTACCCTTGCGGTTAACACAATAGTTGTGTAATTTTTAATCAAATCAAATCAAATCAAATTTTATTGCTTTCGATAAAGTACATTACAGGTGTTATAAATTGTATCTAAAATAAGATCCCAGTTGGAACATAATGAGCCTAGGCAAATTTTGCCCGTCTTACTCTATGCTCGATCTGAGGACTTTATAAGTTCAACGTACATTTTGTATTTATCATGTTAAGTCTGTAAGTAGATTATAGATTTAAAATATATTTGTTGAAGTTTTCATAATTCGAAAAATACTTTTTGTAGAGGTTTTACAGTGTCAAGCAGATGGTGCAGGAAGGTAGGCAGGTATAATTTTTTTTTTTTCTTTTTTGTCAAGTAGATGTTGATTTCAATATATTGTAGAATATCTTTGGGTTTTTTAAAATATACTGTTTTGTTTCAATATTATATTTTTTCTGGTTTGAAATTTTTCTTAGAGCGGTTGGGATGGCATTGAAAAATTTAGGTCCGAAGAAGAAATAAGATCTTTGTGTTAAGGTTTTTTTGAACAATTGTGTGTTGAGATTCATATTTGCATTTGATCTGGTTATTCTATTTTTTATTTGGTGGAAATTTTTATGATTTGTGTACATTTTTTTTGAACATTGGTGGGCGAAAAGTAGTTTGATATTCAATATTTTTGTTTCCTGGTAGATGATATCAGTAGAGTAACGTTTGTTTTTTTTCAAGATAATTTTTAGGATTGTGTTTTGTGTTGTTTGTAAGATATTAAGAGTGGTATTGAAAGCCCCGCCCCATATTGTGATGCAGTAGGATAAGATTGATTCAGCTAAAGAGGTGTATAACATCAGGAGGTTTTTAGTTGTCAAAATGTCTCTCAGGGTATAGAAATTATGAATCAGGGCTCTTAGGCGTTTGTTGACATGCATTATGTGGTCTGTCCATCTTATATGTTGGTCTATGATAACTCCGTGTATTTTATTGATGTTACTTTCTCTATCATAGGGCATAAGCATGGGTTACTGTTTTTGCAGTGCATAGAGTGTAATTTCAAAGAAAAGTTTTCTGGTTGTTTTACAATATTTGGCGTAAACACCACGAATTTTGTCTTCTCAATATTCAATGTAAGCTTATTCAAGTTCAACCAGCACTACGTTTAACGTCTTCCCATTTTTTTCCTGTGAAAATGAGGGCTGTGTCATCAGCATAACTTATAAGGTGTCCCTCTAAGCCCGCTATTCTTGCAATACTGTTTATGTATACAAGAAACAGTATTGGACCCAATACTGTTCCTTGCGGCACCCCTATTTTTACTTTTGAGTCTGAACTTATTTCGTTTGCAATTTTCACTCTCTGAACCCTATCAGTTAGGTAGTTTGACATAACATCAAGTGGTGAACCACGAATGCCGTAATGGCTTAGTTTATTGAGTAATATTTCATGTGAAACTGTGTCAAAGGCTTTGGCGAGGTCTAAAAATACTGCTATACATTTTGATGATTCGTCCAAAGCCCTGACTGCTTGTTCTAGAAAGTCCGTCACTGCATTTTCGGTGTTTGAATTCTGAATGAAACCATATTGTCTGTCTGTAATAATATCGTATTTGCGGAAAAAATCCATTAATCTTTTTTTAAGCACTTGTTCAAATATTTTTGCTAGATTATTAATAACGGATATAGGCCTATAGTTATTTAGTTGGTCACGTTTACCTGACTTGAAAATAGGAGTGATGATTGATTCTTTCCATTGCTGTGGAATTTTTCCGCTTGATAAACATAAATTGATGATATGAACCAAAGGGGGTGTAATGTATTCATGAACGTTTTTTATAGTTTTTACATTTAGGTTATCTGGACCAGCCGAGCACTTGTTTTTGAGATTCGAAATGTGGATGGTGATTTCGTTCTGTGATACTGGTGTGAGAAAGATGGTGGAGTCGATTTTATCAATATCTGGATTTTTTTGTTGTCGGTTCATCTTTGGTAGTTTATTTGACATGTTTATACCCAAGTTAGTGAAAAAGTTATTGAAAATATCTGCTTTCTCTTTATTATTTTTTATTATACTCCCATTTTCATCCTTTATCGGTATGTTTTCTAGTTGTGTATTCGATTTTGTGTTATGACCTGTTAAATCATTTATGACATTCCATATTTTTTTACATTGATTTCCCGCTTCTGTAATTTTGTGCTGATAATATTCATTTTTGGTTTTTTTAATTAATGTATTGAGTTTGTTTCTGTATTCTTTGTATTTCCTTTCTGCGTTATTGGAGTAATGTTTATTTAAATTCTTTTTTAGGTGATCTCTGTGCTCGATAGATTTGATAAGGCCTATTGTGATCCAAGGTTTAATTTTTCTTAATTTTATGTATTTGATATTTTTAAATTCAGTTGATTTGTTTATGTATGTTTTCAGTTTATCGATGAATATTTGGTATGATATTAGCGAATTATTTGAGTGATAAACATCTTCCCATTTTTCTTCCTTTAAAAGATTGTTCAATTTTTCATAATTTGTGTTTGTTACTCTGATTTCGTTAACTATTTTTCCTGTTGGCTTTTCAGGTAAGGATATGCATACAAAAGGCGCGTAGTGGTCTGTCATGTCGGTTTGAATTATTATAGGTTCGATTTCTAGTTCAGTTTTTAGGTTATTTTGCAATTTAATAAAAATATGATCTATTGTCGATTTTGTATTTAACGTTACTCTTGTAGGTTTGTTTATGTATGACTGGAAACCATTTGAATTCAATATATTCAGGTAATTCTTCTTATATTTTTTTGAATCTGTTGAGGGAGGTCTGTAATATGCTGTCAAACCTATTGTGGTTTTTTTCGGTAAATTCTCTGTTGAGTAGGTTAATCTAAGAAAGTTGTTCTCATTCGAACGAACAATTTTTATTTCTGCTGTTATAGTATTTTTGCTGTAGATTATAACACCATCACATTTATTTATTATGGATTCATTATAATATGTATTATAATTGGGAATCGAGAAATCACCAATGTTTGTAATATTACCGGTTTCTGATAAAACAATTATGTCTAAGTAATCCTTTGCCATTTCAACGTAAACTAATAATTCATCATAGTGTTTTTTTAAACTTCTAATATTCAGGTGAATGATTCCTATACCATACCTGTTACCATCTGCTCTCCCCTGTGTTAAAACTTTAAGGTTATCGTATATTTTTGTATCGATTTCAACATTACTATCTAATACATCCAAGAAATCTATCATAGTTTGAAATTTGAAAACTCCTGTAGTTTAAATAAAAAGTAAAAATTGGAACAAAATAAAAAACAAAAAAAAACAACAATTTTTATAATTATGAATGTGAAGAAATATCAAAATTTAGTTTATATCTGTTCATGTGATTTATGAAGTAATTTGTAGGCACATTTTTACAGACTATATTAGTATCTTAACTTACATTCCATTACTGTATAATGTTGTTGAAGTCTTTCCTATTCCTAATGATTTTCACGTTATTTTTTAGGCTAACATAGATTGTTTCGTGATTGGTCCAAACATTTTTGAGTCCAAATCTCTCAATAGCTGTATTTAGTTGTCTCACTCTCATCACTGTTAGGTCCTCCCTCAAAACGATTCCTGTTCCTTTGAGCAGCTTTTTCTTCTCATAAATTGTTTGTTTACATACTAGGTTATTTAGCTTCAAAAATATACCTCTTGTTTTATTTTCTTCTTTCCTGCCAATCCTGTAGCATATAGATATGTCTTGTCTGAAAGGTTCAAGGACATTTTTGTGTTGAGAATTTTTTTGAGTTCTTCCCTTGTATCTTCATTAGGTTTTTCTTTGAGACTGAATATTCTCAAGTTACAAGACCTGGTTGCTTGGTCCATTTGGTCCATTTTATCTTCCATTTTAGTTTTCTCATCTTTAACAGTTCTTATCTCATTCTCGAGAAGTTTGAACTTATTCTCGAAATTGTCGTACATTTTAACGTGATTCTGTTTAATCTCCGCCACTGTGGATTCGACCTTCGATAGTTTCTGGTCTATCGTTCTTGCTATAGCTTCAGTGACTTTATTTACTATTTGGCTGATAAGAGAATCGCTTTTTATGATTTTGCTCACCGCTTGATTCACTACAGTTTCTATTTCTTCGCGGATTTCTCTTGTAATAACCATGTTTCTTCTTTTGATTTTTCAATGAATAAAGTCTAGTATATTACTTCCGCACTGTTATCACTTTTGATATTTTTATTTCACTGTTGTTTCTTAGTTATTTGATGTATTATCAGGAGCCCAAATTAAAAGACTACTCACAACTTTCCATGGGCGTACTGTGTAATTTTTAATATTACAGGATTTTTAAATTTACCGTCGTATACAGGATATAGTTTATTTATCGTTTTAGCAAATTTTTTTTCGTATCATTTTAAAAAAATGGGTAAAAAAATAAAACTTTACTTAGATGACCATGACTTCAAATCTGGATGTATTTTTTAAATAATATTTCCGAAATTTTTTCAAAATAATGGTACTTTACTCTCGTCTCGAAATCAAATTTTTAAAGGCTCCTCGTATATTAAGTGTGTTTTACTATATTTTGTTAAAGCATGTTTAGTTTTAGGGGATGCACAAACTTTTACCAAGAATAACTTTTTGTAGAAAAACTCTTAATAAATAAGTTTTCCATATGGTGCATACTTTGGGGATGACACTGCATAATTTTGTAACCATTGAACATCCTTAGGAAATATTGGCGGTTTACGTTTACCTTTTGATGGTATGGAAATCAAAATCATACTTACAGAAATTTTCATTACGTCTCTCCATGTTTTACACAATTTTGTATTTCTATGCGGAAATTGGTGTAAACAAACACAAATACCGTCTATACAGTTAGGAGCACACCAAGAAATTAAACGGTACTTCCTGGATTTAGCTATTTACTCGCTGTAAGTTTTTAAGAAAACAATTACTAGCTCACGGACACGAAATAACTCCAAAAATTATTGAACGAAAATAAAAATTCACTTAAAGGAATTTCAAACGTGCTATATATCCCCATGCTGACAATGCTTTGTTTCTTATTCATTTAATGTGCGGTTCGAAAATTTGACACCAAAGGACCTCGTGGTTTAGTCCATGGTTTCGTTAACAAAGAAAAAGCTCTGCCTACGATATTGGTCAATAATAATTCTTTGACAGCTCTACTAGGTCGTTGATCAAGATTATTTTCAGCAAAGTTTAAGAGATTCATTTAAATACTTCAATCTTAAAGAGCATTCAGTAGTTACTGATATAAAAAAAAATACTCGTCAAAAAATCATTTTAATTTAATTTGCGATTTTGTTTGATGTCAGCAAAGATGTGCAGTGCAACAGAAGTAACTTGGCGGGCGAGAGATCACAAAATCTGTGCACAACGAAAACATTCGAATAACGATCCGATCGGCGACGACGATATTTTCAGTAATCGTGAGTCTTAAGTACAATCAGAGGAAGAAGTTTACGAATGTGAAGTATATTCAGCCGAATATTTGTTATGTTAGAGGCTAGTCGCCTGCCAAGCTACTTCTGTTGCACTGTACATTGTTTACAGCAGGTTTTTTTTGGGAGATAGGTTAAATTAGATTGCCTAACTACAGAGGCGAGCCTCTTCTTAAAAATAATTGGCAGACGAGGAATACTTTCTAGGCAAATACAAAACTTTTGAGCTACTGCTTGCCTGTTGATGCCAACCTACATCCTGTTTAAAAACCCTTTGCTATTGAGAATGTTCATATTTGAATTTGGAATGGAGGCATCAACTGCAAAATTATGTATTTGATTGTCTGCAAGGAAAAGGATTATTTATTATTTATGTAACGAAGAAACAGCATGTGTGCAGCAGGATTTGTGCTGAAAATAAAAAATAAATAATTTACAAACCTTGTAATAAACTAAACATTTTGTAAGCTAATAATAAATTTCACGCGTCATTAAAATAGCCTGTAAATTCATTTATTTTAAGTCGCATGATATTATAAAAAAAATCCTGAAACCAGTCGATATGAATTACGAAATATACATTTTTTGATTGTAATCCAAAATGTTTAATTTATCAATTTGAAAAGCAGTGATGTCAATAGCAATTAAAATGTCATGGCCACTTCACAAAAATGAAACGAGTGATATTTATTCGAAATCTTACCAATCACAAACGACGATTTTTTATTTATACTGAAAACGCTAATAGTTTAAAAATACTAGTGTAAGCCAAATACGTGCAAGTGTTATGATTCTGGTTGTCTAAATGAAACAAACTTCTAGCAACTGGATATATTTTGGTATCGTCGAGTGCAGTTGTCTTACGATTAGAAAAAAAGAGGTTTAAGGGGGCTGAAGAGTGAAGGAAGTATCGACGTTGGCCTTGCACTTGAACCGACTGTGAAACAAGCAAGCAACACTTGCAGTCAAGGCCGACTAGTTTTGGTATTTATTTCTTGACCAGTCGCAAATTGAGATGCACAACTGCATCTTGAAATCAATGAAATAATAAAGCATGATTAATTTTTCGTGATTTTGCAAATTAAAGACTCTTTATCGTTTAATTCGTTGTTTTTTTTTTGGTACAAAATTTTTCTGGATCATACTACAAATAGGAAAAAATGATCATCCAATGCGGTGATTCTGAATGGATGAAAGTGTTGATACACTACAATAATTTTTAAACGCATTTTTGGAACCTATAGTTTAAAATGGGATAACAAAAATTTACAGTTAATTTTGTAGGTTTTTTACTAGTTTACAAACAAAAATTATTTTTTGAACAGTTCATCCATTTTCAAAGTTCAATAAGCACATTAAATTCTAGTCTTAGTGGGCCAATACATATTTTTTTATAGCATTTTCTTGATCATTTATGAGATAAATAAATTGTTAAACATATTTTGATTTATAAAAACTAAGCACGTAGCATTTACTTTCAGGTGTTATTTATTATTCTATAAAGTGAATGTATAGGATGTCTCTTAATAAGAGTGCACTATTTCATTTAAAAATAAAAACACGTATTTATTGAGCGAGTTGTGAAACTTTTATTGCATTGTAAAATAGACATGTTCCGATTATATTAAGTATGGTGTTTAGATTCATTATGTATTTTAATTTTAATAAAAACACGTATTTATTGAGCGAGTTGTGAAACTTTTATTGCATTGTAAAATAGACATGTTCCGATTATATTAAGTATGGTGTTTAGATCCATTATGTATTTTATTTTTATTGAGATGTAAATATTTTTATTTCTTTCATTTTTTGTATTTTTGAAACCATCTTAAATGTAAAAGTCGTTAAATCACACGCATTCATGTTAGTCACGTATTTTCGGAGAGTTTACAAATTTATTATGTCCACCAATTAAGAAACGAACAGTTACAATTTTTATTATTTTACAAGCAAACATCTGACCGACACTTCTGTATCTCTTTAAGGAGAAATTTTGCGTTCTCTGTGAAGGGTCAACCAATCAAGAGTTTTGTCTGTTATTGTACCATTGTTTTTAAGAAAGGCCAGGTCGAGAGTACCAACAACCGACGAGCATGTATGAGAGCACTGATGAAAGTAGAGGAAGCAAAAGATGTGGGTAAGAGCTGTAGCGGAAGTGTAAGGAAGTTGTCTCTGCCTACCCCTACGGGAAAAAGGCGTGACTATATGTATGTATGTATGTATTGTACCATTACTTCTTTATAACGTACGGAACAGAGCAGACGAAAAGTTACATTGATTCATTCAAGTCGGTACGTCGTAACTTTTTCACTACATCCACACGTGACGAATATCGACAAATAATTATACACTTATACTCAAACAATTATAAAATTATTACAAAAATTATCCATTCATTAATTCACAATTTTTACATGGTCCAACGAGCCAAATAATTAATAACAATTACACATAGGGAATAAAATATACGGCAAATGGCGATCGCGGTCTGATGCTCTTTTCATAAAATTTTCGATGACTTTTTGACAAAGATGTGGCTTATCTCACTGATGATCCGTTCGGCTCAGGAATTTTTTCCGATTTATTCGCAAAGAAGGAAATCACACGATCTTGGTGGCCAGTTGACATCAGAATTCCGTCAGATGATTTGGTCTGGAAATAGTTGCTGCAATAAAATGATTGTTTCATGCATTATCATGTTCCTGTAACGAATGTCGTTCACAGTCACTGCAATTCCGGCCTGATGGTATATTTCAGCAATAAACACACAAGTAATAATAGCATAGCAGTTATTTTTTTTATCATCTGTACATATAAAAAGCTTTGTCCTGAATGACTGACGGATGGATCAACGCACAGCCTAAACCGCTGATCGTAGAGACCTGAAACTTGGAGGGTGTGTTCTTTGTATGACGTAGGCATCTGGTAAAAAAGGATTTTCCGAAATTCTGCACCTAAGGGGGTGAACAACGGGGGCAAAGTTTGTATGGGACAATGTAATTTCTTGGTCTAATCTACTCATCGCCTAACGGGTCCTATTAGAACCATTTTCGACTTTCTACGTGGACGAAGTCGCGGGAAAAAGCTAGTAGATAATATGAATAGTGATGTATGGCCGCGTCATCAGGACAGCCCCAGGCTGTTGCGTAGGTTTACCAGCTTTGGGCCAGCTAGTGATTTGGTCAGCAGGTCTGCCAGCATTTTGTCAGTTTGTAGATACTTGACCTCTATTGATCCGTCTT
This sequence comes from Agelastica alni, assembly GCA_950111635.1. Lineage (NCBI taxonomy): Eukaryota > Metazoa > Arthropoda > Insecta > Coleoptera > Chrysomelidae > Agelastica > Agelastica alni. The sequence continues at coordinate 86,981,661 of OX467708.1, forward strand.
GGATGCAATTTCGAATGATGTGCATCTTTAAATCGATGTGTTTTGACTTTGAGGTTACCATTAGATTTTGGATAAGTTTGAGATCTGCTTGGTTGTCATTTAAAATTACTATGCTCCCATATCCTTGAACATATTTTTCAGATGGATGGCTTCTGTCAACGCAATGTATTCCGCTTCAGCGGTCGATAAGGCAATGCTTTTCTGCTTTTTGGCTATCAAGCTTACAGCTGTTTCTGCATGTTAAAAACAGTACCCTGTAAATGATTTTCGGTCGACCTGACAGGTAACTGATGGCAATTTTTTTGTCGGGTCGAGTTGCGACTGCCAGTTACATAAGCGTATCTATCAGATTTTCTTATGGAAGCTGGGAGTGTTTTTTTTCGTTTTCGTTTTTTTTTATTTTAAGACCAGGCTTCATGGGTGTAGATACTCCTTTACATACATACAGAAAGTCACGCCTCTTTCCCTTTGGGGTAAGCAGAGACCACTTTTCTTCCCCTTGCTACGGTTCTTACACACATCTTTTGCTTCCTCTGTCTCTCTTACACACACACACAGTCCCTTTTGTTGCCACTTTCGGGTAAATTGGTTATCACTGGACATTATTATTGCATTATCAATTCATGCCTCCTTTTATTTATCGATAATGTTTGATAAATTGTATGTTTTTTTATCAGAAAACACACAATTAAAATCATATTGTGGACATTTCAATAAAACGAAACATTATGTCGGTGAGCAATAATAAAGTTTTTAAAAATTTTAATGGGGAGTTCATTTAAATTGGTTTTAATATCCGTATATTTACTTAACAATAATAATGATTACGTTAACGTTATCTGAAGATAGTTTTTGACCTATTTAAGAATCTCGCACGGTTTCATAATATTAGTTGCATAATATATTCGAGATAAATGTAAATTTTTAAAAGATGCAAAACCTATCTTGAAAAAAGCATATCAGAAAACATTAAAATGTCGATGTTGCAAGTAATAATCATGTGCAAGGTTATTATCAATAATTACCTAATATTATTAAATATCCACTTTTTTTAAATGGAAATGAACGATTAACATTTTTAAGGCATGGGGAATAAGTGGAAAAAATGTTGGTTGGCCTACGTTTTCGAGTGAAGGTTTCCAAAATCGGAATTTTAAATATTTACATTACTTCATTAATAAATACATATTTACTCTGTATTGGTTAAGCATATTGTAGTCACAGATAATTTATTCCAAACGATATAAGTCCAAAGGACTTATTTAGCCATCAAATTGCAAACATATCAATTTTAACAAAATATCTTTCATGTATTAGTTGATGCATCTTATTCCTTTCCCAAGTTATTAGATGTCATCTACCTGATCAACCGCACAGATTTTATAAAAAACTTTCCATTAGATAATCATTGTAGAGCGGTGACAGATCTCGCCTTCTGAGTGCAAGCACAGGAGAACTGATTACTATCTTACGCAGGTACTCATGAAATAATGGCTCCTTCAGAGAATACCTGCACCGGAGAGAAAATTTAAGGCGAAGCATAGGGATGGTACTGACTATAGAAAGCATCATGGGAATCATGCTAGAAGACCCTGAGAAATGGAAACAGATGCACGAGTATATCCGAAACATTCTTAGAATGAAAGAAATATAAGAGAGACAAAGGGTAGTATAAAAGGATAACGTAAAGACAACCTGTCCACTGAAGAGATGCGCAAGCGGTTCCGGTGAGCATGGTGGCGAAAACGAGGGAGGTTTAGTGTGTAGGCTAGGGCTTCACTCTAGAGTCCCACACTGCCTGGGAAAGAAAGAACAAAGTACAAGTGCGCGCATGAGCGTTCCTCCCTGACAAAAAAAAGATCTTGCCTTTTAACAAATACTTCTGGCAGTAACGACAAGTTGTAAAAGCGGTGAAAACCAGATAAATGGGTTATTTAATGGCCCTTGAGCAATTTAATATCAACAATATGAGGTATGCGGATTACACGGTTCTTGTTGCCGACTCCCTGGAAGGACTGCAGGAACTGGTAAGCCGCGTGACGACTGCAAGCTCAGAGGCCGGACTTAGCCTAAACGTGAAAAAGACAAAGTGGCTAGCAGTTTGCAAATCAAACAACGTGGACGGACACCTGGCAATTAACGGTCAACGAATTGAGCGAGTAGAAACTTTTAAATATCTTGGGTGTCAACTAAATGAGAAGTGGGACGGCATGCAGGAGATTCGTGCCAGAATAGAACACGCTCGTGCTTCGTTCCTGAAGATGCATAAGGTACTTTGCAGCAGAAATTTAAGCTTGCCTCTGCGCGTCCGAATGCTTCGCTGTTACGTGTTCAGCATACTGTTTTATGGAATGGAAGCTTGGACTTTGACAGATGCGATGTGCAAAAAATTGGAGGCCTTTGAAATGTGGACGTACAGAAGGCTATTAAGAATCTCCTGGGTAGAAAGAGTGCGTAACACCGAGGTACTTCAACGCCTCGACAAGCAGCCGGAAGTTCTGTTTACACTAAAAAAGCGCAAATTGGAGTATTTTGGTCACATCTTAAGGAATGACAAGTATCGACTTTTAAAGCTTATTATAGAAGGGAAGATCAAAGGACGAAGAGGCCCGGGTAGAAGAAAGATATCCTGGCTAAAAAACTTAAGACAATGGTATGGAGTGAGCACTACCACATTGTTCCGCCGAGCTGTAGACAAAGTTCAGATAGCGCTGATGATTGCCAACGTCCGAGAAGGACAGGGCACCTAAAGAAGAAGAAAAAGCAGTTTGCAATTAGTAACGTCATATCAGATAACAGATTGACAGGAAAAGCTTACGCTCGTGCTACCACGGTCCAAACTGCAGTAAACGGATTCAAGAAAACAGGATTGTTCCCGTGCAATCGAAATATTTTTGAATACTATGAGTTTGCATCCAATGACGATTCCACTAATATAAATACAGACATCGCTGCAGCTTTCCCGCAAGTAAAAAGAATACCTCCTGAAGATGCAGGAAATTTGTTTTCTATTACAGATGCAATATCAAGTCCAATAGTGGAGAATTAGCACAATCCAGGAGATCATCCCCTATTGCAATCTGAAATTCGTTAGAAAAATTCATCAAGTCCTTCGGAAGCTGGGTCTTTTGTATCTGATGAAACAGATGAAGTTTTTTTTTTTAAAAATAGTCGCAAAAAGGGTAGACCTATCGTGTGGGCCGCGAACGGCCCGCACTGCGACTATTAGAAGGGGAAGGGATTATAGAAAGGAAATGATTGTGAACACGCTTTTTGAAAGGTTGCAGGTCATAGTTCTCTGGAAAAACTGATTTTGGAAGCTTATTCCATTCCGTAGCAGCCTTGTAAAAGAAGGATTCTTGATGAAGATTGGTCCTTGTAGTGTCAATCTTGAGAGTCATTGGGTGAGACTGATCAGCGTGCCGAGTTTTCGGCCGAATGTGGCCAATGGTGGTACAAGAGTTTTTATTTCTCTGAAGCATCAGCCATGGAAATATCTGTAGAGTAATGACTGGTCTGCAACTCTTCTTCTTTGTTCTAGAGGGTGAAGGGTATCTGTGAAAATTGAGCTGTTTATCAAGCGAATGGCTCTTTTCTGAATGGAATCTAGAAGACGAAGAGTGTGCCTTGGTGCTGAACCCCAAATGTGCGAGCAATACTCCAGTAGAGGTCGGATTTGAGCCTTGTACGTCGTCAACAGTTAATCAGGAGTAAAAAACTTTCTGGCTTTCCACAGAAAACCTAGCCTCTGCAATATTAGCAACATGGTCATGCCAAGATATATTATTGGACACCGTGACTCCCAAAATCGAGATGGAGGGACTTGGTTCAAGGGTATTTCCGGACATTGTGATGGGATGATTTGAGGAATTCACTTTCTTGGAAAACGTTGCGCTTTGTGTTTTTTGGGCGTTGAACTGAACAAGATTGTTGGTTCCCCACTCGACGATTTATATAAGATATCTATTGATGGAATCAACCTGTTTCTGTCTGAGTCTATTTGTATCATTGACCGAAAGTGATCGATAGGATGTGAAAGTTGAGACAAGTGTGCTATCGTCAGCGAAACTGTAAATAGGGTTCGTGGTGGTTTTCAAGAGGTCGTTGATGTGTAAAAGAAATAAGGTGGGGGACAGGATGGAACCGTGGGGGACCCCGGCATTAGTTTTAAACGCATCAGAAGAAATACCGTCAACTGCCACATGTAAGGAGCGATCTTGCATGAAGCTCAAGAGCCATAGGCGCAGTTTGGTTGGGAGACCGTAGGCAGATAATTTACTTAACAATGCCTGGTGCCAAACGCCGTCAAAGGCTTTAGATATATCCAAGGCTATTGCACGGGATTAACCAAACTTTTCAATGGTGTTTGTCCAGAGCTGAGTGACATAAGCCAGCAAATCTCCAGTAGACCGAAGTTGTCGAAATCCATATTGTCTGTCATGGATTATCTCAAATTTCTCCAGATATTTGATAAGTTCTGTGTTAATCGCTTTTTCCATAACTTTGGATATGACTGAGAGCAATGCAATAGGGCGATAATTTGCAGGAATAGTCTTCTTTCCTTTTTTCGGAATCGGTTGGACTTTAACGTTTTTCCACATGGACGGTTTGCTGATGAACAAAACGCTGAATGCATGATATGTTTTGAACTGTTCTCGGAATATACTTGTGCGAAGAGCGGTTCGAGTGCACAAAGTGGGGGTCATCAAAAATATTCAAATGGCACTGGATCACGGCAAATTTGTTGCATCTGTTTTGATGATTAAGTGTGAAATTTATGGCATTTTATTATTCTAATTTAGGTATTTAATTTTAAGACAAAATTTGACATTGTAAAGTCTTTAATGTCATAATAAATAATTATTTTGGAAGGAAATAATGTTTTTAGTGTCTTAAATATGGCAACCCTACTATCAGAAATTATTTTAGCAAGTTTCTAATTTTAGAAATTGTTATGACAAAAAATATCCGAAATTTAGGCACTATCCTCTACTCATTGTAGAGCGGTGATAGATCTTACTTTTTAACACTTTTGGCAGTAACGACAAGGACCACAAGAAGCTTAAGGGTAGTGCAATAATGAGTAGCTTAGGACTCCTAAAATTTTTTTTAAAGTTATACCCAAAACTTCTACAAATTTTAGAATGTTTTGAAATACAAAATAATTATAGACATGAAAACGTTTAAAATGCGAACGGGGACATACGAGCAGGCGCATGCCCAAATCGCATAACATTCGGGTGTCTACTGGTAACGAGGCAGACAATAATCAACTCGACTTCATTTAACTGTGATGGCAGCACCGGTAGCAGCACTGTGGTGTGTGTGTGTGTGTGTGTGTGTGTGTGTGTGTGTGTGTGTGTGTGTGTGTGTTTTTAAATATTTGTGTGTGTTTACGTAACTCTTGGTAGACTAAATAGACAATAGTTAGGATAAAATTATTATATCTACGTAATACATATTATGGCAGATTATTTATGTAAGAAATAAATATAATGTATGCGTGATAAACGTTATGTAATGTTTAATAATTATCAGCGGGGCGACGCCGACCGAGAAGTAGCGAGAGAGCGGTTAAAGAGTTGCGGTGAAGTGCAGGTGGCTTGACCTGAACCTTTGGGGGATCTCGACGTACTCCCCTGCTGATGACCCTGCCTTCCGCACGTTGATGTAAATTTCCTTCGAAAGTCAGTCCTGATTCATGTGCGTCTACCTGCTGTAGGTTGTCTAGGTTCTTTGGATTTTTATCGCTGTGAATTTTGTTTTTAAATGAAATAAAACAAACACTTGTCATCGATACTATATTGGAAAGCCTCCTGTTTCTTTAGAAAATTGTCACTGGCTGAAATTGATTTTGATTTTATCTGATTACATTGGTATACATTTTTAAACACGTGGTGTTTGAAAGCGGTGCTCTTAGCGGCGAGAGATGTTCTTCGCCCGGCGGTTGAAAAGGAACAGAGGTGCTGCATGCTCGGGTTGGAACGGAAGAGAGAAAGAGAGAGAGAGAGAGAGAGAGAGAGAGAGAGAGAGAGAGACAGAGAGAGAGAAAGAGAGAGAGACAGAGAGAGAGAAAGAGAGAGAGAGAAAGAGAGAGAGAGAGAGTGTCGGAGGGTCAAGAGTGACTTCGCCTTACTTTTCGCGTTTAGGTCCGTGCTTTTAATTGGTCAAAAGCGTAACGGACTTTTCTTCTTTTCTTTGCGCACGACCCTAGTTTATTATCGATTACTAATTTCACGTGATAAGAGGGTGATCAGGTTATTATAGTGGGTTACTAAAATGCACGTGTTTCAGCTGATTTTTTGTCGGCGTCAGGGCCGTACTGAGTGGTTTTAAAATCAAGGTATTTCTCAGAGAGGAATTGTACAGTTGTAATTACTAATTTCCAACAACTAGTTATTTAACTAGCAGAACCAGATAAAAGTGTATCAATAATGAATAATTATAGTATAGTTGTTTTTCGATAACAAACTGTTACATGTTTAATTTAAAATCGTAGTTTGGAAAGAACATTATCAAAATTAATTTTTGCATTTGACCACTAAGTTCAATGAAAAATTCGACAAGTTAACATGATTCTATAAAACACAAACAAAAATACTCTAATGCTAATCGAACCGAGTACATTAATCCAAGAAACAAAATAATATATAATATAATTAAACATTTTGAAACGATTTTTTTTATGTTTCCGTGTCAGTTTTAAATGTAATTGGCTAGGAAAGTATAGTTAACAATAATAAGATAAACGTCCACAAATGGTCTAAGGATATTAATCAACATCTAAGTATTATAAATTTGGTTCACTACATGTATTGTATTTCTAACCCACATTGCCTGTTACTACTGTATTTTATGTTTTTACTCCAGCACAAGGAAAAGCTTATTAAAAACATTTAAAAAAACATGTTTTTATTATGGTTCCATATTTTATCGGTTTCAAAAACTTAAGAAAATGTGTTGGTATTGATTTGAATTCAAAATAAATTACATGATTTTTGGAACGTTTTTGGAAGTTACCATTTAATACATATTTTTTTTTAATTGCAATAATAATTAAATAATTTATTATTATATAACCTCAACACAGGGTTGTACAGACACATGGAAATTTTGTGAAAACGCATGAAATGTTGAATTCGAATCTTGCCAGGTATTATATATCTTTTGTATGAGAAAAAATAATATAAAACAAAAATTGAATTGAAATTTCGAATTACATTCGGAATTGAAGGTACTTCGTTCCTTACGGGGTTCCCCGACCGCAAAAATTTTTGTTTGTAACTGAACATGGAAAGACATGATTTAAACTACGAAGAAATGCCGAGAGTCATTGGCATGCTAGAAAATGGCGCTCGACGAAATGAATTTCCCACTTTAATGCCCGTTATGAAGAAACTTGAGATGTACTTGAAAGACACACAGGAGGCACGAAATCTACAACCCATAATAAAAATCGTTTTTTGTAATTAGCTGCATGAAGAAACACTTTGTTAAAGGCACTTTAAATATAAATACTGTTATTGAAAACTCATAGAACACAAGTTTCTTTCAGGACCGTCATAAGCTCACTTAAGATCGTTAACATTTTAGAAAAACGCTCAGACCCGTCAATTTTTGATTGTCGATTTTTAAAAAATCAATTATATTTGCTAAATAAGACACCCAAAGGGGTCCAGGTATACTACCTTTCCATTTGATTATTTTTAAAATTTATATACACGACTACATATTTATTATACTTTAAAATTCCGACATTAAAACAAAAAAATTAAATAGGGATCGAAATAAGGGTATCAGTAAATTAACAATATTAAAAAACTTGTAAATATCGGCGGTTTTTTTTTTTAATTAAACAGTATTTATTTACCGTTTATGAATAACGGAAAAAATACTTTACAGATTGACTTCGTCAAATTAGCCAACCCTCTTCGATACGTGATTCTTATTTGGTCGAATTTCTATTTTATATTAGTTTACAATGTACATATATATATATATATATATATATATATATATATATATATATATATATTAATTTATCTTCATTTGCTAAAACTACAGCATAAATATTTTTTAGTAATACAATGACTCTTTTTATATTTCACTTTTGCGAAACCTCTAGTACACTAATATTCGCCGGGTGAAACCAACTTACACTGATAGTTCCCCTGTAAAGACGCCGTTTTACGATTTAGCACGGAGAGTGCGTTAGGCGTCAACTGACATTATATTCTTTTAATTGTGATTTAACTGACGTACTCTTTTTACAACTTCAAACTTTTTGGTAACACAAGGTGTCGATTTCAACATTTTTACCAGTAATATCCTCTGGCAAAAGTAAAAAATCCAAAATGGTTTAAACTGTTTCTAAAATAAGAAGGGGAATCTGAAGTAGTCTCCTTATGCGCCACTAACCCCTACACCAGTTTTTTAAATAGCAACATTGGAATGCCCCTGTTATGTAACAATAGAAAAGAGAAAACAAACCCATTTAACACGTCCTCGATCACTTCTAACTCTGTCATGTACAGCATTTATCATTATGAAGTGATTCCGTGTGACAATTACCTCACTTTGAATTTAATTAACTTTCAATGTCACAAAATTTTGAAAAGAAGAAAATGTGATATAAACTTTTTAAAGTACCCAATATGATATCAAAGCGATAATGTTTTTTGGTAAAATAAATTTTCAAATATTATCAAAGCACGCAAAATATTTTAAAGATAAAAGTTATTAACCAGGCATTTGTGCACAAGTCTGTTCATGGTGACCATGGTACCCATTAACACCTTATTTATCAACTAAAAATGCAAACAGCGAACCTTCTACTTGTAATGCAACATAAAATATAAGATAATTTTCATCCATTAAATCTTAGACTAAAAAGAGAAGAGAACGAATAAATGGAGATTTTATGCTATTTTAAAAACATGAAGCAGTTGCAAAGAAACGCCGATAGGGTATTTATTATTTATCCGAATACAAAGAATTGCAGAAGAGTTCTCATTAGGTAACTAGTTACCTAGATGGCCAAACTTTCCATCAGCAAATTTTTTACAAACCCCATTTAGCGTAATTTTAGGAACTGTATCAAAGAATTACTTAAGCACGTCGCAGAGTTACCATGAGAGCATTTAACAACGTTAGTAAGGAATTTTAAAACAATCCGTAGCTACTTTTGTTTAAAATTTATGTTTGTTTAATTATTAAATTGTTTTTTTTTTTCTGTTGTTGTACGCTGGACAAAGCGTGGTAGCTAGTCTGCTGTACCGCTTTTTTAACCATTGTTGAAGGAATGGTAGCGTAGCAGACGACCGGTGCAAGGCCGTTATCGTGCCGCTTTACAAGGAAAAAAGTTCGCAGCAGGACTGTAAGAACTACCGAGATATTAGTTTACTTAGCATAGTCAGCAAACTGTATGCAAAGATATTTATTAAAAGAGTAACGAATAAAACTGAGAAAATGATATGGAATGTGCAAGCAGGATTTAGAAGAGGAAGGAGATGTACGGATCAGGTCTTTTCATTACGAGATATAGTCAAAAAAAATTTGGCTAGTCAGAAGGTCTATTGCGCTTTTATAGACTTGAAAAAGGCCTATGACAAAGTGGTGAGGAGTGAAATGTGGTCGACATTGTCTATGTATGGAGTAAGGAGTAGTTTAATACGAGCACTGAAATCACTTTACGAGGATTCCACTGCTTGTGTCAGGAACTTGCATGGACTGGTTTAACATCGAAAAAGGTGTGAGACAGGGATGTGTGGCTTCGCCATGGCTGTTTAACCTATACATAGACGATTTTTTAAAAGATTTGAAAGAGAGTGCGTATGGTTTGAAAATGAATGATTTGATCGTCAAATGCCTTCTTTACGCCGATGATCAAGTCATATTAGCGTCATCTGAAGATGAGTTGCAGGCGATGGTTAATGTTATGCATGATGCCCTGAAAATCAAAGGGATGAAAATAAATGTAAGCAAAACAAAGGTAATGGTTTTTAAATAGAGGAAAGCATGACAAACTGTAAAGTTTTGATTGAGGGAGAAAGAGTGGAACAAGTAAATGAATTTGTGTACTTGGGTTCAAAGTTTACGAGAGATGAAAAGTATGACAGCGACATTGAGCGAAGGGTGTTGGCAGAAAAACAAATGAATGGGGCACTGCATAGCTTTATGAACAGCCAGAAAGTGTCAAAACAGGCACGTCTGGCTATGCACAGAGAAGTGTTGGTTTCTACTATTATGTATGGTAGTGAATGTTTTGTTTGGCAGAAGAAGCATAAAAATAGGATTAATGCGGCTACCACATTTCTTCATGATTGTTTAGATCTTGACTAAACCTTTTAGGGTACATAAAATCATAAGTGTTACATATGGCTGAACTCGTATTGAAGAGGAGATTTCAATAATGACTGAATATACGGGGTGATGTATTTAAAAAAACAAAGTGACCAATAATATCAGAGAAACGGCAAATTTGACAACATTGCAAATGTCAAACCTGAAATCTCCGTATATTAAAATAGGCTTATCCTAAATTTTGTACAATTCGGACTAACAATTTACGAGATAATTGTCCGTTTCCAGACTTTTGGTCCACTCCGTATACGATACGCCATCGAAACCATTTCTGTTTAAAATGGCACTCGCAGACCGATTCTGCAAGGAGTGGGGACTTTGGTGTCTCTTTGATTAATAATTTCTTTTAATTATTTGCTGGATGTACATCCGCATTCACCATTTATTTAAGAATTTTAATTGCTTGAACATTTCTTGATTGTTTATTTTCCCAAATCTAAAATGGTTTATGAAGTACTCGTAACAAAATTTATACAACAAACGCATCAACTTTCTCTTCAAATCTGCATCTGCATCTTCACCTAGACACCGACCCAAAGTACTAGGAAAAGTTTTTTGGAACAGCTCCGAACGAGGAACATATTAGAGCAGTTATCAGTTTAATAAAATACCTGTTACAAGGCTTCGACTGTTTCCAGTAACAAATCGTACGATCTGCATTTTTGCCGCATTAACAAACCAAGAAACCGTTCTAAAATTTGCAATAAAATCGATTTTTGTATCAAACCACAACATTAACATCCGTTGCATACGATATTACGCCTTATTGAATTCTTTACTGTGATGAAATAATAAACATATCCTGCGGAACAAGTCTTACTTTCTTAGACTAGGAATCTTCCTTACAAATTATTTATACGTCCGTCATAATTCTAGATAGGGAAGGATTAAGGGGAGAGCAACCGGGGCTACAGCCCCAGGGCCTCGACAAAAGAGACTTCGGAAAAAAAAATCTTTTAACTCTTTCTTTGATATTTTTTTCGCTGGTTTACCTTTACCTACAGTACAGTGCAACAGTGAGTCTCAAGTACAATCGGAGGGAGAAGGTTACGAATGTGAAGTATATTCAGCCGAATATTGTTATTTTAGAGGCTAGTCGCCCGCCATGCTACTTCTGTAGCACTGTGCTATGTACAAACATGATTATATTTTTCTCAAATATTAACAGAAATGATTCATCTATATTTGTTCACTCCAATCAGGCAATCAGTAAAATATCAAAATCTCAAATGGTCCTGATAAGCACTACCCATCTTGAGCGAATATCCCAATGGCTCAATGGATGAGTTAGGCGGTACTTGTTCGCAGCCTCGTTTATATTTACATATGTTTGTTATATGCTAAAAGAATCTACTTGGTTTCACAATAAATTATTTATTGAAAAACTCTACTGAAAGAAAATTGTTCATTTTATATGGAAAATAATTTGGGGCCAGGGGGCTTCCACACCCTTGTTGCCCCGAGGCCTCCAGACCTCTAAATCCGGCACTAATTCTAGACAAGTATTCCTTTTCCGCGTTCTGTTGATTTTACTACCATTGCATGTTACAAGCTATTCCTAGAATCAGAATCTCAATATTCTAACGTTAAAATTTTTAAAAATGTAGTGACATTTTTTTCAGGCTCTTTGGTACATTGGCACTATTGCTGATATGTATTGTGTGTTGCATATAATCATTTAGAGTATACATTGACTTTGACAGAGAAAACTTGTGTCATTAAATTACCCAAACATTTATAAATATTATTGATAAATACTACTACTCTGTCTGTCATATAGTGGCCTTGAGCTGACAACCCACTTTATTCAATGATTTTAATTTACAAGTTATAAAATTTTAATTTTTAATACTACAATAAATTTGAAAATCCAAAAAAAAAAACTGTCATTTCATAGTTTTAAGTTTTTGTCGGCAGTCCCGGTTTAAAGTTAAAGTAGGAGAAGCATTCTCAGAAGAAAACTAGTGGAAAGTGGGGTGCGTAGTGCTTCGAATCGGTAAAAACAACCCACTTCTGTCGTACTTCATAAACGGTCAAACTTTAAATCCGTATTTTCTCCAAAATGAATTGGAAATCATTATTACCAATAGTCTTACTTGGTCCGACCATATTTTGTCAATAACCAAACGTGCTAACAACAGGCTGTATCTTATACGGAAGTGTTTTTCGAGAGTTACGTTTCAATCGTTTTGTAAACTTTACACCATTTATGTAAGACCCATTCTTGAATATGCGGGGCCCGCCCGGTATCCCGACTTGATTCGTGATAGAAGTTTATTAGAAAATGTTCAAAGAAAAGCCACTCGACTTCCCTTGGGACTGAGAAGACCTTCCTATGAAGAGAGACTTGCTATGGCCATCTTAACTTCTTTTGAACTTCGACGTCACCGTGAATATCACATTTAAAATATTAAAATTCAACTTTGGAAACCTTTCCATGATATTTCCATTAAACCATGACAACCGGCTCAGGGGACTTAAAATAGGAAACTTTGTGACCAAATCAAGACAAAATTTTCTGAGTAATAGAGTTTTTAACGCCTGGAATAATCTCGATGTTGACATTATTTCTGCTTCTTCTACTAACATATTTAAAAATAGACTGGACCGCCTTATATATCAATAACTTTTAATTTAATATTTATCCTGATACCAAGTATTGTACTTTTGTTTTGTTATCTTATCTTTTTTATTTTTGTTCATTTCAATTTATGTATCAATTTGCTAGTAGGTAATTGATTTGTATATTATTTACAGTTTTTGGGTAATATAGGGACTTGTCCCTCTGCCCTTGTTTATATGTAATAACAATAATAATAATAATAATGACTGCCAATTTTTTATTATTATTTAGATAGACACTTCCTTTACCACAAAAATGTTTACTTAAAAGATCTTAACATTTATTGTATGCCCCAGTTATGAATTCCTAAAAAAACATTCGTTTCCATATGGAGGATCCGCCGGCAACTAGTCAGCTTGGCAACTGGGATTTATTCAAGATCACGGCCACAATGCATAACTTGGCCTTCATTTCCTTGCATCCTACTCTCTCTAACTTGCGATGCAACCAACAGATTTCTAAATACGCCTCAAGGGCGGCGAAGGGGGACACGAATTTTATTATTCCAACATGTTTTGACATATTTACATTGTATGTGTTAATTGCAAAGGATCTAATCACAGATACGAAATATGGAGAGAGAGAGAGAGACGTACGAACATGAAAGATAAATAAAAAGAGAATTATAATTTTTCTTATTCTACTGGTTACCAACAATTTAAAGTTAAAACAACCTTTCATATTTGTTTTAAGAAATAATAAACAAAATTAAAATGCCACAAATTTATCGTAAATTTGCATTAAAGCTACAAAATAAATCACCAACAATTAATGCAAGTAATTTTGTAAAAATAAATTAAGGTTTCATTTTGATTAATACCAATTGAAATTTACAACGGTCTCTCATATTTGTTTTTTTAATGTTTAATAAAAAGTCACATTTACTGTTTTAACTTCTATGATTAAACATTGTTAAAATGCCGACCAAATTTACATAAAAAAATCGACAGTTTACAGCTCGATACTACTAATATGCGAAGCTAAAATTTTGATTTATACTTTATACACAATGACAATATACTGGTTAACCTTTACCTCCAACCCCTTGTCCTTGATCCGCTACTGTTAAATAAATAGGTATGTCTCGATTTAAGCATTCGATAAAAATAGAGGTGTTTACTAGTTACTGAATACCCACACTTTTTTTGTTTGGACATCATACGATTTGTTTATATTTGAGCTTCTTTCTTTCAAACGGTATCAAATTTTTTTAAAAACTAGATAATTTTCCAGCGACCAGCAACGATAATAGTGTAAGTATGGCTATGGCATTTTGAAAATATTTTTTATCATTTTATTAGTTTTTGCTATTAATAAGAGCTAGTTCACAAGAAAAAAACATAAAGAACGCACGTTTACAATTTTAATAAAAAATTCCCAATGTGTACAGGATGAGTCAGTCAACGAATGCATCGAGTAAGTTCTTACCTAATATATAAAAATAGTCGAGAACTTTTGCCATATGATACGGTCACAAACTGCTTCATTTAAAAATATTTTGTACCATATAGGGTGTCCCGAAAAAGCAAAATACCATAAAATTGTATTTTTTTTAATTAACACTCTGTACTTAAGTTGTTATTCAAATTTTACATGTGAATATAAAAGGTTTTCTAATTTCCGAACCCTTACCAACAATATTGTTTGATCTGCCATAGGTGGTGATACCTCATTTGTATGAATTAATTATTTTTAAAAGATATATATTAAGATATATTTGGATCCACCCTGTATGCGAGGCGAGCCTTTTGGGCACACGAACACATCTGAAGAGCAGGTATCTAAAAAAAAAGGATACGGGGGCTGGCGGCAGTCTTCATGAAGGGACGACAATAAGTAGACCTGGCATTTTTGTTATCGAGAGATAGTTTGAATACGCTTTACGGTAAATATAGTTTTTGAGTAGAATACGTTTTTATCATTTCTTACAAAAATTACCGCCCCATCAGCCTTTTATCCCACTTTTATAAATTATTCACAAAAGTGCTTACAAACCGCCTGACAAACAAGTTCGATTCTTACCAACCCCCAGAGTAGGCAGGTTTTAGAAGTGGATATGTAACCATCGACCACCTTCAGGCGATCAGCTAACTTATAGAGAAGAGCAACGAATACAACTTTACCTTATACGTAGCCTTCGTGGACTAAAAGGAAGCCTTCGACTCTATAGAGCTGCATGCCATTCTAGAAGCCTTACATAATGCCAGAATAAAATATAGATACTCTGGTATAATATCATTCATATACCAAACAGCTACAAAGAGTATCGAATTGGATAAAATAACAACAACGAAGAAAATCAAAAAGAAAAGAGGAGTCAGACAGGGAGATACTATTTTCACACTGGCATTGGAAGACGTCTTTAAAACGCTAAATTGGGAAAAGAAAGGTATTAGAGTTGACGGCAAGATGCTCAACCATTTGCGCTTCGCCGATGACGTTGTCATCCTTGCGTCAACGTCAGAGGAACTCCAAATAATGCTCGGACAACTTCATCATGCATCTGCCAAAGTAGGTCCGAAAATGAATTTGTCCAAGACAAACATTTTAAACGAAAACGAAGAACTAATTACTGTCAATAGACAAAAAATCGAAAACGTCAAAGAGTATATATATTTTGGGTCATGCCATAAGACTCGGTAAAGATAATCAAACAGCTGAAATTTCGAGAAGTATCAAACTCGGTTGGGCAATTTTTGGTAGACTGAACTATATATTCAAAAGTAAAATTCCGAACTGCCTAAAAAGAGACGCCTTCAATAAATGCGTTTTGCCTGTCATGACATACCGCTTGGAGACCATGACGATGACGGTGCGAAGTGCATACAGGTTACGGGTGAGTCAGAGAGCTATGGAAAGAGCCATGATGGGAATCAGCCTTCGAGACTGCATTAGAAACGAAGGTAACTAACATCATCGAGAAAATATCTAGTTCTAAATGGTCTTGGGCGGGACACCTAGCTAGACAACCAGACGAGAGATGGGCAAAAATACTATTATGCTGGAGACCACGACTAACAAAACGCTCAATGGGACGACCTCCCAAGAGATGGACCGACGATATAAGAACCATAGCTGGTAAAAACTGGATGGATAACGGCTGAAGAAGAAGAAGATGTCTTAATCTTCATTGTAAAATTCATATCTGTGTTTATTCTTACTACACTGTGCGATTTCATTATTTTTATTAGCCCATGGTCTCCAAAACGCCATATTTCTATTTATTTAATAAAATATTTAAATTCAGTACACCACACTACCCCACTGATATCACACACTATCTTTTCAAACATAAATAAGATTATTTATAGCTTTTCAACCGCGTTACACCACTCGACCAATTCAGTGCGTTTAACCTTAGGATTCGCTGTTCCCATTGGTTACATAACCTAGTTTGTAAATTTTGACGCACTTCAATTAAGTAAACGTAAACAGACGCTTTCTTTGATTTATACCGAATTTTATACGGGTAGTCAACATTATTTTTGGTTTCTAAATTTGGCACTAGTGCCGTGCGTATATATTAAATATTGATTACTCCTCACATAACTGTGTTCTGCAATTGATAATGGAAGAGCTATAGCTCTCGTCTTTTAGATATTCAGACATGTCATTACTGACAGATAACAAACCCATTTTATTAAGTAAAAAAACAGTGGAATTCGGTTTTGATTTTATGTTTAATCGATTCGTTTTTTTATGGTGGAGCATTCCAAGAAGGCGACGATTAAGTACATAAAAATACCAAACTGATGATAGTCGTTGGTTTTATAATATGAGTTTGAAGAATTATAGGTTATGAAAAGCAGGAAAAACTTTAGCCAAAAGTGTTCACAGTGTTTAGGCTCTGATTTTGAATGTGAGTGTGTTTATCAATCGGAACATCGTAGATGTCTAAAGGTAGAGCCCTCTGAGGTGCTAATTGACAAAATCAGATAAAGGATAGTTTTTCAGACAAATTTTAACTCGGCAAGAACATATAAGACCAGATGAGCTGCAGTTTGGTTGGTATTTTGTACCTATAGTCCGTTCATAATTTGTCGATAGCACAAAATGTGCGTCCAAGTCATAAAACGGCCGTAATAGTCGTAAAATCATAGGCGGAGGTTCCTGAGGTGTTTATTCATGTCCGTACACAATTTGTTGATAGCTCACTGCAAGTTTGACCCTCATTAGGTTTAGTACGTTTTTGATCGCATTTAATTTACGGCTCGTTGGTGTTTCGGCGTCTACGGCAGTAATTAACGTCTCTAATATTTATTTTGCGAATTTTGTGCAGTGCGTGAGTAACTTTTTTTCATATTCCTACAAACATATACGTACCTTTCGTTCCTGCTTGTTTTGTTTGATTGCTTGCGATGGCTTCGTCATCATCATCAACATCATCAAGTTTTACACCGGTACTGTTGCGTACAGTCAGTAAGTCTGTCTATTCACCAAGAGAGAAGACTATTGTTTTGAACGTTCACGATGCTCTGCTTTCTCAGAATCCCACAAACACTGTTCAGAACATAATCAAGAGTTGTGCCCACATGACGGGCGTAGGGGAGTCAACAATATATAGGTTCCTATCAGAAAGAAAAAAACAAGGTATAGCTAACCCAAATACAAACGAATACTTAAAGAGGGGGAGAAAACCTATTGAAATTGATGAATTTGCCAAAAATGGTATTCGAAGGAAAATTCACGAATTTTTTTACAAAAAAGAAATACCCAACTTAAACAAAATTTTACAAGAAGTTAGAGACGACCCGGATTTGCCTCATGTCGGACGAACCAAATTGTGGCAAGTTTTAAAAGAATTAAATTTCCGGTGGGAGAAATCAGACCGAAAATCACTTTTGATTGACCGGGAAGAGATAATATGTTGGAGAAGAAAGTATCTAAGATCTATACGAAAATTTCGGGCTGAAGGAAAGCCAATTTACTATCAGGACGAAACGTGGGTAAACGCAGGTCATACTCTCACAAAAATTTGGTCAGATAAAAATATATCAAGCTCCAGGCAAGCCTTTATGGAAGGTTGGTCTACTGGTATTTCCCCACCCTCTGGTAAAGGCAGTAGATTAATAGTTTCTCACATTGGCAGTGAAAAAGTATTTGCTAAGCATGGTTTGTTGGAATTTCAATCCAAAAGCACAAAAGACTATCACGAGGAGATGACAGCTGATGTTTTCGAAGAGTATTTTGAGCAGATGATTGAACATATACCACCAAACTCAATTATAGTATTAGATAATGCACATTATCATTCACGACTAGTAGAAAGACTTCCAACGACTGCGTGGAAGAAACAGGATATCATTGAATGGCTGCGGAATAAGTCCCTGCCTTACAAAGATGGAATGGTTAAAGCAGAACTTTTAAAAATTGCCCGGCAACACAAATCTAAGTTCAAGAAATACGTAGTTGACAAAATGGCGGAAAGACGAAACATCACAGTCTTTAGACTTCCACCCTACCACTGCGAATTAAATCCAATTGAACTCATTTGGGCACAAATGAAAAGCTATGTGGCTAGAAAAAATACGTCATATAAAATACAAGCTGTACGTGAATTGTTATATGAGTCTTTACAACATATTACAGAACAAAATTGGCGAGATGCAGTAAGACATGTAATAGAAGAACAAAAAATGTGGGATCTTGACAATATAATTGATGCGACTGTAGAGACACAACCGCTAATTATTAACCTGCAAGACGACTCGGATTCCGAAGATGATCCTGTTTATTTTGAATTTGAATAGTTTTGTAAGTAATCGTAGTTTATATCATTTAAAAATAGGTATTAATTAAATAAATGTATCTTTTACAAATTGCAAGTAACTTTTTATTTTTAAATAAAATAAAGAAATTTTATTAAAATAAAAATACAATTTACAGTACCTACAGTTTAAGAATATTAATATATTTATTTATTTAAAGTAACGTAATGTTTTAATCATATACTCTACGACACTGGTCAGTCATTTCCACTCAAAATACCTACATAATCGGATTAAAAGTTCTATAGCTGTATTGTATTTATTCAGATACAAGGTGGGTTAGTCGAAAACATCTTAAACTGCCAGTTTTAGGTTGGTTTTTGTTATTATATCATACTACCTGTCCTCTCTGTATTTCAGTTCTCTAATGAGGGTCAAACTTGCAGTGAGCTATCAACAAATTGTGTACGGACTATAGTCTACTGCGCACATTGTTCTCGCGGTTTCAAATGTAATTGCCAATCAGCAGGGGTTTTATGTTAATAAAATATTAACTCTTTTTTTTTTTACGTTTTAACCAATTAGGACGTTAAAAATAAAGCAAGTGCTGACAATTTCTAAAAACATCGAAAATAAATCATAGACTGCATCTAAACAAATATTTATGAACGTTTATTTCGACGCGAAAAAAACGAAAAAAATAATCTTGGCTGTAAGCCACATTTGTAAATACGTTAACCGATGGGAATATTGTAACTACTAATCATTATAACGTTAAAGCATAATAGAATCAATTTTTTAAACAGTTATCGCATGTTAGTTAAAGTAATTTAGAACTATTATAATTTTATTTAATTTAAAACAGTCGTTTATCAATCATCTACCATGGGGCTTGATAATAACAAGTGACATTTGTGAAAGAACTCTTTAAAATATTTTCCTATTGTGTCAAGAGTACCGATAACCGACGAACATGTATGAGAGCACTGATAAAAGTAAAAGAGGCGAAAGATGTGTGTAAGAACCGTAGCAAGTAGAAGGAAGTGGTCTCTGCCTACCCCTACGAGAAATATATGTACCTATGTATGCATGCATGTTTTTTTTATTAATTTGAATGTGTTATGTGTTTTTTTCATTACTTTGCGAATTTTTGTCATTGGATCTCAATGAAAGAACATGTGTACACTGAAACTACGTATATTAACACTATATACATACACTTAATTTACTTTATGTTTGTTTAATTATAAAGTTGCGTTTTGTTTGTGGTGTTGTTATAAGCTCGAAAGCCAGATGTATATGTGTTGAATGTTAGACGCTCGAAAGCAATACCTATGCATAATGTTACATCCACAGCACATCTTCACATAGCATGTTAACGTTTGAGGAACAAGTTTGAGCGCCGCACAGTGTTCTGCCGCAAAACCAAACTACTGGCGGTTTTTTTTTAATTTCATTTTAATTATTGTACTTTACTCACAATAAGACTGGTTTTCCGAGACTGCGTATATTGTAGATTGTAAAAGGGGTCGTGAAGGATAGGCAGCCTTTCAAGCACCTAGGCCTATCAGATCTTTTGTGCATAACTCTTAATCTATTCGAGGCCCGGGATTCTGAGACTTCGTACAAAGTTTATCAATTTCTTGGGAGCTAAGTTCCTGACATCGGAGGGCTTTAGGAAGGCCCCTTCTAGAAACTTTAGCCTCTTGCAAAAAAGCAATGGGAATTCGCAAAGTAAATTTTCTGCAGTTTCAGCGAAGTTCTCGCAGTAGCGGCAACTATCACTCTCTGTTTTGCCCATCTTCTTTAGAGGGCAGTGTCCAGTGAGGAGTCCCGTCACCAGTTTCAAGTCTTTCTTGTCCAACTCGAGAAGCTGTTTAGCTTTCCTTGGCGAAAGGCTTACTAGCCTTTTCGCTTGTCTTTGTTTTGGCACTTTATGCCTGTGAGATTTCAATTCATCTGTTTTTTAGCGTCGAAGCTCTTCTTTTAAGTGGGCTTTGGATAGTTCACAGAAGGGTTCTGGGCCGGAAAATTATGTACGTGCCCCCTTTTTGGCAAGGTAATCTGCTTCGTCGTTTCCTTTAACTCCCTTGTGACCTGGAACCCACCTGATTGGATTGCAACCAACCTGATTGTTCGCTGCCAGTTGTCTCAGGGACTGTTTACAGTCCCAAGTCAGCTTAGACTCACAAGTTTAAGACTTCAGAGCTTTTAGTGCTGCTTGGAGATCTGATAAAATATAGATTTTTGATTAAATACATTTTAAAATTTATATTAAAAAAAATTAGTCATTTAATCACAAAATTATCATAAGAATAGGAATAACACTGTATTGGTACATTGGTCCGCTAAACCGGTTTTAATTCCTGAACCGTTAATAATGGTTTCATTTGATTTATCATCAAAAATTACACGGAAATTTTTTTTAACTTCATCTTTATAACTTACTGGGAGGATATGTCAGCTGTAAATCGAAAATCCTTCGTAAATTCCTATAGTACAACTAAAAAGTAGACACCCTATGTATCTAATGTATGCTTGGAAACCAAGAATATTATGCAATGTAATCAAAATACTGGGTGACACAAATATTTCGTATTAGTCACCATCTTTAATAATAATAATAATAAGGAGTTACTTGAACCTCAGATGCCACAAGAGACAATCGTGGCATTGCGTAGAAAATTTAGTTTCATTTGAAGTCATAATTATTTTTTAAAATATTATTAATACAATTAATTATTAGATTTCTATATGTTTTTACAAACTTTATGGTATTTTTTAGTTATACTTGAATAATTATTTTCATTATTGGCAAATATTTGTTTAAAAAGTAAAATATTAAATAATAATTTTAGTGTTTAATCTTTAACATTATGCAATGAAAAAATCTTATCAAACTTGTCATATCTGAACTTTTATTTAATTGCACTAAATTTTTTTAACCGTTTAAAGCATTACTTTTTGTACATCATATTTGCGAATTATTAAATAAATCCAATTTTTTCTTTAGGTTTATAATTTCAATTAATATTTATTTTTTAGTGTGTATCCTATTACAAACATTTGAGGTTTTTTGGGATAATAAAGCAATAAAGATATTAATAATATTTAATATAAACTGACTAAACATTTTTAGGAATAATTAGGTTTGGTTTCTTGTGAAAATGTACATTAAATTTTTACATTGTAGGCCTTTACGAAAAATATTACACATAACGTCAATAAGTAATCTTTGATTCAATCTAACCGATACTCATACAAAATATAAATATTTTTCAACGGTTATAAATACCACATTTTATTTTAGTATTTTTTAAACATCTACATTTCTTACAAGCCGGTAAGCAAGAATATTATATTTGTAAACGAATATCGTTTTTCTAGTAAATATACAACGGATAGGTATACCAGTTTGTTGCATCTTTAACCTTCAGTAATGAACTAAAAACTATTTTACCCAAGCAGCCCGCCGTACCTACGACCATGATCGTTTAAGCGTGCTCGAACCGCACAATCATTTTCTATATTTTGGCGGGCAGCTTGCGCCTCTCTTTCGTTCGCGCATTTTCAAGTGACTCATTACGCTTGTCGAGTTATAACAGTTCTACAAAATGAAAGGATAAATTAGAAACTGTTCGGAATAATAACATTAACATTTTTTTATTATGATTCTCCAACATAAATCGGTAACCCGTTATTTTATTAAAAAAAAGTTTCACCTTAACATCTGTTTTTGTACATACGAAAAATTAATTTTTTTCTAAACCTTTCTACACTGTTCTGTTTTATAAACAAAATGTGTCAATGTGTATGATGAGTTGACATGTTTTCCATAAGACTGCATGTAACAGTTTGTGCTTCTTAATCACCTTAAATTTTTAACAGAAAATTTTTTTATAAAAAAATTCTAATGAACAAAAGTTATTTTAAATTTTTTTCGTTAATTCCGCCTATAGCTTCAACCTCCATAAATTTAAATAATCTTCTAAATTGTGCGAAACAGATAAGACGAATAATAAAATCACATGTATTAGTAAAAAACAAATGGTATTAAGGATATTTTCTACAAAGGATTATTTAAAGGCAAACTTAAACTAAGGTCTTTAAATTCCGCACTCCTCCGTTTTATTTAATTCGTTTAGCATGCGTAGAAGGCAACTTAATCATCACACGATACCAATGTCAAGGTCTTGATCTCGAGAAAGGACTCAATGAGAACTTCGTAAAGTGTCATAAAAATCAAGGACTTCTCGCTATTATTGTCGTAGGAACATTGTAAACATCGTCAATGGCGCACTCTATTATAATACGATCATAACAGCAAGGTATGACTGGCGTAAACAATATTGAAATGAGAATATGCAAACTAGAAGAATCGATGCAGTCAACCGATCGTTTAAAACGATAAACAATATTGCATTAGAAAAAAACGTGACAGGTTACATGTAGTAAATATTTTTTAAAATGCCGATGTATTCCTTAAACATTTTTAGATTTGGTATAATTAATCCTCATCCGCTAATCTTTAAGGTCACCCTTATATTTTTTCTAATGCAACATCTTTTGCATATTTTAGTATTTTTATATTTTCCCAAAAGAGCGTCTATGAAACAGACAGAGGAAAAGCAAGTTCACACGACTAACGTCCCAGTGGAAAAAATGAAAAAATACCGTATGTTTTGTTGCTATAATTATTATTATTAGAAATATTGTCATCATAGTTTTCATACAAATATTCCTAATATCCAATAATCATATCAGTTCCGAAAGTTTACCATATTTTTCAGTTTTTTGATTCTCCATAAAAAACAGCTAGACCAATTTTGCTAAAAAACTAATCAGTTCTAAGTTGCGTAATTATGCGTCGAATGCAATTGGTCCCACGTCAATATCACTTTTTGGTCTCGAAATAATCGAGACGATAACATACGTACATACACACATACAGACGTCCACTTAAAAACTATTGACTTTGGGGACCTTGAAATGTGGAGATATGTCAAAATTCGGGATTCGAAAAATCGTACCCATTACTATAACTTCCATTGGGAAGTTAAAATATAGAGGAGTTAATAGAATATTGCATTGACATGGATTTATAAAAAAGCTGTATGGCTTAATCAGAAGGGACCTGCGTCAGATAGCGTATCATCTAGCAGTCAAGAATGGTACCTAAAATGAGTTTAAAGATGGTTTTGCAGGTAGACATTGACTAATGTATTTACAAAACAAAGAATGGACGAAAATGCTTTGTTACCACAAAGAGAGCTTTAAAGAAAATACTTTGATTATAACTCATGGAATAAGTAAGGTTTTTGTTTAATTTACGTTTTCTTGCTTGCGATAAAATGATAAATGTTAAAATTAAGTAGATGATTTTTCTGCAGGCAATATGGGATACTACATCCTTAATATCTGCCTGCACCTTACGTCGATCGTCTATTATTTACTTTTTTGCTAAATTCTTTTTATTGTTATAAATACATGGTTAAATTATCTTAATACTGATTTTAAATAAAGATTATTAATTTTCCAAGACATTTATGTGTATAATTTTATTTTATTTTATGTTAATATTTTGTATAAAGGGTGGCCAACCGAAAACGAAACAGAGCCATTTGCAGGAACATCGTCAGCATTTTAGAAAAACGCTCAGACCCGTCAATTTTTTAATAAAGAGACGACACTCTTTTTCGGTATTTTTGACTCCACTACTTTTAACCCCAAGCAAAGGTAAGAATTACCCCAAAAATTTTTAATGGCATTCTGGGTCAAATAAGATGTCTTTTGAAAGCTTTGACAATTCTCTTTACAATAGTCTTTAAATTTTACATTTCCTCTCACTTCTTTGAAAAAATTACATGTTAAAGTTTGAAAATAATTCACAGTATGACGAAGATCATTTTTATTTTCAACAGAACGGTGCTTCTCCGCATTATGCGTCAGTATTTAGACCAACGTTTTCCACGGCATTGGATCGAGAGAAGAGGCAGCATTGAAGGGCCTCCACGATCGCCAGATTTATCGCCCCTAGATTTCTTTTTGTGGGGACATCTGAAAAGTAAAATCAATAAAACACGACCAGCTTCGCTGGAAGATTTGCATCAAAGAATCGTTGACGATTGCCGTCGAATCACTCCGGAAATTCTTCGGAATGTGCGTGAACGTTTTGAACAAAATCTTTATTATTGTATGGAAAAGCGGGCAATAATTAGTTTGAACATTTAATCAATTAAGTAGTAAGCAAGCATTTAAAATAATTGGAATTTTAATATGTAATTTTTTTCAAAGTATTAGGAGGAAATGTAAAATTTAAAGATTATTGTAAAGAAAATTGTCAGAGCTTTCAAAAGCTTTCTTATTCGACCCGGAATGCCATTTAAAAATTTGGGGGTAATTCTTACCCTCGCTTGGGGTTGAAAGTAGTGGAGTAAAAAATACCGAGAAAGAGTATGACTCTTTAATCAAAAATTGACGGGTCTGATGTTTTTCTAAAATGTTGAGGAGGTTCCTGCAAATGGCTCTGTTTCGTTTTCGGTTGGCCACCCTGTATATTAAAAACATAATGGCATTCCATATTAATTTCATTTCCTCTATGATAACTTTGCTGTAATGCCAATAGTTTTTCTATTGTATGGTTGAATGAAAAATTGTTAGTATTACTTTAATACAATACCATAAAAATGACTAAGAGAAAATAACTTTCCTGTGATAATAAGTGCGTTTCAAATTATTTATAGTGATCAGTGTTCAATAGAACACACTGTATACTCTGCGCTACTAACACAACTACATTGCTTGCCTGAGATAAACGAAAAGTATTAGAAATCATTTTACTTAATGAGCAATATAATTTTAATTTAACGCAATAAACTAACCCAAATTTAAAAAATTCTCATTTGACTCACATCCTTTCCAAGTTAATTATTCATAAGGGTGTGATATGAGATAACACACTGTTCAACAATGCACTATTTCGAGCCTATCAAATATTTATATCTTGCTACTATTATCGATGTCACCAATGTGTCAATGTCAAAACGTAGTTCCCAATTTTGGCATTAAACCCAACATCAGGTCAATAATAAACCAAAAAGATAATTATTACAAATCCACCCCAATTCCCAATTGGTTTCTTTTCAATATTGCTTTGTACATTATAAATAAGGGATATTGTAACAATTTTTTAGGCGCGTTGAGAAATTTTTGGTTGGGGGAAATTTAAGGTTTCGCGTCACTTTGGTGCCTAAGTTTCACCGGAGGCAATAGCCAGACAGACCTAAATAAGGGTAGAGTTTTTAGTAAGTAGACCTTAATGATCTCCAAATTTGTCTCCGCTGCAACCTGGCGAACACGCTTCTGGTCTGCCGTCGGCATTAGTCGAACCCAACGTGCAGAAGAGTTTTTTGAGACCCAATTTCTGATTCCCAATTCCTTTTAACAGAAAACTGTGCTATAGCCTTGGCTGTAATTCTTCTGTCATTTAATACCATGTCATGGACTAAATTCACATATTCTTTGGTCACCACAGTTTTGGGGGCTCCTGCACCTGGTGTATCTTAACAGGACTCTTTTCCCAGTTTGAAATCTCGTGACCAGTTTTTGATTACCTGGTACGAAGGGGAAGAGTCACCCAATACTTCAACCATGTCCTTATAAATTTCTTGCGGTGATAACCCCTTTTTACAAAGGTACTTTATCGCACCTCTTATCTCAATTTTGTTCATTTTTATAAAACCACGCACATCTCAATGAAAAAAATTAATATTTAACATACACTAACTGATGCGCTGATGCTAGTTGGCACACACACACACTAATGTCATACAATAAGCTTTTGCCCGACACTTTATTTGCATTTTTCATTCAACGCCAACTATGTTAGGGACAACAATTCGTGAACTATCCTCGTATATCCCAATTTTTTCTGTTACAATTAACTGCTTAAGAATATAGACAACACCTGTTGTAGATAAAAGTCAGATTTGGCGTTTCACTTTAATTTTAAATGCATATCTCACCTGAATCAACATTCCAGATCATTTTGGTACATCATAAAAAAAATCAACGACGAAACATGGTAGGTACACAATAAAGTTATTAATAATCATTTATTTACTTTATATTTTACAGATGAAGACACGGTCTGGTATTTAGACACGCTAATATTTTGTTTACATTTAACATTCTGAAAATATTAATTTTTTTTTACTTGACCTAGGTAAGTTTTAAGGAAATATATTAATCGGGATTTTCATCACTATTCATTTTTTAATTCGCTATATGCCGGGTGACTCAGTTGTATTGTTCCAACGCCACATCAAGTTGTTTTAATAAATTAAAATTCAAAATTTTAAACGTTTTACAGAGACTGTAAATAAAGCATAACAATATTCCGACATTTCTGGTTTGACCGGAAACAAACCTAACTTTAGAAATTTAAATGAAACACTTTATATTAAAGATTTTAATTCTACGCGCCATTATCGTTTTAATGGGTTCAAAGTATACATACATACATACATACATATAGTCATGCCTTTTTCCCGTAGGGGTAGACAGAGACCACTTCCGCTACGGTTCTTACATACATCTTTTGCTTCCTCTACATTCATCAGTGTTCTCATGAATGCTCGTCGGTTGTTGGTACTCTTGACCTGGCCTTTCTTTAAAACAATGTTAATCTGATCGATATATGTTCGCCGAGGTCGACCTCTACCGACTTCCGTCCATTCACACTCGCCTTATAAATTTGTTTCGTCAATCTTCCTTCTTCTATCCTTTCTACGTGTCCAAACCCTCTAAGCACTCCTTTATCTATCTTTGTAACCACATCTTTTTTTACACCACAGCGTTCTCTTATCTCACTATTTTTTACTTTATCCAACCGAGTCACTTCGGCTATACTTCTCAAACTACTCATCTCCGCAGCATTAATCCTATTTTCATGCTTTTTCTGCCAAACCCAACATTCACTACCATACAAAAGTGTAGGAACCAACACACCTCTATGCACAGCCAGACGTGCCTTTTTTGACACTTTCTGGCTGTTCATAAAGCTATGCAGTGCCCTATTCATCTGTTTTTCTGCCAACACCCTTCGCTCAATGTCACTGTCATACTTTCTATCTCTCGTAAATTTTGAACCCAAGCACACAAATTCATTTACTTGTTCCACTCTTTCTCCCTCAATCGCAACTTCACAGTTTGTCATGCTTTCTTCTCTTTCAAAAACCATTACTTTCGTTTTGTTTACATTTATTTTCGTCTCTTTGATTTTCAGGGCATTATGCATAACATAGTCTTACAAGTACCTATAGCTGGAGTGACTCTGATGGATAAGGTTAGGTTAGGTTGAAACGGCGGTTCGGAGTGAACCCACTTAGGCCTTTTGGCCCGTTGTGATACCGTGATGGACGGCGGTGCCCTCCCCCTCTACCGTAAGAACCAGTTGAAGCTTTTAATGAACAGTGTGAGATCTTTAATACTAACTGAGCTGAGATCAGATAAGTCATCAAAGTTCGGTGGCCTTAGTACAGAAAGCCGTTTTCTGCCTAGGGCAGCAGGGCAGTGGCAGAAAAGATGTACCATTGTTTCCACCTCTTCCTTATCGTCACAGCTTCTACAGAAGAAGAATATTGACGAAACAGATTTATAAGGCGAGTGTGAATGGGCG
This sequence comes from Agelastica alni, assembly GCA_950111635.1. Classification (NCBI taxonomy): domain Eukaryota; kingdom Metazoa; phylum Arthropoda; class Insecta; order Coleoptera; family Chrysomelidae; genus Agelastica; species Agelastica alni. Next base: position 87,010,033 of record OX467708.1, read on the forward strand.
GAAGTAGATAGAGGTCGACATAGGCGAACTTATCTTGATCAGATCGAAATTGTTTTGAAGTGGCAAGGTCAAAAGTACCAACAACCAACGAGCAATTATGAAAGCGCTAAGGAAAGTAGAACAAGTGAAAGACGTGTGTAAGAACTGTAGCAAGTATGATACACTTTGTTTTGTAGTTTAATATTGATAAATAAATCAAATTTAAAAATATGAATATTTTTAAATTTTTGTTCTTCAAAATGTGTTATTGATATTCTTTGGTGTAATCGGTTTGAGTAAATATGAAAAAAATAATGGAATCTTTGATGCACATTTAATACATTATTTTTTATCTTGACGGTATTATCTGTTGAAGGCTGAGATAAGATACAAATGATAGGATCTGTTTGGTAATAATTAATACAAATAAAACGACGGGGTGAGTAGAAAGTAGTGAGAGTTTTAGTTAAAATCTTCATCATTCTTATCAAAGGGTAATATTGATATCCATTTTTGGACACCCACGTTACTCTCTAACGTATTCGGATATTCTATTCGTGGAATGTCGACTAAAAAAACCCTATGAGTATATTTTTTAACTGTGCTGAAATATTGTGTAAATATCTTCAATCTTTTGACTGCATGGCCTTAAGACAAAAAACTTGAACTTAATTCATCTTTATGTATAATAAAACGTTTGTGATCCTCGTACCTTTGGAGGAATATAAAATTAATTACCATTGAAAGGGTATCACGTGACTGACTTCGACGAAGTGGTTTGAACGTCTACAAAACACGACGATTGCCGAATAACCCTATGTATTTATTATTATTTAACAATTTTTAAACCATTTACGCTTTGCCGATGACACAGTGCTTATTAGTTCAGATATACAGAAGGTTAAGAAGCTGCAAATAACATCGGACTAAAAATGAATTTATCAAAAACAAAAATAATGAGCAGGACTAAGGAAAACATAAGAATATCATACAAAACTTTGGATATTGTGATGAATATAAAATTATATAACTTGGTCATGTCATTAAAATGGGAAAGGAAAACCAAACGGCAGAGATAAAAAGAAGAATAAAACTAACGTGGATAGCATTTAAAAAACTGAGTCATATAGTTAACAAACCCTGACATCACTGTTAACCTCAAACGAAAAGTCTTTAACACATGCATCCTGCCTGTCGCAACATATGGTCTTGAGACAAAGGCTTTAACCAAGAAGTACACCAATAACCTTAGGACAATGCAAAGAGCCATGCAACGGGCAATGCTTGGCGTTAGCTTACGAGATAAAATCTGTAACGAAGAAATAAGAAGGAGAACGAAGGTACCGGACATAATACAGCGAATCGCTGAGCTTAAGTGGCAATTGGTTGGACTAAGGCTTGTACACTGGAGACAACGGCAAACTAAAAGAAGTGTCGGCAGGCCACAGAGGAGATGGTTGGATCATGTTAAAAAAATAAGCAGGAGGAAGATGGTACCATACAGCTAAAGACAGACCAGAATGGAAGCAAATGAAAGAGGCCTTTATTCAAGAGTGGACAGATAATGGTTGACAAAGAAGAAAAAGAAGAAGAATTGGGTCGGGCCTGACAAAAACCCTTGGACACCACGACTTTTGTGCCATCCTTTGGGTTTTTGCAACCCTGTGTAATGTATTGTTTAAAATTAAGTGTGGTTGTGTGGGTATATTTTAGCAGTAATGTATTTTTTTATTCAAATTACAAATTTTAAATGGGAAGACCGAACGTTGAGAAGTAGGTAGCCAAGCAAATCCTGGAATAAAGTGGGAACGACCTGCGAATTCTGACGGGACTGCTTACAGGACTCTGTCGTCTAATATTAAATTAAATGATTAAATGGTAAAAGCACAAAAGGAATGCATCGGCCGATAATCGAACCTGGGCCGCCCGCGTAGTTCACGCACCAGTTATATCTCTCTTACTCTCATGCAAAGGATCCCTCAAGAAATTTATGAATCCTGGCAAAAGTAATCAGGATAATCGGATATTTTGATAGAACTATTGCATTGTCGTCGGTCTTTGACAAGCGTGCAAAGTTTAAATTAAATCTGATCGCTTAAAGCAGGGCAAAATCGAGGCCAAACAGTCAGTTACAAACATAGATACATACTTACATACATACAAGATACAGGTGAAACTAATATAAGCGTGTTAATTATAATTGATTCATATGTCTATACATAATATGATCAAATGATCATGTACAAGAAAAATAGTATAACCATAACTGCAATACTGGGAAAGACAGGAAATAAGGAAAAATGCAAGCAATAACAGGAAAATAACAGGAAATGAGCGGTAATGCCAAGAAAATGCGAGGGAACCGAGGGGGAACACTAAGAAATGCGAGGCAATACCAGGAAAAATGGGGCAACGCGAAGCAATACCAGGAAATGTTGGGAAATGAGGGGCAATACGGAGCAATAAAGGGGAAATGGCAATATTTCGTACGTTGATTTCGCTCGTGGTAAGCCCCTCGGTAGCAACAGTAGTAACATTGAACCTCGTGGATTTTTATTAAAAAAAAAACTGAAACAGTATGGCAATTGACCTGCTGCGTTGGTATAAATTTGGCAGCAATACAACAATTTTTTTTACTCCTTTTCAAACGTATGTAGGTAATTCTGTAATTATTTTCAGTGTTCATTGGCAAAAAGGGAAGCAGTTTATATTTGGAACCAAGAAATGTGTGGTAAACTTGACGTATCTTTAAGGTTAATTAATTTTAAAGAGTACGGCAAAATGACGTACACACTGCAAGAAACCGAGATTCAATTTAAATATGATTACAACGAAGCGTTGGTTAAATATTATTTAGCTCAAAGATACTGCGAACCTTCCACGAAAGCATTTAACAAAATCCGATCATTTATAATAAACAGTTCAAATACATACCGGTTTTGCTTATATTGCTCTTTAAATCTAATCAAGAAGCAGACTAAAAAAAAGATAAACACGCTATTCTCAGTAATATAAATTAGAGTAAATGTATAAATAATCAGATTGTTGTGCTCGGTAATATCCTAGGCATGAAACCATTGAGGTAGGTCAAAACAACAAATTAACGATTTGCCTTTAAACTACGAAGTTAATATATTCTAAATTAGAACGGAATGATGATCACAAACTTTAATGAGTGACCGCACCAGGACTGCATAACAAACCCGCGAGCAAATGCTAATAATTTTTTTTTTATTTTATATTAATTATAAATGTACGCATGAATTTAAAATTATATCTGGGCGATTAAAAGGTAAAATGTCAGCTTTTTAACTTTACACCACAGTTATTTAAAAGAATACAAATAAAATCGAAAAAACTTTACTAAAAATTACATATAAAAAATGTACACGCGATGATTGACTGAAGTGGCCAAAGAAAAATTGGTATTTTACTGTGAAAAAATAAAAAATTACGACTTAGTCGTGCTGACTTTTTGAATAAACACATCATGCACTAGAAACTGGTAAAAATACAAAGTGTGCTCATAAATCTTGCTAATATTTTTGAGGTCTGGAAAATTAACGAATACTGGACAGAAAAGGGTAATAAAAGATATTCTTTACGTGCCTTCTCCGCGGCGGAAGTTGGCAATCATCATAGCTATTCGGACTTTGGAGGCGGCAGCTCTGAACAGTTCGTTTGATGTGCCATCTCCTCTTAAAAGGTTGGTTATCATCATGGCGATTCTTGCTTTGGATGCGGCTGCTCGGAATAATTCTATTGAAGTACAGTGATACCACTTTCTCAAGTTCTTTAGCCATGAAGTGCGTCTTCTTCCCGCACTTCGTTTACCCTGAATTTTTCCTTGTATTATTAGCTGTAACATGAGGTATCTTTCTCCGCGCATAACATGACCCAGATAAGCAAGTTTTCCTGTTTTTATTGCGTTCACTATTTTTGCCTCTTTACCTACTCGCCTCATTATCTCTGCGTTTGTTACCCGTTCTGTCCAAGAAACCCTGAGTATCCGTCTGTAGACCCACATTTCGAAAGCTTGGAGTCTATTTAAATCATCTTTGTTCGTTGTCCACGACTCCATTTCATAGTATTGAAAAAACATAACATTTGGCTAGTCTGATCTTAAGTTTGACACTCAGGTCTCTAGTGCGGAATATTTTCCTCATGTTTGTAAACGCAGCTCTAGCCTGACCTATTCTGCATCTTATTTCTCGCGAGTGTCCTCCAGTCTCGTTCAACAAAGTACCCAGGTATGTGTACTCTTTTACTCTCTCATAAAGACTTCCCTGGACATGTGCTTTGCTGATGATCATGTATTTTTTCTTCTTGATATTAAGTGTAAGACCGGCTTTCTCACTGTTGTTGACGATTTTATCCATCATTCTTTGTAGGTCCGCGCTACTCTGGGCTATAACCAGGGTATCGTCGGCAAAACGGATATTGTTTATGAGTTCGCCGTTTACCCTTATTCTCGCTGTTTCTTCAGATATAGCCTCTTGCATAATTTTCTCCGAGTAGAGATTAAAGAGTAAAGGAGAGAGAACACATCCCTGTCTTACTACTCTTTAAATCTTTATTTCGTTTGACATCTCCTCGCTCTCTCTAAAAACAGCTCTTTGATTGTATTATAGATTACTAATTATGTCTGCAAAAAAAATTGTGTCTGCAAAAAGTTGCTCTATATATTCTTCCCACCGTTTTAGTTTGCCTGTCTGTTTGTCTGCAATAATATTTCCATTCTTGTCTCTTAGTGTAGTTACTTGTTTTTGTTGTTGTTTGCCTGATAATTCTTATACCTTTTTATGGACATTAAAGGTATCATGTTTTTCTTGTAGTTCTTTAATTTCAGTGCACTTTTCTAATTAGTTTGTGTGTTTCTTTATATTTATTCAGCTGTTCTTCCTTTAATTTTCGTCTTTTCTCCATTAGGTTTAATATTTCTTTGGTCATCCCCTGTTTCTCTGTAGGTTCTCTTTTTTGATAAGTACTGGATGGCTCGTTTCTATTATTGTCGTTTTCAGTTTTAGCCATTTCTCATTTATGTATTTGTTTTGTATATTTGTGCCTATATCTTCCATGTTTTTGTTTATTTTTGTGGTAAGTTCTTCTTTGAGCATGGGGTCTTTTAATTGTGCGACATCTATTTCGTTTTTTTTACTACTAGTTTGGTCTAATTTAAAATCTTAACATTGTAAGTAGATTTATTAACGAGGAACAGATAAGGTCAATAATATTAAATGTTATTTAACACAAATTGTGAGTAAGGCGAAAGTTAAAGTACAAGCTACGATACTTAAAAACACGAGATCTCACCTATGACATGAAGTAAATATTAGAAAAATAAACATTCTATTAATATATTATTTTTGTGCAGAATATTAGCACTAATAACAGCGTGGCATTCTCGTGATACTTGCGAAAATGTAAATTGGTAGATTAAATCATAATTTTTATTAAAATATAAAATTAGGTATTCCTTTCGACTGCTTTATAAAAAAAGTTTAATTGTGCTGCTTAGTTCATTATCCTTAATGTGACCGTTTTTAAGATGAAACAATACGATCTATTATTTCGTTATTTCTGTTGATCTGAATAACATCAAAAAAAGGGAATGCCCAATTAAAAATTGTTTAAAATCCAAATAATAATTTGAAAATATTTGTTTCATAGTAACAAAAATTATCGGCAACATTATGTGTAACGAAAGTCTTAATATCTTGCAATCTTTCTTCAGTTCTTTTACATTTTTATATCCTCTAATATAGGTCTGATAAGATAAAATTGACTTAAAATACAACGGCCTTGAACGTTACGACTTTTTTATTTTATCAGAAATACTTATTTTTATTATTTACTTATCAACGTATGCAAATATACCGAGTGTTATTGTACAATTTACAGTTCTATATTCGTTGTTAAAATTGGGAAACATCCTACATACCTGAACGCAATTAAGAAGTTTGATTGGTACTCACCTAAAACAAAAATATAAAAATATAAATTAACAGAAAAACGTTAAATAAAATTTATTTAGCATAAGAAAAATAATTATTTGATTTAAGGGTGTATCCACAAACCACTTAACTTTTTTTCCGGTAGGAATGGTTTGTTCTTATGTTAAGGTATGGTACATGAGGGGAGGGTAGATGCAACTCCGTGTCACGTAATACTGATTTTATTTTACACAAGTGTCCACTCGGATATTTTCCATGGATAATTTTTGTTTCGGAAAACCCGAGACGGATCGATTTGGTTTTCAAAGGGGACGTTTTATACTAAATTTTCGGACGAAAGCTCATCCGCTTAAGCGGGGCGACAACCCTTTCAAAAATCTTGAATAGCACGGGGTCAAGTGAGACATCATTTTGAAGTGTCCACTCGGATATTTTCCATGGATAATTTTTGTTTCGGAAAACCCGAGACAGTTCGATTTGGTTTTCAAAGGGGACGTTTTATACTAAATTTTCGGACGAAGGGTCATTGGCTTAAGCGGGGCGGCAACCCTTTCGAGAATCTTGAAGAGCACAGGGTCAAGTGAAACATCGTTTTGAAGGTACTTCATTTCTTTTTACAAACATGCCAACCATTTCCCGTTCTGTTCTGAAATTGATGTAAAAAATCTGTTTAAAAAGATGATAACATAAACGAATAAAGACTTGAAATAATTATCGACAAACTTTTCAGAGATGTAATCAGCAAAATATTGACTTATTTATATATATATATATATATATATATATATATATATATATATATATATATATATATATATATATATAAATGAATTGCTGATCGTTTGTCTCACTAAAACTGGCGAATGGCTGGACCGATTTAAATGATTTTTTTTTATTTTGTTCGCTTTAATACAGTGATGGTTTAAAAAAAAATAATAGACAAAAACCTAAAGAAAAGCCAAAAATAAATTATATATATATATATATATATAAAAGTCGATGTGTGTATGTGTGTACGTATACATTTTTGAAGGATATCAAGCTAACCGATCTTTTATTGAGTGAGTTTTTCGCGAGTGATTTGCGAAAAATTATTTAGGCAATTATTCGCGAATAAATTAAAATTTATTGTGTTGAAGGACGTCGAGCTAACCTATCTTTCATTAAATCGCAGTGGTGGTTTAAAACGAAGAATAATACAATCCCAAAGAAAAGCTGAAAAAAATCTATAATATAAAAATGAATCGCCGTTAGTTAGTGTCGCTAAAACTCAAAAACGGCTTAACGGATTTTAATGTAATTTTTAGGAAATCTTCAAATTAGCCCGGCGAGTGCTCCTGTGAAGTTCGGTAACAAATAGATTAATGAAAGGGGTGGGAAAGAGATGGAATATAAAAATGACTAATATTAGAGTCGGATTCATAGTTTTTGTGGTCGCTTAGTTTGATAGAGATATTACCAATTTTGTTAGCACCGCTACGAAGAGGGTGAGAAAGAGATGAAATACGCCGATATTAGTCTTGAATTCATAGTTTTTGGGGTCGCTGAGTTTGATAGTGATACTCTTAACTTTGCAAGCACCCCTACGAAAGTGGTGGGAAGGGGATGGAATATAAAAACTATTAAAAATGGCTGATATTAGATAATTCATTGTTTTCGAGATCGGTGAGATTGATAGCGACATTTCCAAAGCAGGCAAGCCAACGTTTTATTAAAATTCCACAGGTACGGTACTTTTGTTTTGATTTTAAATTTTGATATAAATTTTAGGGCATGTTGCAGTGGATCCTACTAAGTAACAGAAAATTAGGAAAAAATTCAGAACTTTCACGTAGGTAGTAGTATTCAGACAATTTTAAAAAAGCATCGATTTCATCCATGTGAGACTCACCTTGTGCAAGAGCACAAGATGATCCAGAACGCCGTATCAAATTTTGAGAATTGTGCGTAGTATATTTAGAGGAATACTTTTAAATATAGGAACTGCACGCAATCCAGACTATCAAGGACTGTTTCTGACTGCTGTGAGAATAAACTTGTAATAACGAATTAAAAATATTAAAAGCTCTCTGTTGTACGGATCAAAAACATAAAGAATTACAGACAATAGGGAAACTCGAAGCCACCGAGATGGATGTTTCTAGACGGTACTTGGGAATATTTAGACGCGAAAGAATTCGAAACAAGGAAGTTCGAAGGAGAATGGGAGTAGATGGAAAGCTAATAACCGACATTGAACAGAGGCAACTCTTATGGTATGGTCATGTCCAGCGGATGGATGAAGCCAGCCTTCCCAAGAAAATAATGCAATGGATACCACTAAACCTAATAAAGAAAGGAAGACCCAAAAAGACCTGGAAAGAGGGTATCACAAAAGCGATGAGCTCTACAGACTTAAGAAAAGATCAATGGAAGGATAGGAAGTCGTGGAAGTTAGGCATCGGACAACGTCGAAAGACGTTTTGATCCTGATAATATATACAGGCTGATTCTTTTCCAGTTCCAATTAGACGTTTTAGAAAAACTTGATACAATTAAAATCTGAAAATTTGAGGTGTAAGGTTTTCGGATATGCCGAATTGGTCTAAAATATTTAGAGCCTCTAACCTTCTGGTTATACCGGAAGTTGACTATAACTTGCTTATTTTAAATGGAACACCCTGTATATTATTACGTATTTCGATAAAGCTACTCTTGGGGATTTTTTAATATGGGGTTTTGCTACCTTACACTGAGTGTTTTACGAGATATGACCATTTTTATCGCGAAAAAGTGTCCGATTTGACACCCTTATCATTATAATTAATGTAAATTTAAACAATTTTTTTTGCATTATGTTTTACTAGTATTGTTTATTTTTGCTAAACTTGGTCATTTTGTAATTAAAATGATTGTTATTGTACAGGGTGATCCAAAATACATATTTAAAAATTTCTCAATGGATCACCCTGTATTTTCTAAAGTTGTTAGATAGAACTTTTACTGTTCTTTAAGTTTCGTTAACAACTTCCTATACCTAAATCAAACCGTTATTGAGATATTCAACTATTTAAAATAAGCAAGTTATAGTCAATTTCCGGTATAACCGGAAGTAGTTAAAAGGTCTAAATATTTTAGATCAATTCGTCATATCCGAAAACCTCAAACCTTAAATTGTCAAATTTTAATTATGCCAAGTTTCTCTAAAACGTCTAATTGGAACTCCAAAAGAATCACCCTGTATACATAACGAATTGACAAGACTTCCAAACTAACGAAAAATTTTAACAGCTAATTTGTATTTCAAAGAGATGGTTAAAATCCAAAAATACATTTATTCACTATTAAATTACCTGTTCAATAATTTCCTATCGATCAGAATGGCCGTAGTGAGACAATTGAATACGAATACGAAAAATAATTCCTTTTTTTTTTGGAGAAAAACAAACGACACAAAAACCCACCTCAGAATTCCACATTTTATTTACTTTTCCCCGTTTTTACCCTCTCTTCAATCGACAATACATGCAGCACTTTTTCGCGAGTGATTCTTAAAATATAACTATCAACTGTATACAAAATACCAGCTACCACCCACAGCAAAATAATGTAAGCATTACATTAAAAAATTCCAAAAAAAAAATAAAAAAAATGAATCCGATATCCTCGGTAAATAGCTAGACTGACCTTGGACCGTCCACAGTTTCAACTATTATTAGATCCAGATCCTAACCTATACCAATGCGATGTTTGTCTGTAAAATTCGAAAGAATATTTTTTAAATGTCGATAATCTTACGTCTCGTTGTTGCAGAAATCAAAATAAATCGTCACTAAATTTAAAACGTTCAAAATTTTAGTTTGATTTATTTTTTAGCACTTACAACGTTCTTTATTAAGCATCTGATATTCAAATACTCGTATATATAACGCAAGCAAACATTTGAAAGCTAAGTTTTTATTGCACACGAATATCTCTGTATTTAATCTTTGATTATGTTAAACTCGACATCGCTTAACCATCTAAAAAAATAAAGAATAAACATAACACCTGATTATTAATTTAAAACTAATTTTAAGTACTGAAAATTTGCTTTGGCTTTTGTTTAATTATCCAAAAAAGGGGGAATATCCAATAAATCTTGTTGAGCCATTTCAAAATTTGTATTGATGCATACAGTCTTTCTACCTACATACATTCATACAGTCACGCCTTTTTCCAGTGGGGGTAGGCGGAGACTTTTTCTTTCCACAAAGGTCTTTCGCTTCTTCTACTGTCGTCAGCGCTTTCATACATGCACGTCGGTTGCTAGTACTCTTGATGTGGCCTTTCTTTAAAACAATTTAGATCTGATCGAGATACGTTCTCCTAGATCGACTTGCCCATTCACATTCGCCTTATAAATCTGTTTCGTCAATCCTCTCTACTTGTCCGAACCATCTAAGCGTTTATTTATCTATCTTTGTTACTACATCTGCTTTCACACCACAGCGTTCCCTTATCACACTATTTCTTACTTTATCCATCAGAGTCACTCCAGGCCATGGACCTATTATCCAGAGGAAACGCAACATCCCATTCATAAAACAAAGAATACCAATCCATTCTCTTTGTCCCGTCCTCGTGCTGAAAACGCTGTAACATTATTGTGGACTTATGGCCACGCTTGTAATCAGTGGCGTGCTGTTTGTTCAAAATGAGAATATACCTATCGGGTACTATTTAGTTTTTTATGAGAATATACTTATGAATAGGTGATACTCAGTTTTTTATCAAATTGAAGTGTTGTAGCCTACTAAAAGTATTTTTCTACCTAACCTAACTAAACTGTTTTTCTAAAGTTACAAAAGTGGGGTGCCAATTTTGTGTAACTTTAAAAAACTTACTAATTCCCCAAATGTTGGGTGACAATTTTGTGTTAAGTTAAAGTTTCCTTTCTAAAGCCAATTGTGTGTAACGTTATAAGTTTACTTTTATAAAACTAAATTATTCCAACTCAAGGGCTGCTAATTGTGTAGCGAACAGTTTTACTAATACCCGTTAAACTAAATTATTTTATCAAATTAAAGTACTGAAAAAGAATTTTAAATAATTTTACCCAACTGTCTGAAATGAAAAAAAAAAACTTAAATAATTATCATTAATATTAATTGGACAAATAAAATGTTATGTATTTTAAATGTAATTTTAATTTTTAAACTATTTATTAACAGCTAAGTAACCTTAAGGAAAAGATTAAAATATTATACTCAGGGTTTCGTGACTCCTTGATTTCTCGATTGGAATAAATTTGAGGGTATGTATAGATTTCTTATGAAATACTACTATAAAATGGATCAGAAAGGTATATAGTTCTTTAAATAACAACGAAAGAAGAATAATGCCACTGAAAAAGTGTTGCTAAATAACGGAAATAATGACCTTTTTTGAGAATATCTCGAAAAGTATGGATTTCCGCATCGTTTGGTTTTCAGATTCGTTTTTTACGCCTCAAAATAATACCTGTTTACTTTGATATTAAGAGATATTCCAATTTATTTGTGAAAAGAAACACTGGTGCTTAAATAGTCCGGTTTTTTATACACTTGGCAATGACGAACCATTTCTTCCACTAAATTTCACTGAATTTTACCAATAATATGTTGAAAATCACCGATAATACTCCAAAATCTCGTTGCAACAACTTTGGCAACAACGATACTAATAGTAGCCGAAACTGTCGAATTTCGTAGTAAACACACATCTCTGCACGTGGTACCATTCAGACAAGTCGTGCGGCGTTGTCACTTATTGAGCGACACATTTCTATGATCTAACGGAATGAAATAGTTCGATAGTTCAACATTCCATAAAATGGATTGTATTATTCAGGTTGTTATAATTCATGAAATATTAATAAGAGATAGCATTATGGTCATAACATTATTGCAAATATAATCACAAAGTATTGGTATAAAAATTGTTTTGTTACTGAATCGAGAGTTTAAAATCACCGAACCCAAGAAAGAAGTAAATATCGTAACAATATGTACACAGTCACTATACGACGCTTGCTCTCTCGGTTTGGCTCGGAAATATACAGGCGCGCACATATCTACAATGCGTAGTAGACAAGAGTAGGAAGGCTACGAAGCAGCGCAAAAGGAGGAGAACGAGTAGTATGAAACGCTGCATAATTTATTCTATCTCATTCTCTCGCAGGCTTAATCCTATGGATTTATGTGTTTGTCTCTTTTTCGTTAAATCTAGTTTAAAATCACAACGATTCTAAAGAAGTTTCACTTCAAAAATACGCCACCGCTATGCTAAAAACCACCGTTCTCACTGATAAAAATACATATTTGTAACAACCACAAGATAAAGTATTTCGATTTCTTTTGCTTTTAGGACAGTAAAAATAGCCGTTTTTTTGGTCAACCTCGCACTAAATTTTCGATCCAATTTTTTTTTAAGGTTTAGGGTCACTTACTGAGCATAAAATCACAAAATGCTGACAGATACAGGTGGAGCTTCGATAGCAATCTTGAAGAAAAGTTTTTGGCCGATATATTGTAAACTATGCACTTTAGGGCAAAAGTTGTTTTTTTGTAAAACTTACCGTTTACGATTTATGGCCCATTTAATGAGCCGGTTTGACTGTTTCGGCCAATAACTTTTAAAATATTGGATTAATCAATAAAATGCATTTATCCATTTTTAAAGATCATTTTATTTTCTACAACTTTTGTTTAAAACTATTTTTTTAATGCTCATACTTTTTTAGTTATAGGTGTTTAATGCTGGACTACCGGGAGTAAAAAAACAAATTAAAAAAAATATTCCGATTGTTTATGTAATTAAAAATTAATAGTTCATTTCCTTACCTGCAATAGTAACGAACTTTTTTATATTTTATTTTATTGTATTTGGTACAACTAAAAAATATTTAATAATTATTATTAATTATGACATGTTCACATGCTAGAATAAAATAAAAGAAAACGAAAGGGGAATATTTTTTAAAAATGTATTGAAAATTTATTTTTAGAAAAAACGAAACAAATAAAAATTCAAAATTTTGTAAATTTTTTTACCGTTTTTGAGGCAGCAAAAATCCAATTATATTGGATGTTTCCTCTTCATCTTTGTTACCCTCTTCGGAAGAATACAAAGAGGGCTGTAAAGCCTCAATGAATTATTCGTTCTCGTGGTCAAACTCGTCAATATCAACCTTTTATTAAAAAGTTTACAAAAAAAAAGGATGCGAAATTTTATTCTCTACAATAATGTTATTTATAACTTTTGCCCTAAAGTCCATAGTTTCCGAGATATCGGCGAAAAACTTCTCTTCAAGATTGCGAACAAAGCTCCACCTGGGTCTGTCGGCATTTGTGATTTTATGTTCAGAAAGTGACCCTAAACCTTATAAAAAAAAATTGGATCGGAAATTTAGTGCGAGGTTAAATTCTATTTTTACTGGCCTATTTTTCATCTGAAATGTATACTTGTGCAAACATAGATGAAAAAAAAACTTTGATCAAAGCAAATTTCAATACGGATATAATATCGGGAAAAATAGTTTGGAATTTAAACGAAAATAAAAGTTCTTTTGAATTAAAAGAATGAATTTGGAATTTAATAAATCCCAGAACAGATTCGTCGTAAAGATCAACACAAAAGTTGCATGAGCAATAAAAAGAGGAAAATTAAAAAATGTTACAGATTGTTCTAATTCTCTGATTTTTCTTTGTATAACTTTCATCGATAAATAGCAACTGTAGGAAAGTCAACATTCCCTAAAAAGGCATATCCACCCTCGGTAAAGAAATAAATGACAAAAAGACCATTTATACCAACCGACAACGCAGAAACCACAACCGCTTTCAGAGAAAGCTTTTTTGCGGAAGATATTTACGATGTCGTCATCGTCCATTCTCCGAGTCGAAATTGAGGGCTGCGTTTCGACCAAGATTAAATGTCAGTGACGGGGTTAAATTATTTTTACTATGAAAAGATCTCACAGTTATTAAATTTGCAAACGATTGGAGTAAATAAAACGGAAGCAAAAGCAATTTATAAATGGGTCGACTTATCGAAATCATACGATTACATCATCAACGTTCATGCATATATGATACAGCATTAATTTTTAAAAAAATTTGCTTATTTAACATTCATTTTTTCAAGTTAAATAAGGCAAAATAAAATACCATTCTTATAATTAATTATTACCACTTCTTATCACTTTAAGTGTAACATATCTAGTATTAAAAAGTTGTTCGTTCTATATTACTATATTAATATGTAATAAAATTTAAACAAACCAACAAAACTTTTATCGGTAATGTTTTTGAACTTGTTGGTACATAATTTTTTATGCTAGAACATCCAATATACGAGGACGGTATAATAAGTCAGTGACTTTTTGAATAAAACAAATTTTTTTCCGCAAATAAACATTTTATTTTTCTAAATAATCACCTTTTAGCTCGATACATTTATTCCAGCGTTTTTCTAATTTTGTTATTCCCTCCAAATAATAGGTTTTTTCAAAGCTCTCAAAATACGCGTTTGTTTCGGTAATGACTTCTTCATTCGACTCAAATCTGTTACCGCCCAGCCATTTCTTTAGGTTTTAAAACAGAAAATAGTCGCAGGGGGCTAAATCTGGAGAATATGCTGGATGGGGTAGCAGTTCGTATCCCAATTCGTGGATTTTGGCCATCGTGACTAGACAAGTGTGCACACGTGCATTGTCTTGATGAAACAGCACTTTCTTCTTCTTAGCCAAATGCGGCCGTTTTTGCTTCAAATCAACGTCGAATCTGTTCAAAAGCTTTGAATAATATTCGCCGGTGATCGTTTTACTTTTCTTGAGGTAATCGATGTGAATGACACCGCGTACATCCCAAAAAAGTGTGGCTATGACCTTGTTGGGTGACAGACTCTGTTTCGTCTTCTTTGGTCCACGTTCACCCCGAGCAACCCACTGTTTCGATTGTTCCTTGGTCTCTGGCGTGTTGTGATGGATCCATGTTTCATCCACAGTAACAAAACGGCGCAAAAATTCGTCCGGATTACGGCTGAACATCGCTAAACACTCTTTTGAAGTGGTCACACGATTGCGCTTATGGTCGAGTGTGAGCAATCGCGGCACCCATCTCGCAGAGAGTTTTTTCATGTCCAAATATTCGTGTAAAATATGATGTACCCGTTCAGTTGAGATACACCTACAGCATGTGCCAACTCACGCACTTTCATTCTCCGATCATCCAATATCATTTCATGGATTTTATCGACGATTTCCGGCGTCCTGGACGTTCGGCGTCACTAGTGCTGGTACGACCACAACGGAACTCTGTAAACCACTTCTTGACCATTAAAATTGATGGTGCCGAGTCCCCGTAGTATTTATCAAGTCTTTCCTTAGTTTCAGTGATGGATTTTTTACGTAAAAAGTAATGCTTAATCAGCACACGAAATTCACTTTGTTCCATTTTCGTAAAAATTCACGAGGTTGTCTGCTTTAAACGGCTATCAAACACCAACTGCACGACGTAGCTTGCTCAAAATTAGAAAGTTGCCCACTGATAGATTATAGTTGACGGCAGCAGCACTGTTGCATTTGGAGTAACTGCGCGGGAAATTCAAAAAGTCACTGACTTATCAAACCGCCCTCGTATCATGATTTTTCAATAAAACATAAATTTTTTGAAAATACGACAATAAAACTTCGCAAAAACGAACACAGTTACTGTCGGTAAGAACTCAAAATTTTACCGATCAATGATGCGAGTTCAGCAAGAATCTATATTGGCACTTTGCTACTTCTTTTATAGCTACATCAACGACCTTTTTTTTCATTAAATAGATAATTCAATTCAGAGTTATGCAGATGATAGACAATACTTTACACTAAAACTTGAAATCCCGACACAAATGACATGCTCAATAATTATCATATTCTTTCTTTACTAAATAATTCAATGGGAAAAACCAGTAACTTAGTTCAATTCACTTTTAAAACATATTCATGTAAAAAAAGAACCCCTTTCAAACGTATCAGAATCTTCACAATAGCGAATGCTTTGATTTGGTTTGCACTAATTTTACACCGTTTGTGTTTTGTTCAATTTACCATTAAAACATATTCATCTCTACATATCCAAAAAAGGGCTTTCAGGGGGAATGTTTGCATTAATTTGAAAGAATTAGGACCCCTTCACAACAGTGAATCCTTCAATTTGGTTGGCACTGCTTTCACAAAGTTTATGGTCTTATCATTAGCATTTCTTTAAAATGGGGATGTTTTTTAATCGAAGTTTTTCTCGTCAGTTAATTTTCTGAAACTGTACAAAATGGGCAAGCTTATTATTAGAGTTTTTATTTTACCGATAAACTACTTAGGGCTTACGAAAAATCTCGGGTCTTTTCTAATACGTCCCCGCATTTTCAAAGTTCTTCACCAGGTACTGTTGGTGTTACGTTAGGACGTTAGGTTAGGATAGGCTTATAATAATTGGTATTAGGGCAGTAAAAGTAAAAAAATTAGCCTAATCTAACCCAAGGTCCTAACCTAACACCAACAGTACCTGATGAAAAACTTTGAAAATGCGAATTTTTTTATATAAAAACACCCAATAAAAGAGTACAATATATTTTAATGTTAACATGTGTTTTTCTTGCGCAGGGGCCATGTTAATCTGGGTGATGTCGAATTGGGTCCACGGTCTGTTAGGGTCGTAAAAACGACGGTTGAATTGGGCCCATGGTCAGTTTGGAGGCAGTGTCGAATTGGGCCCATACCTCTTCGATCGTAACCTACAAAATGAAATGCTCGCATTCACCTTAGTTTTAAATACATTCAAACATCTACAATAGATGTTTGGTTACGGTCAGATGGTGGTCAAACATTTAAACATTCAATATTAGGTACTGTTGGTATTAGGTTAGGCCGTTAGGTTAGGTTAGGCTAATTTTTTTTTACAAAACTAATGTTGCCCGATCACCTTTAACTAATGATAAATGTTTCCCGACTGACCAGGGGCCCAATCCAACCCCGACCCTTCGAGGGTTGACGGTAATCCGCTAGGAATGTTTTGACCCTGTATAAAAAGAACACCAAAAAAACAATAAATCATAATAATAATTATTAATATTGTTAAATTCGACAAATCAATTAAATAAGTTATATTAACGTTTCGGGGTTGAAAATGCGGGGTTGCTATCAAGCTTCACACGATCATTTGCCGGGCTAATCTAAAGATTGGCTGAAAAAGTTCATCAAATATGCTATAGAGAAGATATTTAAAAAGCGGGAACGTATTAGAAAAGACCCTCAGTACGAACTAGAAGGAATTCAAATAGTTAGCACTCTTACGATATGTATGGAATAAATTCATTTTTAGCGTTATTATGTATTTTATCAAAAAATCTTGAAACATTTCAATTTTTATTGTCAATTTGACAATTTACAGTATAAAAATTTTACCCCCTTCTTGCACCCCCTCTGAATTATGAGCACCCTCTCAAAAAATTTAAATGAGAAGGGGGGTCGTGTGGCATCTTGTTCGAAAGGGATCTGTTCATCAATACTAGATTGTAGGGGTGGGTCGTGAAGGCCATGCTGCCTCTCAAGCACTTCGACCTATCAGATCTTTTGTGCATATCATCAATACTAACTAAGTTTTTCATATTTGGTGCAACCATAACTGAGAAAATTTGTTATTAAAATTTAAAAATATTGACACTAAATTGTGTATCCGTTGAAAAAACCTGAAACAGATCGATTTCCATTCTCAATTTGAAAATTTACAGTATGAAAATATTACTCCCTTCTTGCCCCACTCTGTATTATAAGCATCCCCTCAAAATATTTAAATGAGAAGGGGGTTGTGTGGCACCTTGTTCGAGAGAGATCGCCTTGCTTATTGTCAAGGAGTGAATGGTGGTAACTTTGAAAATTTCATTTAATTGTAAAATAAATTGAAAAACATTTCCTGAAAAATATTTTCTTCATTCAACGTAAAGTATAAAAATTTCACATTTTTAAAACAAATTTTTTCAGCTATAATTGCACCAAATTTTAAAAACTTAGTATTGCTGAACAGAGAATTAAAATCCCTTTTGAAAAAGGTGCAACACGACCTCCTTTCTCATTCAAATTTTTTGAGGGGGTGCTCATAATTCAGAAGGGGTGCAAGAAGTGGGTTATAATTTCCATACTATAAATTGTCAAATTGAGAAAAGAAATCGATATGTTTCAGGTTTTTTAAACAAATACATAGCTTAGAGTATAAACATTTTACATTTTTTAAATAATTTTTTTTAGTTATGATTGCACCAAATTTAAAAAACTTGGTTTAGCTGAACAGAGAATGACAATCACTTCCGAACAAGGTGCCACACGACCCTCCTTCTGATTTAAACTTTTTGAGGGGATGCTCATAATTCAGAGGGGGTGCAAGAAGGGGGTAATATTTTCATACTGTAAATTGTCAAATTGAAAATAAAAATCGACCTGTTTCAGTTTCCATTGAACAAATACATAACGCTAAAAATGAATTTATTCCATACATATGGACCGCAGTGTATATGTATAAAAGCCGCAATTTAAAAAATTATATTGCATGTGGTAAAAGTCTTATGTACCGTTGAAAATATTTCAAAATTTAAATGCACGTTTCGGTGTCATCCATTTATTTTTCCCCATGGTCTCAAATAGTACACAAACCAATTAACATGGATTTAAAGAGAAGTGTTTTGCAATTCAAATGGTATTGTTTTTGTGAAAACTTGGTTTTTATTAAATACTGATTTATTCATGCATTATTTCATTACCCATATACACTGACCAATCTTAATAGCTATTAACGAATTTCATTGTAATTAAAATGATAAACATATCCGAATGGTTTTACGAATTATTTACGTACCACATCTTGCATCCAACAGTCCATCATATTGTTTTTTGAGAAAAAACACAATATAGTCCATAACAGATAAAAAAAAACAACACAAAACACAGAGTTAAAAAAAGTAAATAAGTGTACGCATCGAAACGAGCAGCAGCAAACTACTGCCGTGCAGTATTGTGACGATCATCAGTAACACTGACACCAAAACCAAACTAAAGAAGGAATAAGGAATTAACCGAGATTCGAAACGAAATGGACCACGTGCTATTCCGAAAGTTGAAGATAAGTTCGGTAGAACTCGGTCAGCAGGCACACAGATTATTTCTTGAAAAAATTACGCGTTCCGAACGGACCGACACAACGCGACCGAATGAGTATTCGTTCAATCAACGCCGGACGTTACATAATATTCCAATGGGCTGATGTACCGAACACCCTGGAACCAACAAGACTGCTTTGCTTGGTTCTCTAACTGCTTGGCTCGCGAGTTAGTGCTACACGGTCGAGGTCAAGTACGAGATAGGATTATATTGTGAAAAACGAACAGCACGAAAATAATATTATATACTACACCTATAAGTGACCATACACGACCGACCTTTATTACTAACGACACAACAAGTCGACAGATCGCACCATTCCCAGCAATTAAATATTGTGATAAATAAAATGTACCCGAATAAAAATAGTATATTTTACAACAAGAGATGAAAATACTCTTTTTCGTGAGGTGAGAGTTTGTCCACGAGCGTAGCGAGTGTAGCAATCTCACGAACGAAAAAAAACAGTATTTCATCTCGAGTAGGAAATGCAATTTTTTTGTTGTTTATAAAATCCTGGATTACAATTTTTAGAACTTTATTTATTTATATCACAGCCTTGATAATAATACCGCAAAGCAAATGTTCTGCAGTTTCAGCGAAGTTCTCGCAATAGCGGCAACTATTAACCTCTGTTTTATATAATACCGGGTACTATATATAATGAGGAGTGACAAATTGTCTTTCATAGGGAAATTTTATTTATAAATATTAAAAGTACAATTGTTGAAGTTGTTAATAGTTGGATGTGCTTGCTGACTTCTGTGGTACTTGTCGAAGGTATGACTGCCGAAGAAGTTGCTGCTGCTGCTGTAGACAAGTTTGATGTTATCCTGTCTAAGTCTAATGGTTCTTCATCAAAGTTAACTTTAGTTTCGTGTAAATTTGTAGTTTTTGATGTATTTATTGATTGAAATATATATCCTCATTTTATTTTATTACTTACAGAATCTTCAATATATTGTTCTGCAACAGCGCTAGACTTCCATCCACTGTGTTGCTTTATTTTTGTATTTGCCCCAGTATCCGAAAGAAAAGTTGTTGAAGACCTTCTTAATGAATGGCCTGTATACAATAGAGCATCCGACAAATTAAGAAATACCACTACTTGTCTTGGAACATTTCCAAACTTATTGATTCCAATTACTTGCTTTGTACATTTGCTATCTTGGTAATTCTGGAAGAATTGGGAAGTTGCATTATTTACTCTTGATGAACGAAGTTTTATATACTTCTGACAAATGTTACAGTAATTGCCTGTAATTGTAAAAGAACGTGGCGTGTAAGTTTTTGTAATAGGTATGGTTACAAGTAACGCTTTTTTCAGATCTACAATATTATTCACTTCTAAATTTCGTAACTCATGTGAACGACAAGCTCCAGCGATACCAAAAACCAGTGCTACCTATAAATAATACAATTCATTACCTACTATATGAGCAACATGAAATATCGTAAAATTTACCTTTGCAAACAGAACTTTGTCGTCAGGTGCATCGTTAATAAATGTGTAAATTTATTGTGACATTAAAACTTTTTTGCTTTTAAGTCCTGTCGAATTTCGCTTTAAAAATGCTTTGAGCTTGGCATATTTCGAAATATCCACATTATGTTTAATGTTAATGGTATTACGTAACATAGAATACATACTCCAAACTGTTGATGGTTTCAAATTTTCAGATATTCGTCCAACGTAAGCCATAAGAACATTTTTCGAGAACGAGTTTATCTTGTAATGATTTCTCCAAGTTATGAACTTTCTGTACACAAATTCATGCCTTTCTAGGGATTTATTTGGCAAAATATTGTTGGAAACCGAGTTTGCCGCTTCAACTATATTAGGTGGTCTACATGATTCACCAATATCGCTATCAGAGTCCATATTAATTATAGTTACGGAAAGAAGTTCAAATATAATCGTGAAAATTTTATAAACTGTCAAACTAAGTGACGTTCGTTTGCTGATTCAAGTGCCAAGTAGTGAGATTAACCGTCATTAGTGTCAAAAATCCATCAATTTGTTTCATTTTCATCTCTAGGGTCATGTAGGGTTGCCGGTTGAAATATGATCATTTTAATATACATGAGTAGAAAATATACTTTTTTACGCGTTTATTATAATTTTCATATAAAATTCATTATGTAACAAATTTTGGCCGATAAATACGCGTACTTCGCGTAGAAAGACGTACTTAGAGATGATCAAGTGGATTGTTTGGACATTCAATCACAACGCATCAAAAGTATCTAAAACAAAACTAACTAATTAAAATTTCTAAAAAATTAATTAATCTTCTTTAATCCGTTTTTAAAGTTTATCGAGTGTTTGAATAGTTTACTGCATATTTTGTCTCGGTGTTAATGACAGCTATCAAAACAATTCGTTTAGATTTACAGTTTTAAAGGATTGTTTTAGAATATAAATAATTTTGTTCAGTACTTGCGATAGATTTTCGTTAAGTAAGATTATAAATTTTTCCTTTTTAACACGCTTATATTAGTTTCACCTGATCTTGTTTGTTTGCTTGTATGTTTGTAACTGACCCTTTGGCCTCGATTTTGCCCTACTTTAAGCGATCAGATTAAATTTAAACTTTGCATATTTGTCAAAGACCGATGCCAATGCATTAATTCGATCAAAATATACGATTATCCTGATTAGTTTCGCCAGGATTCATACATTTCTTCAGGGATCTTTTGCATGAGAGTAAGAGAGATAGAACTAGTGCGTGAACTACGCATGCACGCAGAACAAATATTCATTCAATATTCACAGTTCATCGTATAGGTGGTTCAGTGGTAGAATGCTCGCCTGCCACACGGGCAGCCCGGGTTCGATTCCCGGCCGATGCACTTTTGGTGCTTTTACCACTTGATACATAATTTTTTTAGAGAGTAAAACAAATGGAACTAAAAAGCGAAAAATAAATTATAGTTCAAAAAAACACGCTTATAGAGTTAATCAAAGTAAAAATGAATTCTTAACATAGGAATGAAATTACTGACGAGAAAATTAATGTCACTATTCTAAAAGCGTGGGGTGCTTTGTATGACATTTTTAAACTAACTCTGCGTTTCGAAATGAAAGCATTCCACGCTTTTAGAAGAGTGACATTAATTTTGTCGTCAGTTTTATTCCTATGTTAAGAATTACTTTTTACTTTTTAATTTGATTAACGCTAAGAGCGTTTTTTTATATTTTTTAAACTATAATTTTTTAAAAGTACCTAATACGTTGTTTGTAGTGGACTGTAAAATTTTTGACCCGGAAAAATTAAAAAATGAATCGAGCAAGGAATTTAACTTAACAATAGGTAGTGCGGGCCTCGGTTTTACTGGATAGGGATATTGTCTAAGTTATGCTGCCAAAAATCGTTCCATACTAATTCGTATGGTAATATGCTTGATTGGGGTAGGAAAACATTTTATAAGGAAATACAAGGGAGAAAACGATGCACTAACGACCGAGATGAACGTTTTAATTAGACAATACGCTTTAAGAAACAGGACTGTCACCTAGTTCTGCGATCAGAAACGAACTCGAACTGTCCACCAATGTCACAATTTCTTCTAAAATAGTTAGAAGATGGTTAAATAAAGCTGGATTAAACAGTAGGAGACCAGCCACTGGACCCTTGCTTACTAGAGAGAACAGAGTTGCCAGGTTATGTTTTGCTCTAATCATAATTGGTCTGTGGATAATTAAATAGTTTTATTCACAGATGCAACTAGGGTTAGCATAAAACATCCAGATGGTCGTAAGCGAGTCTGGCGAAGATCAGGAGAGAGGTTTGCTACTTGCAATATACAGTGTGTCCAAATAAGTCGGCATCATATGGGAATCTTTTTTATTCTTAGTTTTAAGAAAAAAATATTTTTTTCGACAGTCCATGTATGCCGAACGCTATCTAAATTTTTTACAAAATGAATTCTACGATTTTATTAGCTGATAGTCGCTGATAGGTTACTTGAAGCTATTTTCAATGACAAAGTAATACGAGACCTTTTGGCCGGCTAGATCTCCAGACTTAAGTCCTCTGGATTATTTCTAATGAGGGTACTTAAAATATAGGGTTCATCAGCAAAAACCTTTTCAAGATATTAATCATTTAGAAAGGATAATTACAGAAGCATGTCAGGAAATAATTTGAAGATATGACCAAGAATGCAAGAGATGGTGAATATATTGAGGCTTTAGTTAATTGAAGCAAAATATAAATTATTTTATTTCCAATTACTTTCCATTTGCAAAATAAAATATTATGATATGTATGCATTAACTATTCAAATGTAAACTAACCTAACCTAACCTAACTATTCAAATAGAACATTGTTACAGAACTTATTATTAAACCGAAAAGTTATCATGTCATGTTTTTTAATAAAATAGCTAATGTGTAATTTACAAAATTTGCATAATTTTTACCGAAAATTATAAAAGATCGTTTTTCAAGGCGGATGGATAATATTAGATATCTGTCAATAGTTTTCAATTATGATCAACTTTTCTTAATAAAATTTTTTCAAAAATAAAGGTACTTTACTCATAAGTAAAATTTCTATTTATTGACAAACCCTGTATACGGCTTAAAAAAGTTGATATCTAATGGTTGTATTTTAAATTTCAGACTATGCATAACTTTTTATAAAGAATAACTTTTTTCATAAAACTAAAAATAAGTTTCACATATGATGCCGACTTAATTGGACACACTGTATATGCAAGGATTCCATTCGGCAGGGGTTGTTATGTTCTGGGGTAGTATATGCTTTGACGCTTGTTTAGAATTAGTTCCTGTCGTTACGATTAAGAATGTAAACAAGGCAAAGAATAAGTATAAAAGGTTAAAAGGTGTGGCAAAAGAGGTTGTGGCAAGAAATGAGGAGAGTGATAAAAAAATATTTGATAGGTTATCTAACGATTTCCAAAACAATATTAAACTCTTCTGGAAGTCCATAAGAACAGCCAGAGGTAAAAATACTACCTCGCAACAGAAAAAAAATAAGAAACCAAGATGGTAGTGTGGTAAAAAGTAAGGAATGCTTATTAAAGAGATGGAAGGAATACTTCGAAAGTTTATTTAAGAGAGAGGATACACAAGTACAGGCCCCATTCGGAGACATGAGTGAAAGTTGCAATGTAAGTGAAATTAGTACGACAGAAATTGTGGAAGCGTTGAACAGTATGAAATTGGACAAAGCTGCTGGGTACGACAAGATAACAGTTGAAATGCTGAAGGCTGGACAAAGCGTGGTATCTAGTCTGCTTTACCGCCTTTTCAACCTTTGTTGGAGGAATGGTAGCGTACTAGACAACTGATGCAAGGCTGTTATTAGGCCGCTTTACAAGAAAAAAGGTTTGCAGCAGGGCTGTTAGAACTACCGAGGTATTAGTTTACTCAGCATAGTCGGCAAACTGTATGCAAAGATATTGATTAAAAGAGTGTTGGTTCCTACACTTATGTATGGTAGTAAATGTTGGGTTTGGCAGAAGAAGCATGAAAATAGGATTAATGATGTGGAGCTGTATGGGGTCGGCTTCAGAATAGCCCCAGGGTAAATCCTGCCTGTCGTAAGAGGCGACTAAAAGGATAACCGTAGGTGGAAGATGGTCTCATCGCCCGGTGAAATACCACCATATCGACTTTGTGTGCTGTGAAATGGATCATTCCATGTTTCAGTGTTCGGTCGATACTTTCCGGTCTCGACTCAGGTTCAAAGGTGGAGTCTGCCTTTACGCTAAGGCTAACCTTTCATGCCAGCGTGAAGAGAGTTTGGAACCGAAAGACTTTGATGTGATGTGGTTTAAGCTATCTGATACCAAAGTGACTAAGTTCCTCTGCTGCCTTTACCTATCACCTAATGAACCTTCATATAACAACCTCTTTGAGTTTTTATCACTCAATTTGGACTACATTCAGGAGAACCATCCAACAGCTGAAACCATAATCATGGGGGACTTTAATGTACATAACGCTGCCTGGCTCAAATTCTCTAACAAAACTGATGATGCAGGTCGTCAAGCTGAGGCCTTCGCCATCACTCATGGTCTAGAACAACTGGTCGAGCTACCAACCCGCATCCCTGATGTCAACAACCAGGCTGCCAATACACTAGATCTTTTCCTCACCACCAATCCTGACCCGTATAGAATAGAAGTTTGTGCCCCACTTGGAAACTCTGATCACACCCTTATCTCCACAACATGCTCTTTCCATTTACCATCGAGCAGCACAATACCACCCCGCCTCATGTGGCATTACAATTCGGCCTACTGAGAGGATCTTCGTATGTTTTTCTCAGCGTTTCCATGGAAGAGAGTTTGTTTCTCCTCAGTAGATCCAACACGATGTGCTGAGACAATTTCTGAAATCATCATGTTGGGGATGCAAACTTACATACCGAATACCGAAAGAAGAACATCATCCGATAAGACCTGGTTTAACAGAAACTGCTCTAGGGCTGTGGCTTCCAAACAGGCAGCATACCATCGATGGCAAAAAAATCCGGGACCTGAGACCAGAGCAGCATATGTTGAGGCTAGAGGCATATGCAAAGAGACAATAGAATGTTCAAAAGATGCTCATAATGCCAAAATAAGATCAAAACTTGTTGAATGTCCTAACGGATCCCGTTCATTTTGGTCTTTCGCCAAAGCTGTGGGAAGAAACTTCACTTCCAGCTCTTTTCCTCCCCTAACCAATGAAGATGGAACACTAGCAACGACTGCCCAGGAAAAAGCCAATATCTTTGCGCACCTATTTGCTGGAAATTCCACTCTGGATTCTTCGGGAAAACAACCCTCGAACATTACACCTATTGACAGTCACATGCCCGAGATCACCTTTCGCCAACGTACTATCAGAAAGATTTTGCTGGGTCTCAACACCAACAAAGCCTGTGGATCTGACGGAATCCCGCCGATTGTTCTCAAGAAATGTGCCCCCGAACTAACACCTGTTCTTTGCAAGTTGTTCAACCACTCTTACAATTTGGGAGTAATTCCGTCCAATTGGAAAATTGCAAGAGTACAGCCAGTCCCTAAAAAAGGCAAAAAGACCCTACCTAGCAACTACAGACCTATCGCACTGCTATCTATTATTTCAAAGGTCATGGAAAAAGCCATCAACATCGAGCTCATGAAATATCTGGAAGACTCAGGAATTATCAATGATAGGCAATATGGCTTCCGCCATCAGAGATCAACTGGTGACCTGCTCGCATACGTCTCACATATATGGCAGCTATCTATTGAAAAGTATGGAGAAACTTTAGCTGTTGCATTAGATATCTCCAAGGCGTTCGATCGAGTTTGGCACCAGGGACTCCTCGCCAAGCTTCCATCTTATGGCTTGCCCCCTCAGCTGTGTTCTCTGCTTGCTAGTTTTCTCTCAAACAGGTCTCTTCATGTAGTGGTCGATGGAGTTTCATCTGACACTCTACTCATAAATGCTGGTGTTCCGCAAGGATCCATTCTGGCACCAACACTATTTTTACTTCACATCAACGACCTATTAAAAGCAACTTCATGTCCCGTACACAGCTTTGCCGATTATAGTACCCTCCATACCGCTTTCTCTTCCAGGGCCCCTATATCAGCCCGTGAAACCAGAAATGAACGAGGAAGAAATTTTAACAATATAAATATGGACTTAGCAACAATTCTCGAATGGGGATCCAATAACTTGGTAGAATTCAATGCAAACAAAACACAAGCATGTCTTTTCTCTAGAAAAGCCGATCTCACTGTGCCTAACATAACTTTGTCAGGAGTAACCATACCACTGAAGTCATCCATATCGATGCTTGGTATTACTATCAGCAATAACCTTTCCTGAGAAAATCACGTGAGGTCCATTGCCAAAAGTGCATCCCAAAAACTTGGTTTTTTGTTTCGTGCCAAGAGCTATTTCACCTCCAGTCAGCTGCTTATGATCTATAAGGCGCAGATCCGACCTGTACTGGAGTACTGTTCCCATATTTGGAGTGCAGCACCTAAACATATCTTGAAGCTACTGGATTCTGTCCAAAAAAGGGCAATTCGTCTCGTTGGTGATGCCTCGCTTACAAACTCGCTCACTTGTCTGAAACACCGTAGAAAAGTTGGCGATTTGTCTCTATTTTATAGATATTTTCATGGGCGATGCTCTTCTGAAATATCAACAATCGTTCCTCCTTTGGCAGTCTCTTCGAGATTAACCCGTCAAGTTCAGTCTTCACACCTCTTCGTGGTCACTTTGGAGACCTGCAGAACATCACTTTCCAAAGACTCATTCATCCAACGAATTGCGAGGCTTTGGAACTCATTGCCTAGGGAGGTGTTCCCCGAGGCATACAACCTCCAGAAATTTAAGAAGAACACCAACTCCTACCTTCTTTCCCTTGGTTCCCACGATGTTCTCTGAACATTACAGGATATCTCTTTTCGTGGGAACCAGAACATAAAAAAAAAAAAAAAAGATGAGTAGTCTGAGAAGTATAGCCGGAGTGACTCGGTTGGATAAAGTAAAGAATAGTGAGATAAGAGAACGCTGTGGTGTAAAAGAAGATGTGGTTACAAAGATAGATAAAGGAATGCTTAGATGGTTTGGACACGTAGAAAGGATGGATGAAGGAAGATTGACGAAACAAATTTATAAGGCGAGTGTGAATGGACGGAAGTCAGTAGAGATCGACCTCGGCGAACATATCTCGATCAGATCAACATTGTTTTAAAGAAAGGCCAGGTCAAGAGTACCAACAACCGAAGAGCATGTATGAGAGCACTAATAAAAGTAGAGGAAACAAAAGATAAGTTTAAGAACCGTAGCAAGTGGAAGGAAGTAGTCTCTGCCTACCCCTACGGGAAAAGGAGTGACTATATGTATGTATGTATGTAAGAATATTGTAATAGATCCTTTTTTGGAACCGAATTTTCTGTTGCAAGACAACGCTCGGGAGGTACCCAATTATCTTAACCAGTTATGCAGTGGTCACCAAAAGGCCCGGATGTGAATCCGATCGATCATTTATGGGATCACCTAAAGAAAAAGGTTAAACGTCAAATACCTGCCACTGGAAACCTGAAGGAACTTGAAAATGCAGTTATCACAGCATGGGAACATATTTCTTAAGATTTTATCCAAATTTTTATTAGAATCATGCCTGGAAGTAGAGGAGGTAACACATGCTACTACTGCCGCACTTACAACATCAGTTTCGCTACTAATGTCCTATTTACACCAGAACTTATTTTTTCATTACAATTTTGTTATTAACTCTTAAGAATAATAAAATAAATATGAATAAGTAAAGATAAAACAGTTCAGAACCTACTTTTTTCTCCTCTGTATGTCGACCGATTTTTTCTGTTTATCTTTTGTCGAGCTTTAATGGTATCAATGAAAAATTTTGGAAACAGCTAGGTTTGTTTTCTACCTTTAACAATACACACGCTCGCAGCTAACGTAACAAAACAAAATTCAAAAATAATATATGCAATATCGACCTCTGTGTGACCACTAGTAATAACTAAAAACATGTCAAGTAGTGAAGAGTTTATCTTGTAGGTACACCACCAGAAATTTCTGAAAAAGCAAAAGTGTCTGTGACTATTTTACACACTTTTCAAATAAACCAGTCAGGAGCTCTCAAGTTCGGATTATCGATAATACCAAAAATTGGGACACTTGACTCTGATTGGCCTGTCAAGATCGGTTTTTTCAGATTTGTGTATGTGACAATAATCACGCTGTGCACGCATTTAACAATGGATTTGGGATAAATTCCATCGAATTAACCAACGAAAAAATTAATGAAAATGTACCGAAAAATACGAAGCATTGCATTACCGCAACCTTTAGTAGGTCTATTGTGGCTCACCACTAGAGGTTACAGTTCACCGCACGGTTGTATAGGGTGAGATTTTTTTGAAATCGGTAGGTTCTAGGTTGGTGTAACCAAATGGGTTCTTTCCAGGCCGGGGCATGAACATAGTATATGTTTAACAGTTTCGTCTTCCACGCAGCAAAACCGACAGTTCGTTTGTTGGTTCAGACCATCCTTTCGAGGTAGTATCTTAGACGACAGTGTCCTGTAAGCTGTCCTGTAAGCAGTCCCGTTTGAATCCGCAGGTCATTTCTGTTCCATTCTAGGATCTGCTTAGTTGTTTTTCTCGAGGGTTTAGGTAGAAACGCCTTCGAGTAAGTTAACCCTGGTATATAGGACCAGTACGTGAGTATTTTCCTCTCCACCCAGTCCGAAATAATTGTTTTGGCGACACTTGTGGTGACTCCAAAAACCGGTTCTGGTCCAGTGAACGCAGATTCGCCCCCCCGTTTTGCAAGGGTGTCGGCTTTTTCGTTTCCCTCCACCCCCTGATACCCAGGTACCCACAGTAGGGCCACCCTTTTGTTCGCACCAAGTTTAGAATTATCTTGTTGATATTATACTTATGTTTGTTTGCTAGAGGTCTGTTGGTCAACTCTCTTACACACAATTCGATAGCGAAGACTTCAGCCTGAAATATTGTAGCATACCTGCCAAGACTGGTAGATATTTCAATCTTTGGTTTCCTGCTAAAAACAACGGCACTAATTCCATCTGGGGTTTTTGAGCCATCTGTGTACGTTACGTATTTAGTCTCTGGGAAGAGGATTTCTCCCCTCACCCCTTCGTCTCTCTTGGGAAAGAAAGAAAGACTTTGAACGACTTTTCTATATCTATATTTTTGTAGCTAGCAAGTCAGGAACCATCCCGAGAATTTGGTGGTTTTTTGTTTCACTCAGTATCCCGGACTGATCTCCGAGTTACTCTTCATTAATTTGCCTTTTCAAAGACAGGAATCTGTAGGAAATCACGTAAACTGTTACACAAGAATTATTGTTCATTTGCGATATTGTTTTTTAAAAACCTGTATGTAAGAAAAACACTGAAATTTATGCCGTTGAAGCTTGTCACACGTACTGTCAACAATAAATTAACAATGACGTTAATAAATAATCGATCATCAATGTTCATTAATAATCACAGAGGAGGTTATGTTTTTCACAATACACTGTTGGAGAAAATAAGTTGGATTTTCGATAGAGAAACTTATTAAATATTCGATATTAGGCCAATATCGACACTTGTATAAATCGATTCTTTTCTCGATTCAGTCATTTTTCACTTTAATATTGGTACACGTGCCAACGAAATAGGCCAAAAATTCAATTCCCACTAATAAAACAAGTTTTCAAAGTTTTCGCCAAAATTTGCCGCCTAGGCAGGTGCATACTCTGCCTGATGGTGCCGGGCCTGATGGTAAAATTTTTTCTTAATATTATAAAAGTACTCAACAGGCTCTAAACGGTATGCAGCTTCAGACGCCTAGGGTACGTAGATACCACCACTTTTTTCCACTTGCTACGGTTCTTACACACATCTTTGGCTTCTTCAACTCTCATAAGTGCTTTTATACATGCTCGTCGATTGCTGGTCGATTTTGACTCTAAAAATTGGAAAGTGGAAGATTAAAATGGACCTAACTTTTGAACGCGACATTTCCTCACCTTGAGAGGTGCGCCATTCGACTTAGCTTTACAAGCCGCATCGACTAAAATGGGTGTCTTTTTTTTTGGTTAGTCCCATAAAGTAAATTTGTACCACCCAATCATACTCCCGATGTCTTTCCGGAGTTTTTGAGAAATCTTGGTGAGATGATTAAGGGGTGGCTCCTGGAATTTTACAACAATATCTTGCTTACCGGTAAAATTCCTTATGAGTTTATAAAAACGAAGATCCTCAATATCCTCAAGACAGGAAAGTCACCTGACGATCCTACCAACTACCGCCCTATCGCACTAGTATGTGCTACAAGCTGCTAGAAAGACTGCTCTACAACAGAATCTCTTCCTCGGCCGAACGCATCTTAATCCCTGAACAAGCTGGTTTCAGAACTAACCACTGTTGCGTAGACCAAGTGCTTGCCCTCACTATACATAACGAAACAGGCTACCAGAAAGGTTTAAATACCACATGCGGCTTTATAGACCTGTCCTCGGCATATGATACGGTCTGAGGAGATGGGATGATGTTGTCACGTGCCTATTTTTTCCCATCTACCGTTTCAATATTAATTGTGTCTCTGATAGTCTGGTGCTCGTAAATAGTTTTGCATACCGTATTTTGTTCGTTGTAAATAGTGTTGCATACCTAGTAGTGATAGGATTTAATTATTAATGGCTGTGACATTTTTGTTAATTGGAGTGGGAGTCTTTGTTATTAGATTTCGCCTTGATTTTTGGCCTCGATTGTCGTGTGTTGTCAGCTAGATTATTGTTTGGTTTGCTTTTCTGTGTGGATGGGCTGGCTATCAACACGGACGAGCGCGATTATGAGTTGGGAACATAGATTTTCAAAGGTTGGCTGACGCGTGTCCCGTGTCATTTTCTGATATCCGGCCTGGGAGTGAGGAATTGATATCAGTCGTTTGGGGTCAGTCGTGGAAGTCGGGTGAGAGTTTTTGGAACGATTTGATATTAACACGTGAGCAGAACTTCTACGGTTTTTTCTTTCATATCTGGCTGTATTTGGGCCATCTTAATTGGATTTTGAAGAAAAACCATTTAATTTTTAACTTGACCATTCTGTCGTGCCTTTGTGGTGGATATTTTGGATATTGGGGTCGAGTTAAAATAGCCGCTAGCGGGATTTATTGAAGGGAAGCCATTGTTAAGTAGCAGGTGCAGTTTCATATCAATCCGGCTTCAGGAGTAGGCCATAGGATTAGTGAATTCAAATACCTAAAGGTTACAAGTGATTAATTTTAGTATATTTAAACGACGTGACTTATTTTTGACACCACGATTAAGTTTTGTTTTAATTTATTAATATGGTACACTGTTGAAAACTATTTATTGCATTGGATAATATGCCGAGTCTGAACTTTGATTAAAGTAATATTCTCAATAGTTCTTTGTGTCCAAGTAAAAACGTTTATTCATACTTATTTGTAAATATCCTACAACATTGCTATTTTGAAGGACAGCCATCGTAAAAAGAATTATTTTTAAAATAAGCTCGATTGTTTTAACAGTGTAAATCTTTAAAAATACTACTTGGTGTTTCTATTTCTTGGATCATCGATGTAACAGTGGCGTTTCAATGAAGTTTTCAATTGGTTACATAGTATTGAGTTTAATTTTATCAACTTATCAGTTATTATGTGCTTGATCTAAGTGTTTTCAATAGTTTAAAAGTAACAAATTATTTTCATTAAATTTGTACCTGCTCCAAGTTGAATCTGAATTTATACATTACTGAATATACTTTATGTAGTTATTGTGAGGGTTTCAAATTATTATTTTTGTTGCAAGTCCATTTGTATTGTTTTTTTTTTGTTTATCTTTTGCTATCAGGAATTCTATATAAAACCAATTATTTTTGAAATTTTAAATATTGTGAACATTTTTTTTTTTTTGTTGTTTTTAATTCTCTTTTGTACATCATTAGGTTTTTATTATTGTCTGAAAGATTGTTATAATTAAATAAAATATTATTTTAAGAAAAGTGTATTAAATTCGTTTAATCCACTTTACAAAAATACAGAATTTGTTGTAAAAAATCAGATCATTTTTACTTAATTAATATATTGCAGGAATTGTAAATATAGTTTTATTTATCTAGTTCACCATAATTGTTTGTTGTTTATCGTGTGGCTCTGCTAGTGCCTACAAGACCTAGGGGTTTCCGGCTTGTACCGTCTAAGTCGGTGGCGCGGCTCACTTTTATATTTTTTTTTCTTCTACCCTCTACGGCTAAGCTCGGGCATAATTTTCCAGTAGAGAGACCACTGGCAGAGTACTCTTTAGAGAACTAAAAGACGTGGCAATGTACAAGTGCCAAAAAATGTTTCCATGTAAAAAGCTATCCACCCTTGTACTGGCCCCCCTGCTATTCAATATCTATACGAACGACCTACCCCCCACTACAGCGCAAAAATTTATCTAAGCCGACGACATGGCCCTGACAAATCAGCATAAGTCTCTAGAACTGGGAAGCGACCAACTTACAGACGACCCTAAAGCTATGCACTACTATTATACCAAGTGGTGCCTTAAACCTAACCCACTCAAGTAGGAAGTCTGCGTCTTTCATCTCTCAAATAGGCAGGCGCAGGTGGAGGCCAATGTTTACTTTGGCGGCACGAGAATTAGACATAACCCCTACCCCACATACTTAGGAGTTACGCTGGACCGATCCTTAACTTATAAGAAGCACTTAACAAAGACCGCACTAAAGATTAAGTCCAGAAATAATAAATAATAAATTTTTGCGCTGTAGTGGGGGGTAGGTCGTTCGTATAGATATTGAATAGCAGGGGGGCCAGTACAAGGGTGGATAGCTTTTTACATGGAAACATTTTTTGGCACTTGTACATTGCCACGTCTTTTAGTTCTCTAAAGAGTACTCTGCCAGCGGTCTCTCTACTGGCAAATTATGCTCGAGCTCAGCCGTAGAGGGTAGAAGAAAAAAAATATAAAAGTGAGCCGCGCCACCGACATAGACGGTACAAGCCGGAAACCCCTAGGTCTAGTAGGCACTAGCAGAGCCACACGATAAACAACAAACAATTATGGTGAACTAGATAAATAAAACTATATTTACAATTTCTGCAATATATTAATTAAGTAAAAATGATGTTCTGATTTTTTTTTACAACAAATTCTGTATTTTTGTAAAGTGGATTAAACGAATTTAATACACTTTTCTTAAAATAATATTTAAATTAATTACAACAATCTTTCAGACAATAATAAAAACCTAATGAGGTACAAAAGAGAATTAAAAACAACAAAAAAAAAGAAATGTTCACAATATTTAAAATTTCAAAAATAATGGGTTTTATATAGAATTCCTGATAGCAAAAGATTAACACAAAAAATACAAAAATACAAAATAAATGGACTTGCAACAAAAATAATAAGTTGAAACCCTCACAATAACTACATAAAGTATATTCAGTAATGTATAAATTCAGATTCAACTTGGAGCAGGTACAAATTTAATGAAAATAATTTGTTACTTTTAAACTATTGAAAACACTTAGATCAAGCACATAATAACTGATAAGTTGATAAAATTAAACTCAATACTATGTAACCAATTGAAAACTTCATTAAGACGCCACTGTTACATCGATGATCCAAGAACAGAAACACCAAGTAGTATTTTTAAAGATTTACACTGTTAAAACACTCGAGCTTATTTTAAAAATAATTCTTTTTACGATGGCTGTCCTTCAAAATAGCAATATTGTAGGATATTTACAAATAAGTATGAATAAACGTTTTTACTTGGACACAAAGAACTATTGAGAATATTACTTTAATCAAAGTTCAGACTCGGCATATTATCCAATGCAATAAATAGTTTTCAACAGTGTACCATATTAATAAATTAAAACAAAACTTAATCGTGGTGTCAAAAATAAGTCACGTCGTTTAAATATACTAAAATAAATCACTTGTAACCTTTGGATACACGAATTCACAAATCCTGTGGCCTACTCCTGGCCGGTTTGAATTATGGAACAGCAACTGGTACTTAACAATGGCTTCACTCCAACAGATCCCGCACGCGGTCATTTTAACTCGACCCCAATAACCAAAATATCCACCACAAAGGCACGACAGAATGGTCAAGTTAAAAATTAAATGGTTCTTCTTCAAAATCCAATTAAGATGGCCCAAATACAGCCAGATATGAAAGAAAGAACCGTAGAAGTTCTGCTCACGTGTTAATATCAAATCGTTCCAAAAACTCTCACCCGACTTCCACCACTGACACCAAACGACTGCTCCTCCTAGGTCGGAAATCAAGAAATGACACGGAATAAACGTCAACCCACAATCTTCTCCAGTCCGGGCTCCACAATCGCCTCGTCCGTGCTGTTAGCCAGCCCCATCCACATAGAAATGCAAACCAAACAATAATCCTATCACTACTATGTATGCAACACTCTTTACAACTAATTACAACGCAATTAATAATGGAACTGTAGGATTTAATTAAAAATAGGCACGTGACAGTGTGGCTTCCAATTCTGGCCAATATTGCTCCACCACAACTTCGGAGAATAGCAGCTGCCGATAAAGAATGGAAGAAACTTAGCAACCCTTTAAATATTCTACATTTAACGAGGTCTTAACCCTTCTCCTCACGACCGCCTGAAATCCCATCGCTCCTCTTGGATGGATAAAGAAATAGAGGGCGTGTATAATATACATTCCAAACGAAATGAGGCCATAGCCGCCAACCAAGTGGTTAGAAATCTGAAAAGCATTACCGATCCAATTAGCAAACCTGGGAGCATGAATTTACCTCGACGGACCTGGTGTCGGCTAAATCGGTTTAGAGTGGACCATGGAAGGTGTCGTGATGAAATGTTTAAATGGGAAATATAGGACTCAGCGGGGTGTTCCTTAGCTGATTTTGTTTGTGTTAAATATATAAGATAAATTTTTGGTTGCATTAACACGAATGTAAATACATATTTGAAAATATTATAAATTCTTAATGGCATCATTATGTGTATAACGCGACCCTGTAACGATATTCCATTTTAGTTCAGGGCCACAATTTTTGTTTACAATTACATAATCAAACAGTGAAGCTTTTTCATAATGCCCGAGCACGTCACTTATCCAAAGTAGATTAGATAACACCTATCGTTTTTATTTTTTTTAATCTTGCTTAGACGGCATCTTTATTGTTAATAGAATGCAACAATATCAAGTATAAGAATTTGTATGTTATACAACGTAGTCGCATACATTATCCAAATTACTATTATTAAATATTTTTAAAGCGTAAACAAAATATTGTATGACAAACTTTATCGCAGATAAAAGTTTTCCACATGGTACTTGGATCGATACCAATATGAAATCAACCGAAGATAAAATGATTACAATAACTGCTACATAATACATACAATATTATATTTGGAGTGAGGGAGTGCCGAAAAAAAAAAGTTCAAAATCGTTAAATTTTTTTCTGTAAAAACACTATATTCTATTTATAAAAACTTTCCAAATTTACGGTCACAATATGATTTAGAGATAACATTACTTAAAAAAGGTACCCACTTTTCCGAAAGAAGCGAATGTCTACTGCCGATTTAAACTGAGCAACTTTTTTCTGCATACTCCCGCTTAAAAATATTCGCGCGAACTTCTTTATTTATCGTCAAGCAGGGTTATTCGACAACCGTAGTATTTTGTAAAGCAATTTAGCCCACTCTGATCCTTTACAATAGCAAATCATTTCTATAGATCATTTCATGAAGAGTTTTTTAAATCTCAGTTATATAATATTATATATACAGGGTGTTTCCAAGAAAGCCTGGCTGGATTGGCTAGCTACAAAAGCCAATCAAAGAACGCAAAAGGCAACGATAGAGGATGTAAACAAGGCAAAAAATGAGCATAAAAGGTGTGGCAAAAGAAGTTGTGGCAAGTAAGGAGGAGAGTGATAAAGATGAATTTGATAGGTTATCTGACGATTTCCAAAACAATATTAAACTCTTCTGGAAGTCCATAAGAACAGCCAGAGGTAAAAATACTACCTAGCAACTGGAAAAAATCAGAAACCAATATGGTAGTATGGTTAAAACGAGAGGAGTGCGTTTTAAAGAGATGGAAGAAATACTTCCAAAGTTTATTTGAGAGAGAGGATACACAAGTACAGGCCCCATTCGAAGACATGAGTGAAAGTTGCAATGAAAGTGAAATTAGTACGACACAAATTGTGAAAGCGTTGAACAGTATGAAATTGGGTGCTGGGTACGACCATGATAACAGTTGAAATGATAAAGGCTGGAAAAAGCGTGCTAACTAGTCTGCTGTACCGCCTTTTTAACCTTTGTTGGAGAAGTGGTAGCGTACCAGACGACTGGTGCAAGGTCGTTATTGAGCCGCTTTACAAGGGAAAAGGTTCGCAGCAGGACTCTAAGATCTACCGAGGTATTAGTTTACTCAGCATAGTCAGCAAACTGTATGCAAAGATATTGATTAAAAAAGTAACTTAAACCAGTAATGTCTGCTGGTATTTTATTATATAAATGTAAGTTGAGTGAATTTCGAGCTGATAGATTCAGTCGATAAAATTTAGGCCTCAGTTGTGCGCCTCTTTGAGTTGGGTAATTATGAAAGTTAGCATTTTTAAGGTACTTAGTATTATTTTTGTGCATTTCTAAAACATTGCAGAGTATGAAAATACATGGCAAGGGTAGAATTTTAAGTTCTTGAAATAAAGGACAACAGTGTTCTCTGTAAGAGACATTGGCTATGATCCATATTGCTTTTTTGCATAAGAAAGGCTTTAATTGCATGTGAAGACTGACCCAATGAAAGTATGCCATATGTTAGATGGCTGTTAAAAAGAGAAACATATGTCTGTAATACCATACTTTGACTAAGACACATTTTCAGCTGTCTTAGTAGGAACAGTTGTGTAGAAAGTTTTTAGCACAGACCAGCAATATGTGCTTTCCAATTTAACATATCAATTTTTGTCGATTTGATGGTATTATAATTTTCTGTCTTATCCCTGTTTAATTTGAGATAATTTGAAGTAAACCAAGTTTCAGCATTCTTATCTGTTCTACTGAGATCACATAAAGTTGGAGCAGACGCTAGGCCCTTTTCTATATTCTCTATTGTTGAATCAACTATAGCCATCACAGCTTGGGTTGTTGATTTGTTAGACCTAAATCCGAATTGATTTTTATTAAGTACTGAATGAGTATTTAAAAAAGAAATTAAGCGGTCTTTAATTAGCATCTCAAAATTTTTACCAAGGATAGGATGATAGATATGGGTCTATAGTTATCTGAAATATTTGAATCGCCGTTTTTAAATATGGGAATAAAAATAATAAATAAAATAAATGAGAAAAATATATTGTGTAGTTTGTAAGTTATGACTCCACAAATGAATGAGCAAAATTGATAAAACACCCTATATCTCTATTACAAAACGTGTAAGACCCAATAAAAACGGTACATTTGGAACCACCTTAGTGCCCTCTATTCACAGTTGACATTTTTCCATTTGTCAATGGAACACCCGGTATAATTATGTTTATAATAGATTGTGGTAAGTATGTGGTTAATAATAATAATTGGCATTTTATTTGTTGAGCTACAAAATTAATTTTTACGATTTAATTATTTATATATATATATATATATATATATATATATATATATATATAAATATATATGTATTTTAGCTACACTTACACCATTGTATAAAGTGTTGTCTTTATACATTGCTTATATTATTAAAAAAGAAAAATTATCCCCAATTTTTAAAAATATTTATTTATCTCATGATTTTTTTCTACAACAAAAACAGAAGCAAAATTATAATGTTTTCTGATTTTTTTATTACAGAATGTTAACCAAGATTACATCTAACTTTTAAATTATGAATAAAATAAATAGCATATCTAATAACCTATTTCACCTATCTATCCCCAAGTACTACTTGGAATATAAACAATTTAGTAAAATAAAGGGGTGTAAGGGGAGACGGCACAAATGTAAGCTGGCCCAAATGACAAACTCACCTACACGTTGGTGCACCCTGTTAGAACTGACGAGGCTCAGTCGACCAAGTGATTTGATTACCGAGATAAGTAATCCCCCTCTTAATAGCCAACAGCTTCGGGTGGAGGAGCAGTTAAGAGGCAGGGCCATCTCTGGTCCTTAGACTGAGAAATCGGTCCAAAAGGCGGATGAACCTATACGGTCAATGGCAGGGGAATGCAGAAGGCAAGGGGAAACCACTGCATTAAGGATCATATTGATTTTCCCTAGTACAGATCATCATGGATATGTTCAGATCAAATCACAATAAGCTCCCCGATCGGATCTCCGGGGGAAGCGGTTATGAACAGAAACATGAATTACAACAACAAGAACAACACAAACCAAATTAAGAGAATATGCACATGGAATGTAAGAACAATGTCTCAAGCTGGAAAAATCCAATGTGCACTAAAAGAGATGGAGCGTATGAAAATCAGCATAATGGGTGTAAGTGAAATGAGATGGCCTCAAGCTACTACGACGTAGATGGACACAGAGTCAGGATCCATGAATGGCAAATACGAACACGAAGTGGGAATGCTTGTTCACAAAAGCGTAGTAAAGCACGTACGTAATTTTGTTCCAGTAAACGACAGAATCCTGCTCATACAAATCAACGCTACACCAGTGAACACTAATATCATTCAAGTATATGCACCTACAACCGATCATAGTGACGAAGAAATACAAGAATTCTACGACCAGATTCACAGTACCATAAATAACCTACCGAAACATGAACTTCTTACATTGACGAGAGATTTTAACGCAAAAATAGGTAAAGGAAGGGAAGACTATCATGTTGGACCACATGGGCTCGGAGAGAGAAACGACAAGGGATAAACAGCTTCACAAGTGTAAAAACCTACCCAGGCGCCGACATCCAGTCCGATCATAACCCTCTAGTGGAAGAATACAAAACCAGGTATAAGAAAATACAACGAAAAATTCCTAAGAAACAGGACATCAGAAAACTGAAGGACAGAATAATGAAGGACAAAATAAGTAAAGCCCTGAATGAAAACTGTAAGGAGATCGAAGAAAAAGCTGAAAACACGGAAGAGAAAATACATTCACTTAACAGAGTGGTAGAGATCAGATTCTGAAGAATGAAGGAAGACAAAACAAGACGTGGATGACAGAGAAAATATTACAGATGATGGAAGAGAGGAGAAAACACAAGAATGATATAACCACATACAGGGAGATACACCGTGAAATACAAAGAAAGATCAGAGAAGCCAAGCAGAAAGAAATGGAAGAAAAATGCCATGAAATAGAAGCACTGCAACGGAGGTTTGATGATTTATATGTACATAAAAAAGTGAGAGAAATAACTAGCAAGTACAAAAAGAGAACAGTTAGAAAACTCGTCAATGACAACGGAGAACTTATTGTGGACCAAGGAAGCATTAAAGACACTTGGAAGGAATACATAGAGAACTTGTTCTTCGATGAGAGAGGAGATCCCCCCTCCTTATCAAAAGAAACTGGACCACCAATACTAACAAGCGAGATAGAATCAGCCATAAGATCGCTGAAAGAAGGCAAAGCTCCAGGACCGGACGGAATACAGACAGAGTTCCTTAAGCTTTTGGATAAAGAATCAATAAAAATGATCTACAAAATATTTAACAATATCTATGACACAGGCAACATCCCGAAAGAATGGCTCATCTCTGAATTTATATTGCTGCCCAAGAAACAAGGGGCAAAGAAATGCGGAGAATACAGAACCATAAGCTTAATGAGCCATTTGCTAAAGCTTTTCCTTAAGGTTATCCATCGCAGAATATACAAGATATGCGAAGAGAGTAGCAGACTTGACTTCATGAAAGGAGTTGGAACAAGAGAAGCACTGTTCAGTAAACAAGTATTATTCCAACGGTGTAGGGACATTTATACCTGCTTTGTGGACTACCAAAAGGCGTTTGACAAAGTCCAACACCAGAAGATGATATAAGTGCTGAAAGGCACCGGAATGGATGATAAAGACCTCAGAATTATACAAAACCTGTACTGGAACTAGACAACATAAAAATCAACGCTGGAGATGAAACAACAGAGGCAGTTAACATTCTGCGGGGCGTACGACAAGGGTGTATCATCTCCCCTCTTATATTCAATCTGTATTCAGAAGAGATATTTAGAGAGGCTCTGGAAAACGATGATAATGGAATTCTTGTAAAAGGAGAACGGCTGAATAATATCAGATATGCAGATGATACCGTCATATTTGCAGATAGTATAGAAGGTCTACAACAGCTAATAAAAAAGTGAATGAAGTAAGTGAAAGATATGGGCTAAAAATGAACATCAACAAAACGAAATTTATGGTCATAAGTAAAGAGAAGAAAGAAAATTGCCAACTATTTATTAAAAATATACCAATAGAACGGGTATCCAAACTTGTCTACCTGGGAACCTTAATAAACGAACAGTGGGACCACTCACAAGAGATCAGATGTAGAATAGAAAAAGCAAGATATGCCTTCATTAAAATGTCTAAGCTCTTCAAAAGCCATAACCTCAAATAAGATATCAAAGTAAAACTCCTGCGCTGCTATGTGTACTCCATATTGTACTATGGCATGGAATCCTGGACATTGACCGAAGCAACACAAAAGAAGCTCGAAGCCTTCGAGATGTGGCTATACAGAAGGATCCTTAGAATATCATGGGTAGATAGAGTGACCAACAAAACAATACTGAAAAGAATGGGGAAGAAAAAAGAGGTGATGAAAATGAATATGAGAAGGAAACTGTAATATCTCAGACATATGATGAGAAATGACAACAAATACAAACTCTTAAAATCCATCCTCCAAGGAAAAGTAAAATAATATAAACTAAAAACAATATCTTGAACTACAGTTTAGAGATTAATAAAATTAAAAGTAGGTTTATATTAACAGTATGTACTCATATTTGGTTGTAAAAGTTACCTAAAGGTAATTATTTAGTATATTTTCATCTTTTACAAATTAACAGGATATAATCTGACAAATATAACAAATTTATTTTTTCAGGTGCTGTGTGCCCCATATTTTTAACTGTTAACTACAAAAGCTATACCATATGTGTTATTAAATACATGTCCAATGTAGTAGATACTTAAACTTCGCTTTTTTATTTAATGTATGGAATTTAAAAATATAGATGTAAGAAAAAAGCTTTTTTAATATAAAGAAAATTGGAGAATAAATAAAACTTATGGAAAGGTTTATATTAGAAGCACTAAATATGCTTGTTTTATTTTTATAGTATAATAAGCTTGTTTTTAAACAATACAGATTTTACTTTTAGGTTAGTCATCTTACAATAATTAGTACATGGATATTGAGAAAACTTGTTGGTTACCTTGAAAACTTCAAAATTAGGATAACAAAAAGCTTCCATAAACATAATATAGTAATAGTTCAATGTCAAGGCCATTTTCAGTAGCAAAGAACGTCGAAGAATGATAGATATGTAAACTTGTAGAAAATTAAATAAATTCACATGTCTCCTTCTGCCCTTTAACTTATTTAGATATTTAACAAAAAGCAAATAGCTTATCTCTAACAAAATTTGCTAATTACATCACAAGTAATACGTACAAGGCTACTTCATACCAAAATTATCAAAACTTCCTAGATATTAAAGGCGATTATTTATAAAATTAATTATCAGAAAATAATTTCATATAATATTAATCAGTATATAAATTAAAATAAAGCAACTGGATTGACTTTTATATCACTATTCATATTTATAAAATTACAGTATCATATAAATTACTTACCCCTTTACGAATCATTGTTATAAAAAATCCACATGATTATAAAAAACCAAACACTAACCTAACACAAGCACAAAATAAAATAAAAAATCTCAGATCATTTTCAATACACACTCTACCATTTTGATAAATGTGACATCATACATCACAACCCACACGATATTTAATAGAACATTTTATATGACGTTTCAAATGTTAAACTTGACAAATAAAATCAAATATTTTTATTACAAATTTAAATAATTATATATTTACTTTAATAAACCTATTTGTTGTGATCCTTTTTATTCATTTTAAAATATACCAATAATTTTGCCTATGACGTCATGTACAAGTATCTATAAAGAATGGAAGTGTATTCGCATCTGCTGTAAGGTATTTTAATTTAGACATTTTATATTTTTACATCCCACAATGGTTTTAATTATACTCATAAATTACACATATTTCAATACCAGCTTACAATATTTTATATAATACTTTTGCACTGGTATTTAATGGTCTCAGAACAAATGTAATAAATGCGGCGAAATTAGCTGGTTTCTTAAAAATCAGTTTTATATATTTTTACCTTAACATTTTTAATAACAACTAAAATAATAAATGTAACAGATGATTGGTTAAATAATACAAAAAAAAAGAAACAAAGTTGAAATTCAAAATATTCATTTTTAATTAAAAAATTATTTAAAGTTAATACAATTTTTTTGGTTAATCATACACTTCCAAAATTAAATGTCTTGGTTATCGAAATATGAGTTAATAAATTTTTATGATTGTATTAATGAATAATAAAAAACTTCTTTAAATAATAGAAACAAGTCTTAAATAACTTTTATAAAAGACTTGATGTTTCTTTTCCTTTACAAAAATCTAAAATTAATACCTATATGATTTTAGTTACGAATGACCCGGTGTTTATAAAACAAGTAGAGCCATCTAACGACGAAAATAAGAACTACATAGATTTTAGTAATATTGGTGTACTAGATTTGTAATATTTTCAAATTGAACTTCCGCTCATTTTAATTAAATTGTTTGAAAAAAAATTGAACGCTCTCACTTCCTTTATGTAAGTGATATATGCATCATTTTATAACTTCTGAAAGTTATTTTATACAAATTAACTAAAAATGCAAGATTTATTGAGCGATTTTGAAATGTTTACTGATAGCTGGTGGCCCTACATAATTTCATTAATAATAAGTGTTATTAGTGCCATAAGGTAAGAAATTTTAATACAATTATCATATTTTTAAAAAAACCTATGGTGTAGCTTGTGTCCAGACTCTTTGAATTTTGGATTGTCTTTTAATGTATGTATGACTCTTTACCTCTTTATTTCTTGGATGTCATTTTTATCATTTTTTTTCTTATTAATTTCTGCTCGTGTATCCTTTCCAGATTGGCGCGTTTGTATTTTAAAGAACTTGGCTTTTTATGTTCTATCTTTTTATAAGTTTGTAATTTTATTTAATTTAAATTTAAAGTCTTCAATTTATTTCATTGGTTAGGGTATGACATCACATACTTGAAAGGGAAATGGAAATGCAACACGAAAATCCCCTAGTTGATAGATTATTAACAGAATAATTATGTTATAAGTACCATTAGTACTGGCTATACCCGTAATCGTATATTTAAAATTTATAAAT
Organism: Agelastica alni; assembly: GCA_950111635.1. Lineage (NCBI taxonomy): Eukaryota > Metazoa > Arthropoda > Insecta > Coleoptera > Chrysomelidae > Agelastica > Agelastica alni. The sequence continues at coordinate 87,054,215 of OX467708.1, forward strand.
ATTAAAAAGTGATATATAATATATATATATATATATATATATATATATATATATATATATATATATATATATATATATATATATATATATATATATATATATATATATATATATATATATATGGAAATAATGATAGCTTTTAAAGATGCATAAGCTTTCACTATATTAATTGGTAGTAAATATTATTAATAAATGTTATTACGCAATAGTTGTAATGTTTAAGCAAGTATGACCATCTAACGACAAAAACAAGAACTACATTAATTTAACGACACTTCCGCTTATTTAAATCAACATTGCTTGAAAAAAAAAATTGAACGTTGTTATTTTTTTTATTTGAAGTTTTGGATCATCCAAAACTTTGGGGAACTGTTTTGCAATATTTTGTGGAAAAATGCAAGACTTATGGGGTGATTTTGTAGATAGTTGGTGGCCATACGTAATTTTATTAATTGTGACTGTTTATACTGCTTACAGGTATGAAATATTTATTTCTAAAACATATTGAACTCACAGCTTTGTAATGCCATTTTTTATCCCTTCTCCACGCTGTGGAGGTTTCCTTATGACCCCATTATTTTCTTTCGTGTACCATTTTTCTTCCTAGACCATTTATTGAGATATTTATAATATTTTTGGATATTGTTCCTTATAACTTATTTTTATTTGGTACTAGTTTTGTTTAAATTTATTAAACTCTTTAGATTTTACGTTGGAGGTACGTACTGTGATAGTCCTGAAAGAATCGATGGCAAAAATGTAATCATTACTGGAAGTTCTAGCGGAATCGGACTGGAAACAGCGAAGGAGTTGGCAAAAAGAGGTAATTAATTGTTTTTATTAATATTTTTTTATACAATCTTTTTTCGAATGCGTATACTTTTCAAATTTGGATCATATTAAATTTTTTTATTGGATTTTTAAAAATCATATTTTTAATTAACCTATTTGAATAAGTTTATGCATTAAAATAATATGTAATTAAGAATAACAATGTCCCTATACAAAATCGACAGTCAAATATGTAACTGGATCAAAAATATAATTGAAAAGCGATATGTAATATCATCACTGCATCATCACTGAGTCGGTTAGGTTCAGGGCGGCGAAGGGGTGTCCACAAGGTGGGGTACTTTCCCCCCTAATGTGGTCACTCGTAGTCGACTCTCTACTGAGCGAGCTTTCCATGCGGGAAGTATATTTTCAATGCTATGTGGATGATTTGGTTATAATAGTTAAAAGGAAATTTGAAGCGACGATTTTAAACGTCCTCCAAGAAGCCCTCAACACAGTATACAGATGATGCGAGAGGGAACAGATGTCTGTCAACCCCCGGAAAATTGTAATTATTTCTTTTACAAGAAGGAAAAAGCTTAAGAAGCTTCGGCAGCCTGTCCTATACGGAGAGATCATTCCATTTGAGGCGGAAGTAAAATATCTGGGTGTAGTTCTGGATAGAAGACTCACCTGGAAAGCCCACCTGGAAAAAACAATAAACAAAGCCAGGTTTTCTCTCTGGAACCTCGGAAGAGTATGCGGCAAATCTTGGGGAATGAACTTCAGATTTAGTGGATTTATCAAACAATGATAATATCTATGGTCACGTACGGTTCAGTAGTCTGATGGATCAAAGGGTTACAACAGACAGCTAGAGCAAAGCTTGCTGGCCTTCAGCGGCTGGCATGCCTGGCCATAACTGGAGCCCACCAACGGCAGCGATGGAACACCTCCTAAATGTTTCTCCCCTAGAGAGGGAGGCCAGGATAGTCGCCTACAGATTCCTGTCTCTGAAAAGGCAAATTAATGGAGAGCAACTCGGGAAGCACTCCGGGATACTGAGTGAAACAAAAAACCACCAAATTCTTGGTATGGTTTCTGAATACGTAATATACACAGATGGCTTAAAAACCCCAGATGGAGTTGGGGCCGGTGTTTTCAGCAGAAAACCAAAGATTGAAATATCTACCAGTCTTGGCAGGTATACTACAATCTTTCAGGCTGAACTTTTCGCTATCGAATTGTGTGCAAGAGAGCTGACTAACAGACCTCTAGTAAACAAAAACATTAGTATAATATCAATAACAGCCAGGCTGCTTTAAAAGCACTGAGCTTCAACAAAATAAATTTTAAACTTGTATGGAATTGCATCGAATCCCTGAAGTATCTTGGTGCGAACAACAGAGTGACCCTGCTGTGGGTACCTGGGTACCAGGGGGTAAACATATACTATGTTCATGCCCTGGCTTGGAAAGGATAAGGTTCAACATATTTGGTGATACCAACCTAGAACGTACCGATTTCAAGAAAATCTCACCCCATACAACTATGAACTTCGTGAGAAGGGCTGGATTGTGCGGTGAACTATAACTTCTAGGGGTAAGCCACAATAGACCTGCTAAAGGTCGCAGTGAAGGGGCGACCTATGCCCCACTCACATGATACCTAACTTAACCTAACCTTAGAAAAATACTTGAATGGTTTAAAATCAAAAAAACCATTGAAATATAACTACACGTATTATATGTTGCCTACGTATACCAAAAGGTCGGTCGGGAAATGAACATTGGAAGAAACCAGAATTAATATAGGGAGTTCTTGAGTACTTCTATTGATTAATTTTAACAAATACTTACAGAAATTAATTAATAGAAAGTCCTCGAATACTTTTGTTATATTCAATGCGAGGATCTGAGATTCACTATATTGCTTAATTGGCGACTTTGTCGGTATCAGGTATTTAAGGAGATTTCCTGTCGCTCCCCAACTAAGTTCTCTTAAAAATCCATTAAAACCTAAAAAAGACGGGTCTAAATTAGTGCCAGTTCAAGAATATATTTTTTTAGGAGACGGAGCTTTTTTCAACTCTCAATTTTTATTTCTAAGAAAGAATGTTTTATTATGTATGTTTCCTGTATTTTTTGAGAAACTGGAACCGCTTGCAGAGGAGTATTGGGAGACTGGCGTAGAATTGATGGGCAACCAAATTGGTTTTCAAACATTTCTGCTTTCCTATTAGCCATTATTTAGTATATATTTAAAATCTTCTACACATATTTTCTCAAATGTCACTGATTATTATCGCTACAATTCAATTCCACAAAATCGGTTTAAATTAAAGCAAGTTTAAAAAATTGTTGACACATTCGAGAAGAATGATCATCAATTTTTCAACGAGTTCACAGGAACAAACGTACAAAATTATAATAATTATTTAAGTTAAATAAAATATGTGGCTACTGAACATATTAAATAAAATTATCCTTATTTTTATATTGCAGGAGGAAACCTTATACTGGCAGTTAGAAATGGAGAAAAGGGATTGAGGGCAATCGAACAAATTAGAAAATTGTACAGCGACGCCAAAGTCACAGTAAAGTTGTTGGATGTTTCGGAGTTTACAAGTATCCACATATTCGTGGATCAAATCAAACATGAATACGAACAAATTGATATACTGATCAATAACGCTGGAATTATTTGTAATTCTAGCAGAGAATCACTAGACGAAAACGATTTAACTTACCTAACGAACTATTTAGGTAAACAGGGCAACGGTAACATATATGAAATTTTAATTTTTTTATTGGATTAGTTATTAAGTTAAAAATTAGCAAAAAAATTAGATTTAATATTAAATTTCAGAGGTTTTTTATACCAATTTTATAAATAATGTACTTTTTCAAAATTCCAAAACAAAAATTAAAAAAATTTGGAATTAAAAATAAAAATAATATTTGAATATTTGTTGAGCTAGCTTCCGTTGAATTTTTTGACAATTTACAAAATTTTTTTAGGTCCATTCCTATTGACACATTTACTGCTGCCCTTACTGAAGAAGTCTGAGAACGGAAGAGTCATAAACGTATCTGCACCGGCACATTTTAATGGAACATTAACTTTTGATAACCTGTTTAGAAGAAGTTTTACTCCATCTGAAGCATATGCTGAAAGTAAACTAGCCTTGACCGTATTCACCAAACACATGGCTCAACTGAACAGAAGTAAGTAGAATCCCTTTCTAAATATATTTTACGGTCATTCATAATTTGAAGATTATGAAAGATTTATATGCGCAAATGCTGGTCCAAGGAGTTTCAAACTGCACACAGTAAAAGGGTATTATGCACAGTTGGAGAGGTTACCATGGAAAACAGTTTGGCGGAGCTAAGTCCATGGGAGTCACTATAAAAAGGAATGCGATGGACCAAAGAAGGAAACGGCCGTCTTCTAAATAGCTTAAGTACTTCAAGCTTGGTCTAATTTTAGTTCTGTACAATGTGTTGACCAAAAGTTCTTTGGTGTCAAACGGAAATACCCAACACTACAGTGACCACCGAGACTG